>CM017802.1:13019449-13619449 GCA_008086715.1 Sitobion miscanthi
TCCTAAAGTATAATTTTCTCCATATTTTTTTTTTTGGTTTCTAAAATGCATTTGCCTGCGGGCGCCAACACCCCCTTTCAATTTTTTTTTTTTTAGTAGTGTGTACCTATTATTTAATTTTTTCTACATTTTTTTATTGTTTTATAAAATGTATTTGCCTGCAGGGCGCCAACACCCTCTTTCAATTTTTTTTTTTTTCTATGTGTGACTAGTTGAATTTCTGTGTAAACTTGAAATTTGATATTCTGGTACCCTATGAATAATCCTTCTTTAATAAACCATATATTTTGAATAGTTTTTCTGTTTAAAATTCTGGGCTTTTTTGATTGTACTTTGTCATGTGTGTTCCTAATATTTAATTTTTTCTAAATTTTTTTTTGTTTTCTAAAATCCATTTGCCTGCGGGCGCCAACACCTCCCTTCTAATTTTTTTTATCTATATTGTCTATAGCCGAATTATTAAATATTGATAAGCTTGAATCCTAGGAATATTCCTTCTTTAATAAACTGAATATTATGAAAAGTTTTTTCCGTTTAAGATTATGGACAACTTAGTTTGAACTCTTTAACGTGTGTTCCTACTATTTAATTTTTTCTAAATTTGTTTTTTGTTTCTAAAATGCATTTGCCTGCGGTCGCCCACACCCCCTTTCAATTTTTTTTTTTTAGGAGTGTGGCTCTAGTTAAATTTTAGTGTAGATTTGAACATTGATAATCTGGTACCCTATAAATAACCCTTCTTTAATAAACTAAATATTTTGAATAGTTTTTCTGTTTAAAATTCTGGGCTTTTTTGTTTGTACTTTGTCATGTGTGTTCCTACTATTTAAGTTTTAAAATTGTAACGCGTATTCCCACAGTATAATTTATTTAAATTTTTTTTTGTTTTCTTAAATGCATTTGCCAGCGGGCGCCCACACCCTCTTTCGATTTTTTTTTTTTAGTAATGTGACAAGTTGAATTTTTTGAATATTTTAAATAGTTTTTTTTAGGTTTATGTTTCTGGACATATTAGTTTAAAATTTGTAATTTGTGTTCCCACCATATAATTTATTAAAATTTTTTTTTGTTTCTTAAATGCATTTGCCTGCGGGCGCCCACACCCTCTTTCAATTTTTTTTTTCTAGTAATGTAACAAGTTGAATTTCTGTGTAGACTTGAAATTTGATATTCTGGTACCCTATGAATAATCCTTCTTTAATAAACTAAATGTTTTGAATAATTTTTCTGTTTAAAATTATTGAGCATTTTTGTTTGTACTTTATCATGTGTATTCCTTAAGTATTATTTTCTCCATATTTTTTTTTTGGTTTCTAAAATGCATTTGCCTGCGGGCGCCAACACCCCCTTTCAATTTTTTTTTTTTAGTAATGTGGCTCTAGTTAAATTTTTGTGTAGATTTGAACATTGATAATCTGGTACCCTATGAATAATCCTTCTTTAATAAACTATATGTTTTGAATAGTTTTTCTGTTTAAAATTCTGGGCGTAAAACTTTTGAACTCAAACTTGAAAATTGCTCTCCCGGGCAATATTATAAATACGATTTAGAACCCTTTCATTCTCGACCACGATTAGTTTTTTCTGTTTAAGATTCTAGATATTTTAAAAGACGATTTTATGACGAATCTGGTTAGAATTTACACAGTAATAATACAATAAAAGTTAAAAATATTAGGTACATATATTAGGAGATAAAGTCCGCGAATAAAGATATATTATATGATAAAAATAAATAATTCATGAAATGGAAAAATAAATAAATAGCCTATAACTTGGCCGTGTCTAATATTGTTTTCAACTTGAGTTAAAAACTCTTCGACACTTAACTCGGAATTTTTAATGCGTTCACATAATGTTTGGGGCTTCATATTTTTTTGACTGGTTTTCGATTTTTTATTGCTTGTCCCATGCTACTTAATGCAATCTTTGCCCTATAGGCTTAAACCTCGAGTTTAATTTTGCGAATTAGCACCCATATTGTTGGATGACTGTGTCCTACTATGTGTGTGAAGCGATTGTTCCACGATTCACATAATATTATTCGTTCTGAGTGTAATAAATTTGTAATTTATGACTTTCCAAATAAAGTGATAATCTATAACATATAACATAATATATATGTTAGACCTTAGTCCTTAGACCTAATCAAATATTAAGTGACTGAACTTAATAATTATTAAATTTGGGACTTTTATTCCATCGGACTTTTTTTTACCGGACTTTTGTTTTTCGGGGATTCCTTTGGGATAAATGCCAAACGAATAAATGTAAATAAATTAAGAATAATAAAAAAACATTTTGTGAAAGGAACAAGATTACTGCTAATATTAAGTCTTAATTATTATTAACAAATAAATACAAATAATAGATATTTTAATAGCTTTTTACTATAACATTCAGTGTAAATAGTTTCTGATCGACTTAGGCCTATATTTAAGTACCTTCTATAAAATAATTATTCATATCAAATAATCCTAACAGTTTAATGCAAAAATTCTCATAAATTGATCTTACAGCAGCCTTAAAACACCAAAAATACATTTGTACATAATTATACAACCTACACACTCCACCTACCAATTAAAATTGTATAACATTTTAGTTCCCCATTATGGTGTATAGGTACTAATATAAACAAATCCTTTTTATTCGAAAACACAATTTCGTATACCTATTATTATTTACTAAATACCTACACTACACTACTAAACTAAAAATAACTCTTGATTTCATACTGAGTGTCTATAATTTAATATTATATATGAAAATTGAATCTTTATTACAATACACAGACACAAGAAAAAATATTAAAAATATTAAAAAATAAAGAACACATCATTGTAAAAATTACTTGTTTTAAATTTTCAATCCTTAGCAATAAAAGTTGAACTTTTTATACATTTTTAACTACTAAATAATAATTTGTTAAAAATTGAACTTTAATTACTTATAATGTCGCTCTGCTGTACAGTAGGTTACAAGTAACCATGCTTATATTATTATAAACATGAGTTGTTTGGTTTTAATCCTAAATCTACAGAAATATTATTCAGTTATGGTGGTTGATGTTTATATAATATGATAATATAAAAAATTAACAATATTAAACTTATTTAATGAAACATAACAAGTCGAAAGTTAGGATTCAAGTGAGCGACTTGACAAACGGGTCAATGCTGGAAGTACTCCAACTGGGCGATTGTAAACTCCGCCAGAATACCGGTTAGATAAAAAGGTAATGATAAGGTCTAAACTCTGCCAGTTTTATTTTCTTACCTGTAATGGAAACTCCACCAGTATTAAGGGCTTCCTTATGTAAAACTAAATGATATTTCTCTACTAAGTATAAACTCAAAAATTCAAAATAAAAAAAAAAATTATTGTGTTGGAGAAAGCTTTAATTACTAAATAGTTATAATAATGGATTTATTAGACTTAATGG
This sequence comes from Sitobion miscanthi, assembly GCA_008086715.1. Classification (NCBI taxonomy): domain Eukaryota; kingdom Metazoa; phylum Arthropoda; class Insecta; order Hemiptera; family Aphididae; genus Sitobion; species Sitobion miscanthi. The sequence goes on from CM017802.1 coordinate 13,022,895, forward strand.
TTTGAATAAATACAAATCGTATCTCATAATTTTATTTCTCAGTTATAAATATTATACCATATTATAATGTCATAACTCATAATAATATAATATACCTACATATTTTTTGATAATTAGTTATTAGTTATTACGCAATTGTTTACAATTATTTTTTTTAAATAATACTAGCCATTGCAATTTGTATGATTTGTTCGCACAATTATTATTTTTATTTTTAAAGTTTTTTTATATTTTTTTTTTGACATATTTAATAAGGATAATTATTACTATAAAATTGTGATTTTTTTGCTTACTAATAATCTGTATATTATATTAATTATATAGTGTATACTGTTACTTGATTTTTTTTACTGGCAGAGTTTACATGAACTCAATTTTACCTGATTTTTGTCACTGGCGAAGTTTACATGCACCCCTCCAACTCTTGCCTCATGAAATACGACAGGTAAACCGAGTTTCGCGGGAAGGCTTCTTTTCTCTCACGCAACTCTGCACAATTGCTGCAACGTCGAAAAGAAGAATAGTGGCCTATTTCTCGTTCTGCTATGCCTTTTATAGGTCGGTAGCGACGTACGTCAATGGACAAATTGTCACTACGCCACGGAGGTGATGGACAAAGTTATTTTAATAAAATATTAGAAAATACAATATATAAATGTATATACATTTAATTAGACATAATAACAATAATAATAATAATTTATTATTGTTATTTATTTATTACGGGCAGTGAGTTCAATAAAATTTACAAAAATAATAATAACAATAAAAATTTTTAAGTTTAATAATGAATTAATGGTAGTAATATTTGTAACCAGCTTAATTAGATGATAAAAAAAAATTCTGTATATGCGGAAACAGTACCTATTAGTAATCTCAATATAAATGCATAATAAAATATCCATAGAAATATACGCTGACGGTTGACAGAATGATTTATTTTTTAGTTTAAATTGTACAATCTTATTATAGAAGTTGCCACCTATTCATATAATCATACTATATGATGTATACTCAACATCTACTATAGATAAGATAATGCCTTTCACAGATAGCTGAATATTTTATCGCCTAAATAGTTTAACGTGTCTGACAAATTATGTGTACTAGAATAAAAATACGAAAAGAAGTAAGGAAGTTAGGAGTTAAAAGTTTAGAACAGTGGCGGATAGGTCAATTTTTGTTACCGGGAACTGAATGAAAGGACCCCGAAAATTTTACTATTTGCTTCGCTCGTAGTTTATTTATAAAATTAGTGTAGCTACATTCTTACTCTCATAGTATTTTATTTAAATATAAAAGCTACATATGCATATACAAATATATTTACCTATAACTTATAAGTACCAATTATTATTTATCATATTTTCTATACATGTTAAATATATATTTTAACTATTCATACTTTATTATCCATTTCTCCGATATTCTTGCTGTTATGAAGATGGGCCAATATTTGACAACATTGAAATTAAAGAGTAAGTAAAGAATTTCCATACTGGAAATTAAATAATAAGAACAAATTAAGTATACAAACATTCGTATACATTCTAGAAAAATATAATACGGTGATTTCGTGTTCCGGTACAATAATCCAGATTCCATGGTACAACCAAAATTCATTAGCCCAACTATTTTAAAAGCAGTTATGAAAACATTTAGCATTTCCATAAAAACACTCGTAATTTCCTGAATTGTACACACAAATAAACGCCTGCAAGAAACTACTTGTTTAGTTGAAAAACAAATGCTTATTTATTATTCTTTTATTAAAATTATCGGATATTCGGAACCGACGATTTGGCAAAAAAAAGTACGACTTTTTGCACCATCGCGCAACAATTGGAGCGAGTCATGACTTGAGTAAAATATGACAGTTGAGTTTATTATTCATGTATAATTAAATATGAATAATAACAATATGTAGAATATGTAGAATCAAATATCCATACTCAAAATTAAATATTAATACTTTATTAGATTAGATAAATATAGTTGATAATTGGGATATTAAAAATGTTATTATTATTTATTACATTGATAAATTACCTATATGAAGTTGAATGTAAAGTTAAATAATAAGTGTTTGTGACGATGAATCCTATATGGTCATATTCAGTAGCATATATGTTTATATTTAAACTCAATAAAATAAATCATGTTAGGTTCTATCTATGGATAAGTTTCCCCAGCCTATTTAGGTACTTATTTAAACATCTTAAAAGAAAAAACATGTCATACGATCAAATTTACTTATTGTGCTTTGTACAAAATGTAACTATTTAATAAAATATTATTTAGTGTAATCAAGATTATATTTCATATTCAAAAGAAAAAATTGTATTATACCTAATTGTGTACTTTTTGTGTATACCTATCATACTAAAGCAGGAGATATTAAACTGCTTGACTAAATAAAATTGTGTTGAACTTATTAAAAAAAATATTTGATTAAAATTATTTTTAATGTTTTTATAAATAAAAAAGTCACGATAACACCGATTACTAACACTTAAAATATTACATTTTATATAAGCAATTTACCAATGTGTCATTCAGTGACATATAAGTTTGTACAATTTGAAAAGTTTTAATGTTAATAAAATTAAATATAATCTTGATTCTAGAGTCTAACAGTGTTTACTTGGAAAAATTAAAGTAGAGGGACTGTTTACTTTTAAAAAAAGTGCGTCCCAGAATGTCTCAAAATGTTAACTTACAAACTGGTAATCGGTTACCAGACCCAAAATTGGTCATGGTAACCGGTTTCCGTTAAAAACCTGTAACCGGTTTCAAGCCCTGGTTTATACAATAAAAAATATAATATTTTTGAATAATATTTCGGAAATAATATACATTTCAAGTTGTCTCCTTTGAAAATCACAATCCTTACTCTGGAAATTATTAAAACATTTTTCCTTTCGGTCTCTGTAGTATTAATGACCGGCAATGTAGTACGCATGTAGTGCGCAGCGCGTTGTATAGAAAACATAAATGCATTTAATAACGTTCAATATCTATCGACCCGACTGGGACACAGGGTCTTGCTAATGGTGTAAAGAAAAGAGCACCTTAAAATGTACACATAGGGAAAACACACGTCAAAACTATCAGACTATAATATTACATGAAGCAACACGATTCATAAATTAAATTTCTTGATGAAATATAGCAAATTTGTAGTAAAATAATGAAGATTGAAAATACAATAATCTAATTATTGTACATTTTATTTACCGGTAGACATGCATACTGTATTTTTAAAATCGTTTTTAATGATATCAACCGATTTATAGCCAATTTATACAACTATATATTATTGTAGCGTATTTTCAACGTTTTATTAGATAATATTCCCTACGGCCTGCATTACCATGCACTATCCGACACCTATGCCTGCAAATATGTATGTATAAAAAAACAATACTAATTTATACTATTTCTATTATAATCTGCAAGTTGTAATCAATGACAACCATTTACCATAAATGTCTTTTATAAAATATTTAAAAAATAAAAATAAAAAATAAACATCATTGTAAATGCAATATGTTCCCGAAATAATATTAAGGTATCAACAAAAAATGAGTGATATCCCAACAAAAACACTCCGCCATAATCCGTGTAAAAAAACGCTAAGTATAAAAAAAACGGCTCTAAAAGTTGTGTTATCATTATATAGGTAGCTATATAAGTCTTTGAACTATAGGTATAATTTAAGTTAAATTAATCTGCTAAAACATTGAAATTAGCCTGGCGATTTAAGAAAGATAAAAATTTAAAAATACTATAGCATAAATGCATAATGAGTACATAATAATATAGTCTACTATCATTGAACTAGTTACTTACTACTTAGTGTATTACTAATCGAGCGTTTTAAAGTCACCACTCACCAAGCTAAGTTAAATTATTTAGCAAATGATTTTAACATAAATGATACCTATAGTTCAAAGACTTAACTACCTATTTATTATTTTTTAGACAGATTATGGCCGAGTTTTTTTGTTGGTTGTTTATACACTAAAACATATAATATTTTGCTAATAATATACCGATTCGAAGAGCTAAGAAACGATTTTCGTGTGAAACGATTTATCATTGAGTTCAACTTTGCCACATCCAATTCAACATTGCGATTACCTACATTCGATGGTTTCGATAAGCGCACTCGAAACCAGCAACTATTGCTTATAGTTAATGCTCAATACTGCAGTAGAGCGAATCCCCTTGGTTTTCTTAATATTCGTATAATTATAATTTCAACCTATCAGGGATAACTTAAAAACTAATAAATAATGCGACGAATAATATCTTAAAATGTATATAGTTTTTTCGTGGGACTTGCCGAAGAGATTAGAGGACTTATAACATGAGCATGGAAATAAAATTATTATTGCCAGCGCGTATATAATAATATTTACAATAATATTATACACGAATTAATTAGTTGTGATCATATTAAATAACAATTTAGTCTTCTAGTGTAGCAGCAGCAGGAACGCAGTTTCCTGGCAGCGGCTTGAGCTTTAGAGCTAAAACGTAAAGGTCTTTAGACAGTGGTCCTTGCACCTTTTGAACGATCTTCCGCATGATGATTCAAGCGATGGTAGAGGATCAGAGGACTTGAAGTAATCCACGCCGATGGATATGCCGTTGTACACGTAGCAAACTAAAGCCAAGGATCCGCAACCGCTGTAGCATACGGCGGAAATGAGGACGTTGGTTGGGGTGACGGGTGTCATTATCAGCAGCATGATGAACAGGGCCGGCAACACGTTTTTTTGCGCCGACATTATGATATGATTCGTTGTTGAAATGGGTAATATATTAACGTATACACGGTTACACGAATATTATACCTAGTATAATATTATGGTATTATTGTACGCGATGTGGACGTTTGTGCAGGATAGGTACTGCAGTGCGCCGTCGTATTATTGTGTATAAGCTGAAAATCAGATAACAAAAAAAAACTTCAATATTACCAAAAGTGTATATTATCAATATTATATTGTATTATAATTGGTACTTTACTATACCTATACACCTTCATGCAGAGAATATAAAAAAATTACGAATTAAAAATCGGGCAAGGAAAAGTATTTGAAACAACTCTGTGAAAAAAATTGGAAAAAAAGTTCAATAGTGTCGTCAGAATTGGAACATAAAAAAGGCCTGTTCTTTTATATACTATATAAGAATTATAGAAGAAGATACTATATTTTACCTACCTACCTATAATTTTTAACTTAAAATTTTATAAAATGGTTTTAATTACACACACAATAATTGTTATTGCAATTTGCTGGTATGACTTCATTGTCGAGATAAATTACTAGGTAGTTATTATTATAATAAGTATAATGTCGATGATCGTGCGAGAGTCTTTAAACTATATTTAATCAATATAATTGATCATAATGTAATATTAATTATTGGTTATTTTGAAATTAATTGTTTTTTTATACCTCTATTATAATTCATAACTTTGTCAAGTTGTATAGCTTTTTTAATTGTAGGTACAATAAAATATAATGCGTGTTACATATGTTACGTAATTTTGCATACGTACTCACGATTGTGTATTCGTAAACTATTGACTGTATATAATATAATATAATATCACTTATTAGTTATTAGTAATCATATTATGAATTATTTTAACGACACAACAACCTATTATAATCACAGATATCGAAATATGGCGTATTAGTCGCATGAATCCCACAATATTTATTATTGCACGTATGAATAGTAATAATATGCGTGATCTACGAATAGTATTGTAATAATTTGTCTGGTAATTGTTTTATACTTTAGCTGAATATCGCAATGGGTAATCGTGATAGAATATCTAGAGAGGCTGACACGTTATACCTATGTAAACCTCAACCATGGTCATTATGGCCGTTCTCTCCACTCACGAATTATGATGATGATATGCGAGATTATGATCGACGACAACTGTAAATTGTGCGAAACCATTGAAACATCTTCATTTTCATTAATAAAATTCCGATGAAGTGACAACCACCTCATTACCAAGACATGATCTAATATTGTTTTTATATACATAACTACATTAAGTACTCAACTAGAAACATATATGAGTGAAACGCAAGTTATAACTTATTATTAATTCTTACAATCCATATAATCTAATTGATAATCTATGTACAAAGGGATATTAAACTAAGCTGTTTTTGAACTCGGAACTTTATTTAATATAGCAATAAAATAAGTAAATAATATTCACCGTTCATTTTTTCTTCAAATACACTAAACTAAATTTGAATCTTAGACTGTTAGGATTACCTGTAAAACATTTTAGTTCTCTTTTCACTTTTGATTTCATATCGAAACTTGTTTAAGTCTGTATGGGAGTTTAGCATACAAAAGTGAATAATATGCATTTATACCTACATAATAATCTGTGTCCTATTATGCTAGTCAATATCTTGTATGTATGTGCCTATACAGTTAATAATTATGCATAATAATTGGCTTTTTTGTAATTGATAACTACTCGTCTTCATGCAGTACCTACATTAATAATCGTACCACGTTCAATGTACTTATTATGACAACATTAATTCGGATGCTTTTTTATATTTTTAAGTCATTAAAAAATATATATGAAGTTCAGAAATTGTAAACAATTGTGTAGGTACTTTACTTTTGATCGATCTGTTATTAGTTATAGTGAGTATAGCAGTCTAGAGCAGAACATAAGTATAATAAATATTTGAATAAAACGAATATTAATTAAAATAATAACTTAATAAGCCTATGTTTTACCCAAAAAAGAGTTTATGTAAGGAGTTTAAATTTCTTAATTTAAAATGTATTCATTATTAAAATGTTATTTTATATATGTTAAAAGTAGATGTTAATTTATTTATTTATTCACTACATGAATATAATTCACAAAATTTCAGTAATTTTCATATTTTTATAGTTCATATTTTTAAATCAGAAAAAAATAGTAAAATACATGTAGCTATTGATCTTTATTGAAAATTACATATTGATTTAAACAAATTTGAAAATAAGAAATATTTATTATATCATAGAAAAAGTTAAACATTGATAATATATTTTAGTGTAGGTATAGGTAGTGTAATGTATAATATATTAATGTCTATTATTTATATTACCTTTATAATTTTTCATGTTTCAGAAAATAATATAATGAGTACTATAATATATTATAACCTCTGTATTTGAACTTACCAACTCCAAACACAAACTACACTATTGATATATCTATTTCGATATCAAGTATCTTATTATTTGTACATAAGTTTATTGTAAAATATTATTTGATGAATAAATATATTATTATCATAATAATATGATAAACTAAAATTAAGATTTTTACATAAGTATCAATATATAATACCTAACATCTAATATAGCTAATATCTATATACAAGCAATGTTTGTGTGCGTGTAAGTGATTCACAGCCAAGTCTATCGCACTCATATAGTTTTAAAATTTAGTATACTCAGACATACAGGCAATCTTTTGCCCGAGGATGGCATAGATATTGTTGAAATTTTTTTGAAATTTCGAATTTTAAAAAGTGTCTCTCGAAAAATGTAATTGTTTTTGGTTTTTCTATGATTGTTAATAGTCACATAAAATAAAATCGTTATTAAAAGGTGATCAAAGGTCTAAAACGAATGACCCTTATGAAAATCCATAGTTTTTGACAGATTTTTCCAAAATGTTCGTCAATAGATTCAGAAAGATACGTAGTTTCGTAGCTTATAGGCTACATACTTTTTATTACCTATACTTATTTTTTGCTTATTTAAACACATAAATGTTGAATATACTTGGCTCACGAAAAATTATCATTGTTATATTTGTGTATTGTTGCCATTCGACATTGGTGAAAATAACTCGAAAAACAGTGTTAAAAATCTGCAGTTTACATATTTTAACGGAGTTTAAGATAAGGTAAATCCACGGACATTCAATTTGCCACGGGCAAGATCATATGTAGGATCAGCAAGTAAACTTAACATAAATAAATTTAAACCTAAAAATTGTTGTACAAAGTAAGTATATGCTTCAAATAGACCAAGAAATAAATTAAGAAGGCTATAATAATTTTTTTTAAAGAAAATCAATTTTATTACTCACTTATATATTTTGATGAAATTACTTTTGATTTTATCCAGAGGTCGACAATGAATGATATATGATATCGATTGAAATGTTTTAAACTAATATTTTATTATATAATGTTACGACATTGCATATAGCTATTATTATAATATGATAAAATATAGTCATTGATTTAGTAGGAGGGGATTAACACAATAAATCGTATTTTATCTTAATATAATGTCCATTGTCCATGTATTAATTGCAAATAATTAATAAGTTATAATTTATAACTTATTAATATTCTATAGTTATAATTAATAATCTATAACATCATTAAACCCATTATTAATTATTAAAAATCATCGTACATACATGACATGATGACATTGTCACTGAATGTTTATATTAACATTTTTATACATATATTGTATAATTTTCAAAATATTTTGACTCATGTTGAGCTATTTATAGACATTGCATTTTCGATTTTTATTAGTTTTTTTATTTATTAATTAATGACTTTTAATGACTTTAATGCAACTTTAGTGTTGTTAACGTACTGCAGCTATAGTGAGTGAACACAAGTACCTATGCATTTGAGTAATAGACGAAAACAAGCTTTTATTATCGTTAGCTATTTATCAGGCATCAGCCTATGCCCTATAGTATTATACTATGCACAATAGCGGATTCAACTCGTCTTCTAGGGGTAATACCTTTTTAGTCCAAACATTTTACTTTTAACTATTTACCCACTTAGGCATTTACAGAGGGAAAAATATGTATCCTATAATAAAATGTATAAGCCCTTATACTCGATTACTCTATACAGATTTTTGAAAGAAATCATTATTTATAGGTAGTTTATGATGTCTAGGAAGGCCATGTCCACTATGCCCCCTTCCCTAAACGGCGCGCCTGTCTATGCATATAATACTGTATACCTACCTATATGAGGTAATATACAGTTAAACTTCAATAACACGAATCGGTTGAAGGCGAGTTATAGAAAAAATTGTGTGCACTTATTGAAATGCAGGGGTGAACATAATATTCCATCGAGTTATCGAAAATTCGACTTAAAGACGTTCGAGTTATATCGAGGTTTTATTGTAATTATGTTAATAGATAGGTACTTTTATATTATTATACTATGTACATATGTAATTTATTTTTATTGTATTTATATTTTACAATAAATATTCATTATTGTATATTTTTATTATTATTTTATTTTAGTTAAGTATATAGGTAACTAAAGAGTAAAGATGTACTACTAAATATAATAAATATATATGTTGAACATTTTAAATTGAAATGACCAACAACTGTTATTTAGCATAATAAATTGGTCTATCAACCCTGAAAATGACTGAGTGCAGCAATTAGTATGTAAAAAGGTAATTATCTAAGTAAAATAAATTGACATCGCATATATAAAATTTCTTAAAAACGATTGAAACCAGCATGATTGCCCGAAAATAACCATATAGGTATTCTAACAACATTTATTCAACGAAGCAGCAAACTTTAGGCTCGTTGTACATTTTCATACTCCTATATGCATAATATAGTTATTTATTAGTTATTTTAATCCAGGTATGAATATATAATTATTATACATTATATTCTTTTAAAAATATAATTATAATATTATATACAGAATGTCCCGCGAGGATTCACCCATTAAATATCTCATGAGATAATAGACTTATCATAAATCTGTTTTTTATATGAGACTCACAAAGACAAGGACTAGATATATTTTATTTTTAACTAAATTTCATTTTTTGGTAAAAACGTTAAAAAAATTAATTTTAAATATTTAAATTTTTAAAACAATTGAAGATAGCCATTTTATAGAATTTCATTTTCTAAAAAATCTAGTTTAAAGGTAAAACAGCAAAAAACCGGTTTTTGTCCGGGTGGCGAGTTTCCTTCTACGGCTAATGGGTATATCCTCCCGGGACACCCTATATATATATATTATATAGTTAATATATGTATATTGTACAATGTTCATACTTATTAATATAATATATACATAATACAAAAGAGGTATAATATATTAAATACATTTTACAATCGTTCAAATTGTTCACTATAAATAGTTGTCACCTACTCATCTAGATATATATTTTTGATTGTGTGATATGATCAGTTCCGGGGTTTTACGTGACATTTGGATGATCCAGGCAAACTTGAAATTACCTAGATATTTATAGATTCAAGTTTAAAGATATTTTTTAAAAATTTAATAGGATGGCTGGGGGTTTTATACTTCTAGGTATTATGCATGACTACCATGTTATGTTTAATCTGTTTTCGCTTCGGAATCGATTATTGCTACGTCTTGGGTAGGTATAAATATTATAACTATTATAATAAATTATAACGTAAAATGGTTAGGTTAGGTTAGGTTAAATCCATGTATTTTATCTAAGAAAAAATCTACCCGCACAGTTAAGATAAAGTAAAATAATTTTAAATTTTTTAACATTTTTAACTGGCCAGTTTATTTCAATTGTTATTAACCATATTTGATTTCAATTGAAAGTCGTTTTCTCGTGAAATTGTACATAAAGACAAAAGATTTAATATGTCATCCTCTTAATTTAGTTTTTTCCTTCATGCTGTTAATTTTCAATATTGATTTTGCTATGGATTTAATGCCTGTGAATATTTCTTTTCCTGTTGTCACAATCTTCTCAGCTGGCAATAGAAAACCGTACATTCCTTTGTCTGGAAGTTCTATCGTATAGCTGTATTTTATGCCCGCTTTCCCTTTGGCCCAGTCGTCTGAACATCCTAGAACAAATAATGTACCTATTACTTTACTATACAATATACATTTACCCATATGAGTTATAACATATAATATATATACGATGGACTAATTGCTTGCCTACCTACTTATTCATTACTGCCCATATTCATTTCCACAAAAATATTGTCATCATTGTTATAGACATAGTGATTAAACATTAGAGGTTAGGCTATGTATACTAGTGCGTATGTATTATAAAATATTACATAGATATTTATAATGTTCTTTTCTCTATGAAAATTAATTATCATAACCTAACCTTACTTGGTGGTGCGAAGGTATCATGCAAATGTGAAGTCTCTAGCCATCATAGCAGTGGTGGATCCGGGGAGGGCAGGGGCCTCGCCCCCCCGGACATTTTCAACAGACAACAGACTCCTCTTTTTACTTACAGAAATATTTTAAAGTGTGTAATGTATTTATGGCTTAGGAGTAATTTTTTTAGCACGCCCCCCCCCCTAAAATTAAACCCTGGATCCGCAAATGCATCATTGTTTAGGCTCTACGTTAATCGGCCAGGATACGTTGGATTATATTATATAAAGATTATGTACCTGATGTAGTGTAAAGCAGTGATGGAGTTGTACCGAGTTGATAATGTGAACCATGTACTTTTTGAATTGCTTCAGTTGCTTGTCTAGCTAAGTACATCATGTCATCATAATCATCCGCAAGCTTTTTTGTGTGACTCCAAGGTACCAGCCACATTTGTGAGTAAGAATGCAGAGTTAAATATACCTGAAATCATTTATTATTAAGGAACATTTGACTTGAATAGTGCTGTGATTTCTCATATTATGTTTATAATTTTGTAAAAACTAATACAATTGAAAACTGAAAATGTCCGTACACAGTTCAAAACAAATCAAAATATTTTAAAAATTTTGAAAATTTTTTCGTATATATAAAATGCGAATATAAACAACCGATGACAATTTCATGCATATATGTAATTTGTCATTTGTTTTAGAGTTACACCAAAAACCAAAATCGATTTTATCGAAAACCATCGCTCCGCTCAGAATCTAAAAGTAAACTTGTGAAACATAATATATTTTGTTCAAAAATTACTTGTATTCTATCCCTGTGGTCTAATATAAAATCAGATACTGCTCTAGTTTCCGGTTCCGAAAAAGCATGTGATCCAGCAAACGTGTCAGAACATGGGTCTCGACTAGCGCCAACTCCAGCCCAGTGCCAATCCCAGTTTCTGTTTAAATCAACACCTTCACAACCATATGACATATCCCACAGAGTTCTAAAAAAAATGTATTTTTAATTTAATGTTTCAAAAATGTGCATTTATTATTATTTACCTTCCCGATTTTATAGCCGCAGTCCTCCTAGATTTTCTCCATAGACGATCGACAGTATGGCTATACTCGTAACCATCTGCGTTTATCATTGGTAGAATATACCAATCGACCTCCGAAATCAATGTTCTGTAAGATTTATTTTCTACCAATTGCCTTAAAATGAATAATGCTACAGCAGGTGATATCCATTCCCTGGCATGAATTCCTATCACCGAAAAAATAAATTGACGTTGTATAAAATCCAAGTATAAATTATCAAGACCGAAACTATAATAACTAAAGTTTTTGATTTTCATTTAATTTTAAAAATATACTAATATTATACTTTATACACTAAATGTTTGTTTAATCAAAAACGAACTACGTTTAAATTTTGATTCAAAATATTTCATTTTTATAATTGTTCCCTAAATATTTTCTTTAATTAAACGAACATATTTTGTTTAAATAATTTATGACTATATAGGTAAGTCAAATCTTATTATTTAAATATATTTTAATTGCTGTAAATTTGTTGTTTTAAGTCCTTACTCTTTTCAGACTTTTGATTTTATTTTAAATCGTTTTTAAACTGAGAAGTGCGAATTATATTACACGGATATGGTATTAGTAAATCCAGCATATGAAACCATACCTATCCGAAATAATCGGTTTTTTTAAAAATGTTTCAGATGTATAACTTATGAAAATACGAAACAATTCAAAACCAGTATCACGAGTGTATAATATTATGTAATTACAAAATTAAACTAGAGGAATAGCTGTGCAGTTGCATCTCTTCGATATATGTTCAAAAATGGCTTAGAACTAAAAAATAAAAAACAATATGTACATAATATATTCTTTAATGCATTTTACCTGCATCAATCCAAATTGCAGGCTTGACAACGTTTTCTCTTGTTTGTCCACTAGATATTTTTACTACTTTTAGTGGTCGATCTTCCACAGTTTTTCCGATAGGTAGCAATTCTACCAAATGAGGATAGTTTTCCGACAAATACATTAAGTAGTCAAGAATATCTGAAAATGTTCAGAAATATTCAAATATTCACCAACGTCATAATTAATATTAAAATATATTAATATATTATTCAGTAGCTCTTTGATGTAAAATATGTTGAATTTTAAATCAACTTTGTTAATTATTGATAGTTACCAGTTTAGGAATAACTAACCAAAATTATTTTGTTTACAAATATGTAAAAATGAATAAAAATTGTTAACTTAGTCACGTTACTACCTTTAGAAAAAAAATTATAAAATGGTATTATCTGTATTATTATTTTTCATATTGGCACTAAGTATAGAATAACACAATTTTTTCTATTTGTAGATTGTTCATTCTTAGGCATTAATTATTTCTATATACTTGGATTTTAATTGTTTGATGTCCATTTTACCTTGATAACGATGATATCTAGTCCAAGTCATTACATGACCTTTTGTTGCTTTTAATTCTGATTTCTGATTAATGGACGGTGATTTAGGATTTTGTTTATGAATGCTTCTCTAATAATCATCAAACAATTTATTAAACCATGCCAATCGCTTTTTCAAATAATTATATAAATTTTACATTTGTAATTAAGTTGTATACATACTTCTAGATCGGAACTGAGTACAATGAAGTTGATTTCTCTTTGTGTTAGAAATCGTTTGACGTCTCTAGCTACACTAGGTGGTAATACGAGATCTGCTGTTTTATTCAACCGTATAGGCATCCAAACTTGCACTCCTGGTTCTTCAGACATTGCTTCTATATCAAGTACTTCGTCTTCGTCAGACGGTAACACTCTGATAATTTGAAATTTCTTGTATGATACACGACTGGGTGCTTGTTTCTTGTTTGATACACTACCTATGATATAACAAGAATTACATTTTGTGAATTCTTGTGATTAAAAAAGTTATAAAAGTTCACTATTCGACCGTGCTAAATTCCCGTGCTAAGAAACGTATTTTATAATACAACGTAATCGACTATAATTCCATGTAAAAATTAAAAGAATTCGGTAATCTTTATATTTTTGTACCTATGTTTTAAATATTGAAAAAAAAAAGTAGACTCCTGAAAAAAATGTATTGATATTATATAAATATTTTTAAGATGAGCGTTTATTTTAATGTATATGGGATTCTATTTATTAACCATTTAAGTTCATATTTATTGCCTAAACGAATTAATTTACCTACCTAGTACCTAGGTACCTATCCAAACCTAACCACCTATAGACTATTAGTACTAAATATTGTGTCTTAGTCAATCTGTTCCAAGATTCTTGGATTTGCGAAATAATGCCACCTAATTCAAAAGGTCAAGAAAAAGGATGAAATATAAACGCCAACGTTACTTATTACTACCTCGATATTAAAAATTTACATTAACACTAATATTATTTAAAATTTAAATAGTTAGCTATTATGTTATGGCAATGGCACTTACCTATTACCTTCTTAAGTGTACCTTGTATTATAAATAAAGACTAGATTTAATTGCGTTAAAAATATGTCGAAATTGCACTTATAATATGTTAAAATTATAATGAAAATTACATTTTTTTTTGTTGTTAATAAAATCATAAAATGTCCTATAAAATATTATACAATTGTTAATTACTTAGGTACTTAAATAACATGATAGACAAATTACAGAATTATAAAATAGTATAAAAAAATATCTAAAAAGGTGGGTAAGTGGATGTCGCTCTGTTGTATAGTAGGTTACAAGTGGGTCACTGTAATGGATGGTGTTAAATTTGAGTTCAATGATATAATATCATTGTATAAGAAAAACGATTCTGAGCGAAAACGGTCAGTCAGACTATGATGTTACTAAGTATATTTGATGATATTATTGAGCATAAAGTAATTTATATATAACCTATTTACGTGGAGCCTTGTTTTCAATTTTCAATCCTTAGCTATAAAATTTGAACATTTTATAAATTTTTAAGTACAAAATAATTATTAAATTATAAATTTTATAAATTTTATCGAAATTTGAACTTTAAATGCTTATAAAAAAAAAAATTGTGCTTATGTATTTTTAATATTTTTCAACTGCTATTGTAAAAATATATCAGGAGCATTGTATTAAATGTTCACGCTTTATTTCCCAACAAATAAAATTTTATTGATATTTATAGAAATAAAAAAATTGTAAACTGGCAATGTCCGTAAACAGCTCAAAATGAGTCAAATTATTTTCAAAATTTTATTGTGTATAGAAAATGCTAATATAAACATTTAGTGAAATTTTTAAGTATCTACAGTTATTCATTTTTTAATTACAATAAAATAAGAAAATCGTTACATGAGAAATCGAGTGAATATCAAATGTTGTAAAAATATGAATTTCAAATGCTTATAAGAATTTAATTTGATTTGCTTGTAGACATTTTTTTTTTTGATAAAGATAGACAAACTTATGGGTAATCTTGTATTACATTTTCAAATCTTAGATTTAAAAAGAAAAATTTTTATGAATTTTCAACTCAAAATAATTTTCTAATTTTCGTGATTTTTCCGTATTTTGTCAAGATTTGAACTTTAAATGCTTATAAATAAAAACTGTGACTAAGGATTTTTAATTTTTTTCATCTGCCTTTGAAACAATAACCTAGGAGCCTTCTATTAAATGTTCAAGCTTTTTTACTCAACAGATAAAATTTTATTGATATTTATAGAAAAAAAAACTAAAAAAATGGAAACTGACAATGTCCGTAAACAGCTCAAAATAAGTCAAAATATTTGGAAAATGTTATGGTGTATAGAAAATGAAAATATAAACAACCAGTGAAAATTTCATGTATCTACGGTCATTTTTTTTAAAGTTACAACAAAAACCAAATTCAATTTTGTGAAAAATCGATTTTGCGTAAAAATTCCCGTTTTTCCTTAATTTTTCTTTTGTTTTTCTTGGTGCTTTTGAAAATTACTGTGAATTTTAAATTTTGACCTCCTCAATGCACCAACGATATTCACTTTCCAATCGAAAAAGATACTGAAGTTGAAAATCGAAGCATTATTTCGACTACTTATCGTGTACACAGACACAAAAAAAAATTTAAAAAAAAATATAAAAACACACATCATTGTAAAACCAATACATTCATCGTTCCACTCAGAATCTAAAATTAAAAGATGTTTTATTCTAAATTAAAATGTATAATTATATACATTTCTAAACTGTGTTTTTGAAAACTGTATCGTCTGTTACTTAAAATATGTTTATATCATGAAAAAGTTCATTAAACGTCTACACATATTCTCAGTGTACATTTAAAATAGTTTTAAATATTTTGCGTTGTCTTATCTAAATTGACATTTTGATTTTCTGCCAATATGAAGTTAAATATGAATACTGTAATTAATCCAATTCGTGTACATATTTGATCAGATTTGATTTATCTCATATAAATAAAAAGTTGCAATATGCGATCTTTAGTTATAACTTATAAACGTGTTATCATCATTGCCTATTTTTACGTCTTAATAAATTCGACTAAACTTTTGTTTTGAACGATCTTATTTGAACGATATAAATGATAACTTTTGTGCTTATAAGAACGTGTTACTATTTTTATTGCCAATAGTATAAATCTATTGGTAGGTATCTTAACTCTTAATTTACCATTAAGTTATTGAAGACCATCAACAATATGCATATCGAATTAATGGGTCGATAAAAATAATTTAGTATTGAGTTCAATTGTTATTCATAAAAAATAACAATCTATAACGCTTAAACTTCGAAACTAATTTGAAGTGCTAATTTCATAAAATTAAACAAGTATAGAACTCATATTATATAATAATAGTATAAGTAGGTACGCAGTATAAAATATTATTCTACTTTTATTTCTTTATACTATAAAATATTCTGTAAGGTATAGGAATCATGGACAAGAATGAAGACCATAAAATATTCATAATGCTTTTCATATTATCATGTTAATCGTTATTACTTATTACAATATAGTTTATTTTATACAAATAATATGTAACCGATGACAGTCTCGGTTTATTATGAATTAAATTGAATAAACATTATTATAGGTACCAAGGTACCTTGCTTTATACATTTTTTATATGACAATTGATTTTAGCAGAAACTCTTAGTATTTTTTAATACTAAAATTATTATTTTTTTAGTATTCGCAGAAGACGTTAGTAGTGACTGGTGGTTGACATAAAAAAATATGAATTTAACCTCATAAAAATTACTTTTATACTATATAAATTCAAATATTTAAATTAATGCATACATAATATAGAGATGCATTATATAGATTATAGATATTTAATTTACCGGTTCATAGATTACCTAAAATGTTTAATGTCACTCGCTATCATCAGAAATCATTTAATAATAATAAAATATAAAATGTGTTATTTTTGTATTACCTTGAAAGTATTGAAGTGGCAGCGTTTAAAAATTTACAATAATATGTGTTATACTGTTATTATGTTTACAATTATTTTTTACGGATGGTACAAGATTCATACTTGCGATACTGTTATAAACTATAAACATTAAACAAATTAACTATTTTTTTAAATTTTTTTTTCTATTTGCCCTAACTGCATCTACGGTTATTGACGTTTCTAAAAATAGATACATTAAAAGTACATTGTATTAAAGTATTATACAAATTAATTCAAATAATATAACTATCGAAAGTTACTATGTTAAATTATTGTGTTAGAAGAAACTTCTGTGAATATTTTTTTATAATAACTCGAACGTATTTTACAGGTATTAAAATTAAAATTGTTATAATTATTATTATTATAAAAAAAAAAAAATGCCAATTAATTAGTATAGTAGTAATAATGGTAATATAATAGTAGTAAAGGTAATATTTAAATCGTTAACTCTATTTTAATTATACTTTCTTCATGTATAGAAAATTCAGGTTACGTCTTCTAACTAACGAATGGACAAATCGACGTAATTGTTGATATTATAATATATAGTTACAAATGATTGATGAGTAAACGTTCGAAATTTCACAAATTGAAAATAGATTGATACAAATACATCATGCTGGCTACTATAGTACTATCTAATTGGTATTCATGTTGGTGTTAAGAATAATGGTATAGGTACGTATAGAGTTTTCTACAACTTATATCGGTCACAAACAGATATTATTCTGTGTTGGGTTTGATTCGTAAGTTTCAATATCAAATTTATAATTTAATCTAAAAAAATATAATCCTAATAATATATTGTTATTTAAGGTCTGTAGTATTTTAAAGACAACGTCCACAGTTTTATTCATCGAAATGATAGTAAAAACGAATGTTGCGTGTAAAATATTGAATCAAAATTAAATAAAAGGTTTCAAAAAAAAAATATATAGTATTCTGTTGTAGTAGATGTACCTAAATGTACAAATTGCGGGACCAGGCCCGGGACTGTCACTAGTCCTAATTTCTTCAATGAACATGATGTCTTGGGCGTGGGAGGGGGTGTGTAAAATAAGGTAATAGAAAAATAAAAATTAATAGTTAGAATTAGACATGATAAAGAAATCAGGTATTGAACACTCGTCTTGCTTCGACGCAAAATAGTGGTGTGCTGTGATGTTAAATTTGTAACCAACGATAAGCCATTATTATGTACTTATGTGCACTACGAATACAAGAAACTTTTTTCATCACTTAATTTCCTCGGTTTTGTCTTAAATTATTTTCGAAATTGTTATATGAAATTTTATATTTTTTTACTGAACTAGTACCAAATAATACAAACAATTTCATGAAGTACTAAAAACATACATGAACGTCAGTATCGCTGTTAACCAGTATAGTTATTTACTTTTACGGAGATAAAAATTTGGGAACAGTTCTCTAAGCAACCTTTACCACCCCCAATAGGGCTGATTTAATTGGAGGCAATATATGAAATTCAAACAAAAAATGTAATTCATACGATATTTTTTTTTTAATTTGTAATATTATATTACTGTTGCGTTAAATATTTTATCATTATTTTTCTATCAACTATGTTTTATAATAAAATCAAAGAAGCTGGCAAATATAATAAATAAACAAAAGTAATAAGTAAGAGAAATACATTTGAAATAATGTAGGATCATATTTTCCTTTTTTTTTACAAATGTTAAAATTCAAATCATTACTTGTATCCTATAATTTATACATGTTAATCTATCGTTTAAAATTATAGATTATCCAACTGAAACACGATAAAATCTAGAACACAGAAAATCTATATTATCATTTAAATAAAATAGTATATAATTTGTATACACCTATTTTATGTTATTGAAAATTATATTTTCAAATGGGACGAAAGGGAGACCAGTAGACATTTAGTATATGTCTGTATTTTAGTTATTCCAAAGTGCACACTGCATATTATGGTCGTGCGCCATATAAATGACCTTAACCAGATCCGCGGTTATAGTTCACCCACGGTCACCTACAACCATTACTTACCCGTGATTGGTGCTATGACGATGTCGAAAATGTATTCCAGGTAACCGGCCACAGTGTTGTATAGTTGTAGAGCTTTGAACGGGAAAACGCTGCCGCCGCCGCCGTCGTCATCGTCATCTTCGGCCGTATCGGTGGCGGATGCGGCCGCGGCAGGCGGAGTATCGGCAGCCGGCGAGGCGGCCACCGAAACGACCACGATGACGGCCACTACCGCGAGCCACTGCAGCGGCGACAACTTCATTTCGTCACACTTAACAATATTGCTACAATATTTAATACGCGACCGTATAATATATTGTTCAAAAAGTACTGTTATTACTATTAAACGTTATATTATCGTCTTGGACAATTATTTTAAATCGCACAAATCGGTTATTATAATAATATTATATCGGACGGTCAGGATTTTTTTCCGGTCTGGATGCCACAAAAATAAGTCGACCGCGATTGTAGCCTATAACGTGACGCGTGTATCGTTCGCTAGCTGCCGCCGCCGTCCAAATCCGCTGCACCAACGTCCGACGTCGTCATAGTATTTTATATTATTATACGGTATTGCAATATAATAGTACCTCACGCTCCTATATTATAGGCGCAATATTATATTCCGGGTAGAAAATAATATTATATTATTATAATATTACAGGTAGACAATAATAATATCGTGGCGCCTGTGGTGGACGCTCGTACGGTGCGTCGCGCGCTGAGCGTCGATGTGAACTGACAGCACCGTCGGCCGGCACCGGTGCGATGGCAGTTGTGTAGTCGTCACGGGCGATTCATCGCGGGTATCAATATTGTATATTTTAATCACTATGCCGTTTAAATATTATTAATATTAGAAGGCATAGGTAGGTTAGGTATACTGGTAGAGTCGCATCTGATTTTCTTTCTCGGCGTGGACGACCCGGGTTGTAATTTATTCGATTACTCGTGTAATGCACAGCCACATGTGGTTGGGTGATTTATACTTATCCTAGATGCACACCGACTACTATTGAACCAGTATAATATGATTATTATGGTAGTTATATGAATACAGTGCACTAAGATGATGATTTCTGAAGGAACCAGAATCTGGTCAAAAATCGTATGTGGAACCGGGTGTGATAATGATTTTCCTCCAAAAATGAGATACTATCAATTTTCTCCACTGTTAATTTCCTTCCAAAAAAAGAAGAGAACGGTTGATAATTTTCATTTTCCTTCCCACATTTTTCTTGGACTAGAATCATATGATTTATTTTCTTCCACATATTAAAATTACATAATATTCGTTTTTTAAAATATTTCAATTTGTATAATATTTGTATTGGGTATGTATGAAATTTTGACACAAATTACTTGATCTGTATACTTATATTTGTAATAAACACTCCTAATATTAACAATATGAAGATAATTAAAGTTTTGGTGAAAATATATTTATTATATTTAATTTTTTAATTAAGTATTATAAACATATTTTATATATTATCATATTTTATTACAATGATTTATAATTATAATTTATTTTATATTTTATATTTGCCTATACACAAGAAAAATATATAAAACAATGTTCTTGACCAGAAAATTAATAAGTAAATGATAATTTCTTATTTTGATAATAAACAGAAGAAGAACATTTGGTGGTCTAGATTTGTTATATTTTTTTTTTTTTTTGAGTGATAATGAACTGTGCAGGAAAATGGAGCGCATGGCCATTAAACGGCCACGTAACCGAAACCGTAAACGGTTGAAGTAAACGAAATCATACTTGGCATTTTTAAAAATTAGAACCGATATTTGGGTGGTTGACTTAAGGTCACATTTTGGTTTAAAATATCGACAGTATTTAATGGTGTATTAATCAGTAGGTATTTTGTGTACGACTTACATAGCCACATGATTCCTTTTACTATACCTGTTCGTATACATTTATGGCTCACACTGGTTTAGACTCACATTTCATTAGTCATATTTCTCCCAAAATATAATTTCTTAGACAGTTAAATAAATGTTGTTTATTTGTAATTTAAAATATTTCCCGATTTTCTACGAAAATCCAATTCGAGTGGATAACAGAGATAACAATTTGTTTTGTGTTAAGATCAAAACATTTATATTTTATAGTAAAATCAAACATTTCACCAAAAAATGGGTCCCCGTTCACATTTTTGTGCACATGTGAGTTGTCGATTGTCATTATATTATAATTTATAAATGTATATAATACAGTAGGTATAACCTATATTATTAATTTCAATGTGTGCAAACGAATTTTTCCTCCTAGGTAGATACTTATTTATATTTATTATGTAGGTAATAGGAATAGGTACACTATTGTTCAAATTTAATACAGGATAACTTATGTTTGTCATAGTTTAACGTCTTTTTAATTGTATTAGAAAATATAGTTAGAATATTGATATTGTTCTAAGAAAAAATAATGTTAGTAACATATTAAACGTTATTGTGTGTGTAATGTTGAGTGTTGCCAATTGGTAGTTATTTTTTTTCTTATTACGATCTTTACCAAGTACATGTATATAGTATATACCTAGGACCTAGGTGCTAATTTTTGAGTCTCGTAGAAATTGTATTTCTATGTATAATTTACCACTTATTAGTTATTTATCTAATTGATATAATTAAATAAATATATGAGCAAAAAAAATATGTATATATATATACACAGTACCTAGATATACATATAATATATTAGATATTTTCAGGAATAGGTAACGCCGTACACTACCTATAATTAATATACATATATATTAGGTATCTATATTATAATATAATAGTGGATAATTTCTTTTTCGTTACAGGTAGATATTTATTTACATCATCAATTCTATTATGGCCTATATTTTTTTTGTACTTTCTATCTGAATTAAATTACGATATAAAATAAGTAAATAAATGTTATTATTAATTTAACAGTTCTGTATGTTTTGTGTAGCTATAATATTTATTGTTTTATGAACTATGAAGTATTGAAGCTACTCTACAAGTTAACAGTTGCAATGTTTTCTTTAACTTAAATTTTTTTTTAAATATCTATTGATCTAATAATTATGTAGTATTTGGTACGATTAGTAAATAACTTATTTACTTTAGTAAAGTAATTTAGTAATAGTATTATAGTAATATTCATTCAAATTTTAAGTTTACATTTTTTTGTCTAAATATTATAACCATTTTGACAATTAAAACAACTGTTCTTTTAAAAATTAGTTGTATACTAAAATAATTGTTACGTTTATTGAACTAATACCGATGTGGCTATATAATAGTAAATACCTATAGTAACTACTAATCATAACAATTAATAACTACAAATAGACATATTATAATATATTATCATAAAAGCAATATTATTGATTTATTCTAACCTCATGTTATTTTTAGTTCATGTGTTAGATTCTGAGCGGATCGATGAATGTATTGGTTTTACAATGGTGTGTATTTTTTTGATATTTTTTTTTTTAGTCTTCGACATTTTTTATAGTAAAAAAAATGCTTTGATCTTCAACTTCGAAAGCAGTTAATGGCAGAAAATTAGATATGCTTGGTTCTTTCGAGTAGTTGAAAGTTTAAATTTCCAGTACTTATAATAGGTACCTAACCTACTTAAAGAAAGTAAATCAAATTATTATACAACAAGATTTATCGGAAGGCTGTTCATACAAAAATGTCAATAATACATGGTCATAATTTTTTTTTAAACATCCAACGACATTTTTATAATATTCTGATTAGTTTTAAGCTATTGCCTATTTATATCATGCACCTATTTACAATGTTAAGACGGTAAGTCGGTAAGCGGTTTTGACTCAAAAATAATAATACTAATATAGTATTATAATATAAATGTACACTAACTATTATACTAGTTAACGATATAATCAATGCGACGTTTTCGTGAAAAATTAATAATTCAACCGCACTGTATTACTAATAGTAAAAAAAAACTATCAAATAATAATAAAAATATACCTATATTACAATATTCTTATAGACGTTAGACCTTAGTATCTATAATATTGGCTGACGGCCTGTCTCTGCTCGGAATCGTTTTTTGTATACAATGGTTTATCATTGAATTTGAATTTAACACATCCATTACACTATTACAGTGACCTACCTACTGAATGGGGCTACCTACTAATAGCTGCCTTGATGCCTACTACAAAGCTGCGAGCTTCCAGATTTTTTTTTTAAATACTTATCATTTAGTTATTCGAATATCATCTATCCCAATAGTTCTTAATTTTATACCTATAACAACTTGACCCAGTTAAAATTAGTTATTGTCATTTAGTTTTTAATCATAATATTTATTAGGTATTCATTAAACTGCGTATACATTTTTTATTTTCATAATATTTTTAAATTAATATAAACGTTGTTTAATTTTTAATAGACCTCTGCGTGTTTTATTATACCAACAAACCTGTAACCTCAATTCGTTTGATGCAAATGACTTATTGTATAGGTATTATTATATTATAATATAATTACACCATAACTCATACATAAAATTCACAAGACAATTATATTAAATAGGTAGGTACTGGAAAGTCAATGATTGTCTAATAATTTGATGTATACACAATGTGCGTATATCTATTAATTCGTTAATCAATACGTTTCTTCAATATTATAAACTGCGCTTATAGTGTCCTTATTATTAGCATCGACCTGATAATACATCTAGAGTTCACGAAAGCAAATCGATTATAATGAGTAATGACCATATCGTATTTACATTGTATTACACAGGTACCTACGAGAGATTTTAATTTCTTCTTCCTGTTGCAGAGCACATCGGTCGTCACTCCGCACTCGTCGTAATGGTTAATTGAAAACCTGGCGTAGACAAAACCTATTATAAAAAGTAGGTAGTAAAGACTATGTAATACGTAGGTACATACAATGGTATACTGAATATATCGGTCAGCGATAGAATTATGTTATTTGTCCATTAAGTTTATTATAATATATTTTTAAAATCATTTATTTTTATGTATGTGTGCGGTTAAAACTTAAAATAATTATTGTCATTATTTTGATTTATCACAATAAAAATCAATATACAATAAAATATTAAAATAATATATTCTAATTCATATACACAGCCTAATTTCATACGAAATTCAATTAATTATACATGGAAAAAAAAATTACTATAATATTATAGTTAAACAAATTATAGTAAATATAACCATTTAATAGGTAAAATAAATAAAATGATTTGTTTATTATTACTATATAAATATAGTTATTAGTTATGGTTAGGTTTACTATATTTTATAGTTAATGCAGTTTTTAATGTTTGAATTAACAAAAAAATATAGTTAAAATAGCATATTTCAGTTACAATAACTATAATAACTTGACTATAATATTTTAGTAAATCTGATTAATCTTATAGTTATCCCTATATCAATTATAATCTACAGTCGATCCTACTATTTTTTTAGTACAAACAGCTGTTTTGTTTTTTCCGTGTACATGATTGCTTGATTATAGCTTATTAAATGTTAGTACGTTTATCGTACATCCAAATTTATATTTATAAAAATATTGTTATGTGCAGCGAGTACCTACGGCATTTTAATCCCAAATTTATATACCAATATAAAATTGTCTTGCACTGCATTGTTATATTACTTATATTATACTGTATAATATGTTATAGGTAGGATTTCAAATTCTCAACATTCTATAATTTAAACCATAATTAGTTAGTCTCGTGTCAGTCAGCTTAAATTCCTCTTCCTGTCCAGTAATTGATCACTTCTGTGACCGCGACTTTTGGGTTGGAAAAAACGTCCGTCCATTTGAATTGGGTCTCCATCATTGGGCATTCCAATAAGTGTTTTTCGTCCTGAACGCTTCCACATTCACAGAGGTCATTATCTTCTTTTTCCATTTTACTAAATTTTTCTTGGTTCTGGCATGTGGCTCTCAGCCGATTGAGTGTTTTCCATATTTCGTATTTTAGGTTATGTCCTGGTGGTAGGCTTTCTATCGCTCGTGTCCATGTCGGTTCATTGACTCTTGATATATTTATTTCTTTCCACATATTTTGTCTTTCTTGTTTTTTAATCAGGAAATCTCCTTTTGTACTGTATATGGCACTCTGTTTTGATTTGAGACGTTTTGCTGTAGCTACGTACCTGTGTAGTGGGTGCCTTGAATCTAAATCATAAAGAACACTGGAATTATACAATTTTAAAAACCTTGTAATTAGAAAATATTTATCAGTTTCAAAATACATAACAAAAATAATTTTATAATTTATAATAAAATGATTGTTTATTATAGATCACAGTGGCCAATTACCATTGAGTTATTTTTAGTCGAAGGTTAATTTGTTATTAGTAATGCTCTAAAACAAACGATAAATAAATATATAATAAATATATATTATAAATATTATAAATATATAATAAATAATAATCAACAGTCCTCTCACAGTCTAGCACCTCCTTATAAAATTGCCGTATCCATACAGATACCAGAAAAAGTCTAAAATTGCCCGACAACCTCTTTGAAGCCCTCAGCCCTATCCATGACAACACCAACAAAATAATCATATTTTTAAAACAAATTGATATGTATAATTTAATTTAAGAATTTATTGTATAACTATACTTTATTATGTACTAATTACCAATTTTTGTTGCAAGTTAATAACCTTAGTAGTTGATGCTGTACCATGAATAATAAAAAAAAAATAATAATAATGTTAGGTATTTTCGTTTGATTAAGAACATTCTAAAACATTGTTCATTTTTATTTTTAACCGTTATCATCTAACGGTTTACGAGAACATTATGTTAGAAAAAATTTTGAAATAATATTATCATTAGACCAAAGTAGTGTTGTTTGAAAGTGCCAACAGTTTGTTTATTTGTCGGCTTCATGAGAAATATTTCAAAAGTACCTATAATATGGACTGCACAAATATGTCTTATGTCTTATTATTTCCCATGCCACTATGCTTCCTAGAAGTATTTTTTTGCTGAATAATATTATGAATGTAATTTAAATCATTATATATTAAAGTCGTAGAGTAAGATAAAGTAGTATACACTATATGCATGCGTCACCCTAAATTGCTCTAATAAATCGTAAACAGTTGAACTAGATAACATTAAATTAAATGGTAGTACGTAAAAAAGTTAATTTACAAAATCAAAACAAAAATCTAAATTGTACAGGACGGTGTAACAAATTGTAATTGAACTTGACTTTAATGCATACTTATGAAGTTTTTAAAATATTATAATTTACCTATCTTTATTTTCCATAGTTTGAATACTCAAGTACTCAAGAATTAATACATTTACAGCAATTATTATTATATTCGTATCATGAATAATTATTATCTATTACAATTTTTGCTTGTTGTTTAAAGGTACTAGATCAACTAATTTTGTACTTTAACTTACAGCTTGTATTTTGTGTATTCAGAGAATAAATAAATTAATAATTTTAATAGATTGTAACGATTCATTTATTTCACTGCTGAATATTTGTTTGATATTCTATTAATATTGTTCACTTAAAAAATCTCTAAATAATTTATTTTCAGTAAATTATACCTAATATCTTTGACGATGAAGGAAAGTATGTTAATACTAAAGAACAATTATTATGGTACGGTAATTAATCATACAGCCATGAAAAAGTTTTCCATTAATTTTGTTTTTATCGTTATAAACATACAAGTAAAACTGTACGATGTACCTAAGTATCTAGTTTAAACCATACACCTACATTATTTTCAATTTTGATTAAAGTGAAGAAAAATTTACTGTAAGAACTTTTGACTAATCAAACCTACTAAGATACTTAACAAATTCGCATAAAATAAGTTTTTGATTCTAACATAATCTGTTGAAATATTTAATATATAAATTACAGTTTAGGTATGAATATAACCTATATTATATGATTATATACCTACTTATAATAGGCACAATTAACACGTTAAAGAAATGGGTATGAGTGATATTTGTATTGAATAAAAAAATTTCTAGTGCATTTCTATTCTTAAGTACCAAAATCATTTATTAGCTATAATTATAAGAAGAAAAACAGATTATTATCTAATACACTATACATTATTATTGCAATATTAAAAGAAGTTTAGTCTTAACTTTTCAAAAACGGTTTAATTTAACCGTTAAACTTTATTTATATGCTTTGTGTTTGGTAATTAGATAACTATATTAATTATTACATAGTTACCATACTACTATAATAGTATAATACTACCTATGAACAAAGTGGTTGTAATTTATTATTATTAGAAATTAGGTCAGAATGTGTATTTTTATTTTATTTCAGGCAAACGTGTCTGGAGACCATTGATGGGTTCAATGCATTTGGAACTTCTCAGAAGAAAGGATTTTAACTTGTCATATACAACATGCATGTTAATACAAGGTATCAGCTGAAGCTGTGACGTGGTGTAAAGCAGTAATGCATAGTATTAAGGTACCTACATAGTACATATACAATATGAAGACGAGTTTTCCAGTCTAAAACCAGAACAATTTAGTTGTCTAACTGGTCCAAATATCCAATATACCTATCTACTTTTGTAGGAGATGAATTAATATAGTCACGTACACCACCGTTTTTCGTTTCAGTATTTTAGTAACAATTATTGGGGTTTTGAAGAATAATTTGTTCAAATTTCACTTTGAACGTTAAATGGATTATGTACAAAATGATTGTTTTAATACACTCTATATTAAATGCGAAACCAGAAGTAAAATAATTTACTTATGTATTGTATATTATATTATCACAGAGCTAGTAATAGCATTAGGTATCCAAGTATAGTGCTGTGCAGTGGCGTAAGCTGGGTGGTGCAAATGCAGCACTTGCATCACCATATCTAAAATGTTGTGGTGCAAAGGTATGTTTCTACACCACCAGAATGTTATTGAAATATATAATATATAAACAGGTACAAAATAGTAATTTTCAGTATTAGACATTATCATTTAAACTTTACCCCACCTATCTTCTAAAATATCGTACAACCACCATGGATAATTAGATTATTATCTATAAAAACCACTAACCACATAATTCTGTATTTTATTATGGCAGTATCATAGAACCTGACGTTTTTCTATGGTAAAATGATGTTGTTATTAATATTTTACCGCCAAAATAGTGTGTTATCACTGGATCAATGTTCATTCAATTCTCAAAAGTCAAATGTCCGATGACAGCAAGACGTCTTATTGAATCAAATTTTGAAATTCTCAATAGTTTTCAAATGCGCTGGGAAAAACAACATAAAAATTAAGGGAAAACGGGAATTTTTACGCAAAATCGGTTTTCGACAAAATCGATTTTGGTTTTTGGCGTAACTCTAAAACAAATGAACGTATATACATGAAAATTTCACTGAATGTTATATTTTCATTTTTTGTACACCATAAAGTTTTGAAAATATTTTTTCCCTTTTTGAGCTGTTTACGGACATTGCCAGTTTTCAATTGTTTTAATTTTTTTCTTTAAATATCAATAAAATTGTATTTGTTGGATAAAAAAACGTGAACATTTTTATACAAGGCTCTTGATATATTGTTACAATAGCAGTTAAAAAATATTAAAAATACATAGGCACAATTTTTTTTGAAAAGCATATAAAGTTCAAATTTTGACAAAATACATTCATATTTAATAATTATTTTGTAGTTAAAAATGTATGAAATGTTCAATTTTTATAGCTAAGGATCGAACATTTAAAACAAGGTTCCACATACATTACTTTGTTCACAATAATGTCATAAAATATACCTAATAATATCATACAACAGTCTTCGCTCAGAATCGTTATTCTTATACAATAATATTGTATCATTGAATTCAAATTTAAAACCATCCATCAGTGGCGTAGATGGATAAAAATCTAGGGGGGGGGGGGGCAAAAATATTAACCTTCCGTTTGGCCGTTCCTGTAGTCATAATCGCGATTTCAAGATAATAACGTGTTCACGAATCAAGAATAATAATAGTCACGAATAATACGATTATTGCGATAACTGTAACACTGACAATATGTCAACATAATATTATTCAACAAGAGAAACCCAAAATAAATACAAACTTTTATAAAGTAATTTGAGGAAACAAATATTTTAATATTATAATAATATAATTATGTTAAAAGTCTTGTTAAGAATACTTTTTAAATGTGGATTATTTGGAGAGGCAAAATGATACTTTTGCCCTCACAAACATTTCTGGGTGGGTAAGTGCCCCCCTTTCCCCCCCACAATTACGCCACTGCCATCCATTACAGTGACCAACTTGTAACCTACTGTACAGCAGAGCGACACCCACTTGCCCACCTTTTTTTTTATAAATATTATAATAATAAAGGTTTTACTGCTAAAATAATTCAAAATGTAATTATTATTTAAAGAAAATATATAGTTTTTATTGGGAAGGATTTTACTTAGGAAGTTAGATTATTGGTGTGTTGGAAATTATAGGTTAAGAATACACCTCTGCACCGCCAGAAATTGAATCCAATTTACGCCACTGGTGCTGTGATAGGTTCAACTATATGTCTAGATCTAAATTTCAGAAGGAGCAATAATTGTTCCGACTAATAGGTTATAGACACCCAACTAACCAATTTATTATCATACTGATAACTTTTTAAAAATGTTTAAATTAGATAAAACATTTATTTTATATCAATAGTATAATACATTTTAATGTAAGTATTTACTTTTTTGGCATATTTTTAGTCGCATACTTATACGAATAACTGAGCTTACATAGAGATTAGAGAACATACCAAAATTAAGAGACCAAATTTAAGTAATTTATACAAACTAGGGAAGTCTTCTTTTCGTATGGTATTTTTCAAGCATAATATTATTGAACTATTGTATTTTTTATTATTATTACCAAACTATTCTACAAATCTAAAATATAATATTTCAAAATATAAATGCTAAAAAAATGAATTTGAACAATTGGAAAACAGAATATTAATATTGAATATCTATGTTAAAATTAAGAATTATGGCTTAGATTATTAAACGTGCTAATTTGGAGTCAGGGTTGCTAAAATCCCCATATCATGATCCCCTCAATTCACGCCTAAGCTGATATTTTTACGATTTTAAAATGCTTCATTTGTGTAGAATAATATACTTACCTATTACTATTTTAAAAATATTTTTATATTTTATTGATTTTTATTTGTGAATTTGGCTTAAGATAGTTTTAAATTTAGATACAATATCCAATTATAAATAATGGATACAAATTTTAAAATTTAATTTAGTTTTGCACACTTAAGGCATAAATACAGGTGGCGCGTGACCTTTGGAAAAATTATGATAGTATTTTTTTATAATAGTACATTATTACCTAATACCTATATTATAATATATGTAGGTACCTATATACTGTTATTATTTAAGTAACAATCATCATTCATTATAAACAAATAGAATCAAATAATGAATAGCTTTTAACTATAATTAACATTCATTATAAAATATGTATAATATACAGGATGATTCCCCGAGTATGTTCATCACCTTTTTTTCTTCGATAATGCAGTGATTTTTAAATATACTTAAAGACCATATTTCTAAAAATTCTCAAAATTCCTGTTTGAGCACCTACCGGGGGTGATCACTTCTCTTTTTAAATTAGTCTATGACACTCACAAACAATGTGGATTTGTATTGATGAAAGAATTTTCGAAATCGGTTCAGAAGTTTCGGAGTTTATCCTGAACATACAAACAAACGCTATCATTTTATAGATTAGTATGGATAAAAATGAATGTTTGTGTGTAGATTAAACCTATAGAAAGAAGATAGGCTAATTTAAAAAGTGTTAAATTTGTTTTTTTATTCATCGGATTTTAGTATGGTTGCGTTAAGCTTTTGTATTAATTGATTATATTAATCCTCCGGTGGAATTAAGTAAAAATGACAAACTTGATACAATTTTGATATAATATGATAGTTAAATCATACACTTACGTACAAACAGCATGGGGTCCGCGATCTACCACAGGTCGATTGCCTACCTGATAATATACTGTTGGGAATCAGAATTTTTATTCCAGGCAACAGAAAAGTTAAGATAAATGTTGAACATTATACACCGAATATTAAATAACGAATTGAACAAAGTTTGAGTCATATAGAATTGGTACATTTAACGGTCAACGAAGTGCCAGCGGGATCAGCTAATTATATATATATAAATAATTTAGTATTTGTTTTGACATTGTGGTTGTCTGGGCGTGAAGAGATTTGATTGCACACTAATATGGTTCTCTGCTCGCAGGTAGATCTTCAGCAGTTAGAAATATTGCCCGGACACTACGTGGAAGCAATTTCACTACTCTACCATAACTGTAGGTACCTAATAAAATATGTAAACATTTAAATCTGAATTATTTTGTTTATTTGATTTAAATACCGCCTTCGACTATTATTAGAGAGGAAAGTTGAGAAATGTTGACTTGACTTTTGAACATGCGTAATTCGTACTATTTTACGGCGAATGTGAGTGTATGTAATTTTATTTTGTATACTTTCAAACACAACAGTAGGTGACGCCTATTTTGTCTCTGTGACGATAGCGGGATTACATTTTCTACTGCATATACGTATACATTTGTTAATGATTAAGAATATTAGGCATTGATATATTTTCATAATATGATGATTTTATATTCTATGTTACTTATTGGTTCTGAAGTACTAAAAATTGATAGCTAAATGTTTGATAAAATTAACTAATTACATTTTGATATAATATGAACACTTCTTGAAATTTCTTGTATTTTAATATTGATATAAGCAATTAAATACATCCAATACACCAGAAAAAAGTACACACCAATACAGTATAATATCGTTATTCGTTTGTTATTATAATAATGTTTATGCTTAGTTGCATAAAGACCTGATACAGTACTTTAAATGTATAACAAAATATTATAATCATAGATTTTATGATTTGTCTATTTTACGCATTGTCTATTTATTATTTATATGATAACTTTGTTTTCTTTCAGATTCTAAATTATATTTTTTAGATTTAGTGTACAGAAAACTATTTTATTTTTATAATAGTTTAAAATATATTGTATAATATGTATGTAATAAGTATTAACAAATACTATAATGCTATTTTTGTAGTGTAGTGTAGTGTAGTGTATAGAAGTAGTTCGACATATCATATAGCTATAGTAAAATTTGGCATATATCGTGATTCCATTTATATGTAATAATATATTTATTATATGTAGGTATATTAATAGCCTATAATTACTTATTTCTATGATTGCTTAAAATACGTATAAAAACAAAAAAATATATAGAAAATAAAAATTATTATAAAAGCCATTTTTTCTGAATTTTTCCAATTGCAATGGTCTGAGTAAGGAATAATACTTTTTTTATTATTTAATTAAAAAAAATATTTGTAAGCTGTCATAAATATTATTTATAATGAAATAAGTTATAGTGTACAAATAAGCTATGTAAAAACTACAACCGTAGCCATGCCAAGATTGCCGAGATGGTGGCAAATGGAGCAAGTGCCCCCTAAGGTGGCAAAAGCTGTAACATTTTAAAGAACGGAAAATATTTAGATAATAATATTATTTGTATGTTTAATAGGGCTGCTAATGAAAGGTAGCATAGCACTGACTACAACAATTGGTTCATATGTTTGAATAAAATGTTCACCGATTCAATGAAATGTTTATACTTGACTCTTTTGACACAATTTTATGATCCAAACTCTAAACGTTTTTTTTCTTTTTAACTTCTAGTTAACCAAAGGATTTGCTAGAGAAGCAATATAGAATTTGAACCTATAGAGATAAAAAAGGCCATGTCAAGAAGAGTTTGTATTTTTAAGTCTGTGAATTGTATTATTATTGTATAGGTACTATTGTGATGATACGATTAATTAGTGTATTAGTTAGTAAATTGGATGGATTAGGAGTTGTGGAAACCATTGTATCGATAAATTAACATAATGTTATTTACAAAATTCAAAATAATACGTTTATTAAAAAAAAATTACAAAATATAAATAAAAATGTGACTTTGGTAAAATGTACTTAAATCTATGAGCTAGACCACAACGTGTGTGAGAGGTTTATATAGGTATAGGTAAAATAATAATAATAATTATTATTTTTGTTCCTAATATATATAAATCAGTGCGATACTTAATAAAATCAATACGTAGGAACTTTGTACTGTCAAGGCAGAGTTTTCGAATTTGTTCGATAACGGCACGCATGCAACATTTGAGGTCTTCGGCTCAGTGTAAGCCGTGAAGTTCGGAAACAAGTACGTATTCATCATCTGTAAATAGTTAAAATAACAAATCAGTACCAGAAGCCAATAGGTGCATCATAATAGGTAGGTACTATTAATTGTTTTCAGTGTTGTGCATTACATATCTTAAACTATTATCTGATTATCAGCAGATAATAAAATAATATTTTTATTAATTTCACTTTATTTTTTCCGTTTTTCCATAATTTTTAATACGTATATGAAATTTAAAACAAAGTGCTATGTGCTATGTGCCACAATTAGTTCACAAGGCATCATCCGAACTGCGTAATAGTTTTGAATGTTAGTATATTTAAAACCAAACAAAACCAACTGTCAATTTTTTAGATTAAATTATCTGCATTGATTATTATGTTTTTTTGCAATACATTAATTTTGTCAAAAAATTCATTATTTCATTAAACAATAAAATGAAGTGTCCAGATAATTTAAAATATCCTATATAATATTGATGAACAATAGAATAATATTATCTGTGCACAACACTGATTTTGTTGATTTAGCTGAACAGTTTTTGTTTGAAAGTGTTCTAGACTTTTAGTGTTCATTATAATAATTTTTATATAGAAACCTACCTACAACCTATCTAGATTGTAAACGTAAATAGAAAATTGTATCTAGATCACTATTCACTAACCGTTTTAAATATCTTAATAATAAGAAAGGCTAGGTACCTACGCTGAAATATATTTATTTTTTAAAAGGTACTTATCTACTGGCTATCGTATAATATAGTTTATCATGTGGCATGCGCGACTGCACGAGTTGAAGTTTTCTAGACCGGCCAGACCAGACTCGAGAGATAGGATATATTACCTTTATAATAATAATGGAGGCAGGTACTTAGCCAAACCAAGGTTATTTCTTTATTTTTTGCTGACAGGTAGGTACAAACAAACTGTAAATATAGACGGAACACCACAAAAGTAGCCGTCCAAACGAAACCTACCAAGGCCAACGTGTCGTTATGTAGCCGACAGAACGTCATGTGTTTGCCATTGATCAGTCGCCTTTCGATGGTTTTTGTCAACAGGCTGTCTTCCCACGGCAAATTTTCCAAATGCTGTTGGAACGTTTTATTCTGGAATTCGACGGGTTCCATGATTTCCAAATCCCTGAATAGATTTTGTTCGTTGCCATCGTCGATCGTGAACGACGGCGGTTTCATCAGATACGCAATGTGCGCCTGGTTGAGTTCGTCCAACATTTTCGCGTTATTAACCGCGGGTATCGTCGTCGTTGTGGTCGTAGTCGCCTGGGAAGGTGAATTTTTAGCCCTGGACAGAAAAGAATAAGGTTAATCGACATCATATATATTGTTATTTATATGTCACCGACAGTGACGCACTTGGGGTTTTGTGTGAAGTGGAAATTGTGATATAAAATTTTGTGGCCAAACTGCACTCCTATAATGCATCTTAAAATAATTTCAAGCTGGAAATTATTATAAATTATAATTTCCCAACCCCTCTGAGCATATCGCTGATGTAGGGAAATTAATAAATTAATCTATAACTCAGTTTGTTTATATCATAATTGCCCACCCCCTCTGAGCATATCCCTGATGTAGGAAAATTAATAAATTAATCTATAACTCAGTTTGTTTATATCATTATGCCAGATGTCCTCGATTGTAGCAGGAAAAGACGAGAAGCATAAAATATTAAGTATGGTAAATGAATCCCGCTTACGTGCTTTCGGCCAGTTTCAAGAAGATTTTCTCCACTCCCTCCATGTTGTAGTCCAAGAACTGTTGGACGCCAAACGTTTCAAAGAAGAACGGTACCGGCGTCATGCTGAAACAGCTTGCAAGTGGCGTACGCGGGTAGTACGTGACAAACGCCAAGCACATCTCTTGTTTGGTCGAATAACCACCCTGTAAAATCATAAATATTTTAGTACAATTGTAATGACATGACGCACAAGGTAAAGTGACCGAAGTGTCACCGTGTCGGTAAGGTTGGGTCTCTTGAGTGTCAATTTATAGACAATTTTAATTGTATTTATGTATAGACCACAGCTGAAAAACAATACTGTAGCATACGTTATCTGAATGTCGGGTAGCCATTATAAGGTATTGAATACCTAATAATTAATAATTAATAATATTTTACTCATTACTCACGTGCGTGAGCTGCGGGCGATCAACTGTGTTATAGACGCATTCTGTGATTAGTTCGTCACCTGGAAACACAGTCACTTCTTTAGAAAGTTCTCTCGCTTGCTGGTAATCGTAGTCGTAACGGTCGTCCTTTATATAAAATAATTATACCTAGTTATTAATTTAATTATAATATATATTAACATATTATGAACGTGCACACAAAATTAACGAAAACTACGACAATATTCTCAATTTGCATAATAATAATAAGTAATATATAGTAGGTATAAGATAGGACGGGAGGTAGCATCGCATATAAAAGAAAATTATTTTACCAATCGCTAACAAAAAAGTTATAATAATTAATAAGTGTTAAAGGCAAACCAATAATTATGAAATTATTATATTTAACATTAATTAATGAAGTTTAATGGATTACGACCATTGTTTATTTTTCAAAATAATTACAATTGGTTTGCAAGTATACTAAGTATTATAATATAATATAATATTATGTTACTGTTCTGTTTAGAATCCTGATTTGGATACCCGGATATCCACTATCCAGGCATCTCTGATATTCGTATAGTACAGTTACCTACCTAGTACGGTGAATGGTAATAACATTTACTATAAATTCTATAGTCAATGGTAATACCGAAACTATAATGATAAAATACCTGTGCGATGGTGGCCATTTCCTGGTCGTGCCGGACGTGCCGGAGTTTGAGCTGTCTGGACGCCATGTGGGCGTGCAAAAGGACGGACGTGATTTTTATGCCCCTTTCCGGGAATATGACGTTCGTGCAATCCTTGTCACACAGACTGGCTGTCCTGTAGGCAAGCTGCTTCGGCGGTACGATGTGCATCGGAGACACAGCCATGCCCACGGCCATGATGCCCGCATCATTGGGGCGCAAAAACTCCGTATAATACACCCTAACGCCTGAGTTGTCCATTACTGAAATATCATATAACCGATATTATCATTACAAGGGTAAAATATACGTAATAATACACAATCGTGGTGCACGAATGCTAAAATTAAGTCTTGTCAAACGCGATGATGATCGCTTTAACATCTTAACGATAGTGCATATTTCTGAGCTTCTATATCAATCTTGTTTCACCTAATATAGGACTGTGATAGAATCTAAATATTATATTATATTTTATTATTTATGTTTAGTTTTTCATAGTTTTCCATAAAAATTATTACTACTTTTAAAAACCTTTAACCATAGTTTGTGTTCCGGTTTCGAATTAAAGCGAACGTTGATGAAAAAAAACCTACGTGTCTGTGTTTAATACCTACCACATTGGTTCCCAACCAGAGTGCCCCGAACTTTAATTAGGGTTCCACGAAATTATTTGAAATATAATATGCATCCCTATATATATCGAAGTAGGCTATAGAGTGCCTCCGGATTTTTAGAAAATGACTAAGAGTGCCGTGAGTAAAAAAAAGGTATGGGGAACCTCTGACCTACCAAGTACCAACCTATATGTAAGATTTCGGGACGGGAAAATCCACCTGTACCCAAGTAAACCGTTCGAGATTTACACACAGACAATAATAATATAACATAATATTAATGTGTTATCAATTTATCATACCTTTTTTCAGCGTGGGATTGTCGTAGTGCACCTCCAACATGTAGTACACTTCACGGCCGTCAATCGGCACGCCAATGTGATCGGGCAAAAATTGCCCGTCCGAGCCCATCGCCCAAGTGACCACCGGCGACACGCACTTGTTCCAGTCGTCTGGCATGCCCTGTCCATAACACTGAGCGCCTTTTAACGTCACGTACTGTTCCATTGTGGCTGGGCCACCGTAGCACTCGTAGAGGATCATGTGGTGGACAAGTCGCTTAGTTTCGTCGTTCAGCAAAGGCACGAACTGCAGAAATGAGCAAAAATCTAATTTCAGTACACTGTTATATTATGTATATAATATTACATATTATTATGTAATTATTATTTGTTGTATATATTAAAATGCAGTGTTGGGTACTAAAACGCACCGAAAGTAACGAGTTACGTTATTTCGTTTGAATTTATTTCATGTAGATAACGAAAATGTAAAGATTACATTTGATAAAAAAATTTAGAGAACTAACGAGTAGGCTTTTTTTTACACGAAAAAAGTAGTATCCAAGTACCTAAATAGTAAATGGGTATTGAAAAGTAATGTAATTCCATTACTTTTATCCCTAAATGACATCGTATCACTTTAGTATAATTTTATAATATTTTAAACTCACCCCAACAATGTGGTTTTTCTTAAAGATCTTCGGAGCTCTGAAAATTTTGCACCAGTACAAAGTGTCGACGTCGTCTTTTACGCGTAACTAAAATATTTAGTGAAACAAAAAATATACAGTTACACATAATTTTGTCCGTAATACAATATTTAATTAAGTTATATTTTGTTCGTTTGATTACGTTATCCATTGTGACGTCCCATCGCTTGTAGTAATCCGTGTTCGGTTTGAACTTTCCTCCTCTCGGATGGAAACTCTGAGTACCCTTCCACGAGCTGCCTAATTTCAATGCATCAGTATATTGCCTGTCGATCGGATCTCGATCGCTCATGGTCCAAAACATACGCATGGTGTCAGTCTACAAACATACACACATTTTTATCAATATTTTCCCAAATTTAATTCACGCATAATTAGTTTATTATAACTCGAGCAGCAGTTATGCCCATTAGAACTAGGTCAGGAATCAGGTTCTAATAAAATAACTTGATCCTTTAACCAATGATTGTGTAGTTAAGTAGTTTAATGATTTATTGCCTATTTGTAAATATATTAGTATAATATGTGTTATATTTATACAGTTACAGATGTGCTTCATAATTTATAACAATTTGTTCATATATTTGTATCAATACCTACATTATAATTTATATTATTGAAGTAATTAAATTCATTATTGCTGCAGTAGATATTTATTACAAATTGTATGTTAAGTGTAGAAGATTAATTTAACCTACTGGAGAGTGAAAACTGAATAATATGGTAGTAAAAATGTCTAAAAACTATAATAAATTCTTTTTTTCTGTTTTATCTAATGCATTCATACAAACCATTTCCAAAGTTAACATTTAAGATAGGTAAATAACATTAATGTAAAACACTACAAATAAAACGTTAATAATTTGAAAATAAAATAAATTAGTATAAAATATGTACCAGTACCCACTATACATTTGTTCAGATATTTGCATTTCGATAAGTACCTACACGTGAACAAAATTACAGGGCATCCCTGATTGTTATCTTGGTAAAATTCTTTTATTCCGTATAGTTTACATAGATTTGTTTTAGATAGACGTTAGTGATTTAAACTTAAATATAAACAATTCCCACGATTCTTTGGAATTCATCAGATGAAATATACAATATATTATGTTTCTTTGTGCATATTTAATGGACTATACCGAATGGTAGGTACTAGGTACCATTATTATTATCAAACAAAAATGTTTCTTTTAATTGAACAATTATTTTATAAATTATAAATAACAAAAATAATTATAGTTGGAAAATTATGTATAACACAATTAATTTAGCTAAAATAGTTCGTGGCCACTATAATAGCTGATGGTTTAGTACACTGCAGGGATACGCATGTAATATAGTTAATTATTTAATCTAATTAACTGTAATGAAAAAAGTGTTGTAGAAGTTCAGAAATGCATGAGTTTATACTACGGAGAACTACAAAACATACAATAAATCATAATAATCATGTGAGGTATTATTTCACATTAATAATTGTTTCTCAGGATTTTAAATTAGACAAAAATTCACATTTTACTCTGTCTTGTCGACGAGTGTATGTGACGTCCGGTCCGCAACCACTGTGTTATAGTAAACAACATTATTTCTATGCCCAATGTCCATAATCGGTATAATATAGGATATAATGTGTGGCGACCATATATTATAAAAGTAGGTACCTACTTATTTTAATAGGACGGATGATAAATTTGTATCATAAACGATTGGGATTAGTGCATTTAAACGTATATAATTTATCATTTATAATATTTAATAATATGCACAGTGTACTTAATTTCAAATTTTTAACATCTTAGTTGTTGTAGACAGTTTATTATTACATTTATGTTTAAAAAAATTAAACCACAATTAAAGTGTTCAACGACAAAATTTTACGTTAAAAATGTAAACGTACTTTCTTTAATAATATTTTGTTATTTTGTTGGCTTATTTTATTTTGTATAAATAACTGAACCTGAAACTCATAATATAGATTATAGATGTTAAGTTAACCTATACATGTAACACGGTATAACATGATATTTTTTTCGTATAAAAAATTGATAAATTGATAATGTGAACGGTCGAAAATGTCCATTTTTCTAATATATCACCGGCTTCACCAGCGCGTGTGTAGTTTTTTTGTTTTAAACTTTTGTTTTATTAATTTTTAAATTACAGGTAGAGATTGGCTTTAGATCATTACCATTATTAATATTGTTATCAGGAGTTAATCAGGACAAGTTCTTTTACATATATTTATACATTATTTATATATTATGTTTTAATAAGGTATAGTGACGTAATATACCTTTATCACTGTAATGTTATCAAGCAATAAGTATAATAGAATTATGATTATGTTGTACACTTACACCTAACTCTTCTTATGTCTGACTTCTATGTAGATCGAAGGCCGTCGACCGCGTCTATTGTTTTGTAAAGACGTGCCCGGTCCGAAACGAATAGTATTATTATTAATATTACTTGGTACGAGTTCGTAAAAGGTAAGGTTCGTATATATTAAATTATTATATCATATTATGATGACATTCCTAGTGGTGCATTCGTATCACGTTCGCGCGCGACGACCGTTGCCAAGAAAACGTACCTATCACGTCGTCGTGATGTCCACGTTTGCATATAGGTAATACGGTTTGTTCGTTAAAGTATTACTTTATAATATTTATTTACGTTATAATATTACTATATAGCTTTATGTGTTAGGCGAAAGGAAGAAAATATAAATTATTGTCATTCTTCGGCGCCTCCGCCGCCACACCATCAACATGGTCCAAGAAACGTTACTCTTCCTCTCCGCTGCCGCCACCATCATCGTCGGGTTCGCTCGGCCGGACTGCAATACTGGCAATTGTCATCGACTAGAAATGTGCGCAGACAGGCCTTGGGCCGAGTCACGGGGAGAACGCAACGACGATCGAGTGAGAATCGTAGACGCACCTCTGGGCTCGGACATTGTATTTCTGTGCAACTATTGTGGCGAGAGGGATAAAGGCCAGGCCCGGTTTTGGTATACTTCGCACAGGTATAATCTATTATTATTATAACAACATCAGTGCAATCATAGACGCAAATAGGGGGGGGGTTGGGGGCTAAGCCCCCTTTAGAATTTCTATAGCCCCTCAAAAACTAATGATTTCACTACTATAATTTAAAAGCATCATAAGAGTATCAAGTATAGACCTGAGCCACAGCCCCCCCCCCCCAAATTTCAAACACTATTTACGCCACTGAGTGCAATAGCTTCAGTTGTTTGCAGATGAAGTGGCACAATATCTATATATATATAAAACACAACAATGTTTCTATGCCCTTTA
Source organism: Sitobion miscanthi (assembly GCA_008086715.1). Classification (NCBI taxonomy): domain Eukaryota; kingdom Metazoa; phylum Arthropoda; class Insecta; order Hemiptera; family Aphididae; genus Sitobion; species Sitobion miscanthi. Next base: position 13,064,747 of record CM017802.1, read on the forward strand.
TGCATTCCTAAACCATTCATCCGATTGCAATAAAATGTTGTACATAGATAGATCAGACATAGGGGAAGAAGATAGACATTTTGTCGCAAAAAAGGTAAACAAGTGGTCCAACCCGGGGAAGTTCTCAAACAAGGATTTTGAGATTTACGATGGAAATATTTATTTATAAATGGTTGCTATTGGTTTTAATAATAATTATTGTTATTATTATTAATGCGATAAACCTGTGTATTTTAGTACAGAATGTATCAAGTTCGAACAATAGTTTCGGTGGGTCAATTTTTTGCATTATACGATACTTTCGAGTTAAATTATACACTTGGGTACGTGTATAATTGTTTTACACGTATAAATGTTTTACCACGTGGGGTTCGCGATCTACGTAGGGTATATATACTGCTCGCATAACTACAAGCTAATCTCACATTGTTTCCATACAATGTTAGTGTTTCGCCCAAAGGAGTTGACAAATCACAAAAACCTAGCAATGGCAAAGCATTGCCGTGTCAACTAATAAGTTTATATATATATATACAGTGTGATCACGATATTGGTACCACTGAATATCTCAGATGGGTGACTTTGTATTGAAATAGGGTTTTCGGGAGGTGATAGGGAGCACTTAAATACATATTTTCAGACCAGTTTCAAATTTTTAGCTCACTCAGTACGCGCATGCGCAATACGACTTACTTTTTTTTTAATGGCAACACCAGTTTTTTTTCTGTAGATTCGGGTAGAGTATTTTTTTTAAAACATTTATTGTACAAAAAGTTTTTTTCTATTTTCAAAACTGCCCGAGTTAGAGTAAGTCAAAAATTGGATTTATGCATAATTCGTGTTTAATGATATTTTCATTTATAACCACTGGAAATAATAATTAAGTGCCAATTATATGTTTAATTTACTTTGTCTGTTTTCAAATAATAATTTAATAATACTGTATTGGTCACAAGATTGAATATCTTGAGTATGTGATAATTTTTGTTTAGTAAACTGCTATAATTAAATAACAGATTTAACTATTTTTATAGTTTAATTTTATCTTATTTTAAAATAGCTCTAATTACGATAAGATAAGCAGGTAATGTAATTATTAAGGTATTCATTAGTTTGATGAAAAATATAATTTTACTTTTATTCTGTTGATGTGGAGCACCAGCCCAAAATGCGATCATTGTTAGACAACATTTAAATAAAATATTTCCGAATCGATGGATTGGTACTAATTTCGTTGTTCCTTGGCCTGCACGATTCCCAGATTTAACGCCATTGGATTTTTTTTTATGGGGATATTTGAAGACTGTGGTTTATGCAGATACACCTGTCAATCTTTAAGACTTAGAACACAAAATACAAACAGCATGTGATATTTTAAATGAGGACCAAATCAAGGCAGCAAATTCGACTGAATTTTTGAGACGACTGGAATCATGTTTAGAACATAATGGCGAAAACTTCGAACAGTTCATTCGATAAATGTATTTAATACATTTTATTTTTATTATAATATTACTATTACTATTATCATTATAAGTTATAACTATTTTGCTATACATTTCATTAATACAGTTAACAAAATATTATACACTAAAATAATGTTTAATTATTTCACACTTATTTTATTATTTCCAATGGTTATTAATGAAAATATCATTAAACACGAATTATGCATAAATCCAATTTTTGACTTACTCTAACTTGGGCAGTTTTGAAAATAGAAAAAAACTTTTTGTACAATAAACGTTTAAAAAAAATACTCTATCCGAATCTGCAGAAAAAACTGGGGTTGCCTTTAGAAAAAAAGTAAGTCGTATTGCGTATGCACGTACCGAGCGAGCTAAAAATTTGAAACTTATCTGAAAATATGTATTTCAGTGCTCCCTATCACCTCCCGAAAATCCCATTTCAATACAAAGTCACCTATCTGAGATATTCATTGGTACCTAATATCGTGATCACACTGTATAGCAAAACATGTAGTCGTCTGACCATGCATAAGTCTACGGGTATACTGAACAATATATACGTCAATACGGAGGGCCAAAGATTAGAAATCAAGATAGTCTTAACGGCAGAAAATATTTTCAGGATCAATATTTTTTAGAAATCATTTAAGTTTTTTTTAAATATTTGTTTAAGAACAATGGTATACATTTGATAACTATATGAATCGACGATACTATGACGTATAGGCTATAATATTCGGAAACGTCGTAATCAGGATTCAGGAACCATAAATGTACAACAAAAACGCATTTTGAGTAAGAGTGTCTAATTTTGAGAATGCAGTTGACACGCCTGTCACTGCGCTTCTAAACGCCCGCATAAGTCACTAAGATTTGTAAAATTAAATATCCACCAATTTTGGTAATTCTTGAATTTACTTGTGATAATATATTATTATACTTTCTACCAAATTATTTCCTGAATAATTATAATAATATAATCCCTTAAAAGGTTACGTTTATCTCGTGTTAATGTAAGTTATAGATAATAATTGTCTTAATGGTAATATGGTTTTTGTCCATGATCGCTACTGCGGCCATATAGAATGCTGCACTCGAAAGACACCGCCGCGGGTCGGAAGGAAGTGGTACTGGGTATGTCAGACCCGATGGAGTCAAACCGAGTGTACATGATGCCTGACCATCGTCTGGTAGTCCGGAACTTGACTTCTTCCGACACCGGCCGGTACTCGTGTTCCGGTCTCGAGACTGACGACTACGTCGAATTTGCCCTCGACCTACTGCCGGCGAATGCGAGGGAATGGCTCGGCGACGATGTCTCAGTGGTGACTGCTGATTCGATAGCAGGATGGACACAGTATGAGTCACGGTACTTAACGCCGATCGCCAAGGCTTTTCCACGAGTTCGGAAAATAGATGTGGACTGGGATACATGGGGACCGTGCGACGGGTGTGCGGGCAAGCGGTACCGGAGGGCTGCTTGTCGGGTCCGTTTCAACGACGATGTCCGCATGGCTTGCAGGTAATATTATAATATAATATTCGTGCATAATATGAAATGTTATCATAGGGCCCAAAGAAGTTAGTTAATCGCCTGTCTACTCTCGCATTAACTAAATTTCCGAACAACTGGAGGGAGAAAAAAAATAAAATTCCGTACAAAATGGATTCTAAAAAGTCCAGTTATAGCTAAAAATAATACAATTAAAACCATAATATATACCTACCAAATTATAAACTATAATTGTAATATTTAAAAAAAAGGATTTTACAAAATCAAAATGTCGACACGGTAAAACAACTACCGGAAACATGACCAGTGAAGAGCTTGTACGTTATAGGTTATACAGCCATATAATCGATAATAACTTTTTATTTCCACCATTGTGATTTTTCACGGTGTATGTAAATCTAAAAATAATAGACCGAACAAAGTGTCCGTTTATGATATTATTATTATATCGAACCGGTTCGGAGCTTTCAGGTCGATCGGGCTACCCGCTGCGGAGATGGCGATTTCGCCGGGTCTAGCCGTCAAGCTGTCCACGGTGCCCGACTTTTTACTATCCGAAACATGTTACGCCTACTGTCAAATCTCGAACAGGCACAGACTTCCCAAGTACAGGAACACGTTTGTGCTAGAAGAAGGGTCCAGCTTGACATTGGTGTGCGCTGAAGCGACCGCCGATAAAAAGGTATATTCCTTTGACTTATACGTAACTGGGTTAACAAACCATAGGTATTATAGACGGTTTGCTTTGATACTGCAGAGGTGGAACTGGTGCCGTAAATTATTATTGCACTGAGGTAGTTTTGATCTTATAGTTTCATAGTGTATCGATGAATTGATTTCACAGAATAATGTATTATGTTATCAGCGTGACCATAAGGTTATACCTAATTATTTCTATCTGACACCCGTAATAAAGTATTATTTTAGCCAGTGCACTGTCTGTATAACAATATAACATATTTATTCTTTAATTTGTACAGTTATTGTAGGTACCTATACAGACTTAAAGAATCATATTAAAAATATACGAAAAATAAAAATCCTTGCGAGTTAGTCAAACGGCAGACTCACATTTTCGCCACAATCTAACTGTTATCAAACAATATCACCGCCGAGCATCTATAATATTATATAGTAAATCGCACAATTGTGTTTACCACTCGTAAAAGCTTGACACCGCGTGACGACAGCTATACAATGCAGCCTGTAGGTATCTTATAGTGTAAAAAAAAAATCGGATGCATCGGTAGCATTGGATGTTCATAATAATATCAAATATATGGCCGGCACATTGAGTTACTGTCAAATATCGTGGTTCACACATTTTTCAATCTTGACCATTGTCTTCACCAACTTATTTATCGACTTGCTTCTCATTATGGGTCAGGTCACGTGGAGGAAAGATGGACTTCTGTTGACTGTCACCGAGTCGACCGCCGATGACACATCAGGAGCGTTCCTGGACACGTTCGGGACGTTGTACTTGATCAGACTCACTGCCGACGACTCCGGTAATTACACGTGTTATGTAGAAGGTAACCGAACGCAAGAAGTCCTATTGTCCGTCAGCAAGTCGTCGTTGCTCACGTCGAAAACCTACGCCCGACACCTAAACTATTTGTACTGCGTGTTTGCGATGTATTTCGTCGTTTTCGGCGCTCGGCTCTACTACGCTTTCCTTAACCGCCGCAATTTTTTGAAGATCACCGACAACGACGTCCTTAAACCCGAAATTCCCACCGTTTATCTGGGAAGAAAAATTAGGATCCGTTGATATAGTCCCATTCATACGCTTAGGTAATTAATAATTATATAATATATTAATAATAATATTTGAACGTCTTGAACCTATTGTGGCGTGTCGGACACTGTACTAATAATATAGGTAGGTATACACTTCTACGTTTTGTTAATGTCGCACATTGTTGTAGGTACCTATATCTTTCCCGAACAGATTAAAAGCCGACATAGACGATAGACTATTAGCTGTCAAGCTTTGTTATTGTTAAGTATTGTTGTCTATTATTGCTGCATAAGTATTTTATTGTAAGTACCTATAACTTATACCGAAGCTTATTAATATTGCATGAGCACTCCATACACTATTATACGATTAAATAAATATGTTAGCGGTAAAGTGTATAATATTGGTATTTTATAAAATGCCTAGGAATTATATATAATACCGGGCAATTTTTAAAAAGGTGTACTTATTATATATTTTTTTTGCATAAATTTCCTAAGTATTTTGTATAATAAATAGACATTTCATAAAATGACAAACAACAAATTGATAATCTTCAGAATAGGGAAATAACTAAGAAAATCCATTTTTTTTTCCACAATTAATTTCATAAGTACAAGAAAACATTTATTACAAAGTACCAATTTAATATTACAGAATATGATGCATTCATAAATTAAAACAAAAAAAATTAATATTTATGGTAGTACACAGTTATAACTATTATAATTTATAATTATTGTACTATATTATTACTATTATAGTTTTAGAGAATCGCTGTAATGGGTGTGCTAAATTTTAAATAAATTAAATAATAAATTAATGCATACGAAAAAACGATTCTGAGCAAAGATGGTCATTAGCTTATAATATAATTGCTATAAGTATACTTTATGATATTATTGATATTATCTACACACGACATTTTGTCAAAGATTGAAATGTGAAAAGACTAGTTATATGACTATAATGATGGTGACGAATTGACGAAATAATTATCGCATTATAACTCTGGACAGTTGATGCTCCATTAAATTTATCGATATTATAGATTACTAATGGATATTGGATTTATATTAGGCGAAGGAACATTGTCGAGTATCAATATCGATAGGATACATTTAATATATTACCTACTCGTATATACATAGTTTGGAATTTCATATAATGCTTAGGTAATTTAAACAATTTTATAGATTTCTGGCTGTAGTGTTTTAGTAATTCCTAGGCATTTTATAAAAAACCAATAATATACACATTACCTTTAATATATTTATATATATTTAACTCATATTAGGTACATTTATGTATACATTACTTAACTAACAAAAATTGATATATAAAAATTCTCCAAAATAAATCCCTGTGAATATAGACATATAGTATTAAAAGCTCCTTGGTTCATGTGAAGCAAATAGCTACCTGCATAATGACACGTGATTACTTTACCTATCAATATTACTTACGGATAATTAGTTCAAAGAATTCAAAATAATCTAAATAAAACCGAAGAGCTCTAGATTTCCAAATCAGCGAACCTATAGGTACTAAAATCACGCCTACCTAAAAGTCTCAAATTCATCTTCTTAGAACTTCTAAGCTAGAAGTCCAAGAGTCAAACCAGACATCTTATAAAAAAATGTATTTATCTTATTATATATTATAATATAATGTAATGTATACATTACAACTATATAATGATCAATGATTAATGGTTATAAATATGTAATAACATTAAAACATTGTTAAAACTTTAAGAACGTAGAAACAATTGATCAAATACAAACATTAAATAATGTTAAATAAAGAACACACTGTGTTATATACAGTTATAATCTGTATTCCAAAGGCAATATATACGCATTATAGGTACTTTGCGTTACTTTTTAGGTATACAATTCTTTTAAATGTATTTTCATTAACAAATATTACTATGGGAAATCGTTGGTTTTATTCGATAAGACTATTTAACAAGCCTATCTCGACAAATTCCCATTATTAGTCTTCATTAAGTAATTTACCGTTTTTATTACTATTATTTAAAACTATTTTTACATAATACAACCGGTTTTTATGGTCGTATACACCCTCGACAGACATAAATTATGATTTGACTCGAACGATATCTTAAAAAATACAGGTTTACGAGTACATACCCCAAATACAACGTCGTCGTGTGCGTCACAGGTGTCCCAAGCCCTTCGGAAGACGACGGATATATGAGAGCCATTTTGGAAGGAAGCCAGTAGCTCGTAGTCCTGGCTCACATCCTTTTCCGGTGTTAGACCTGTTTCAGTTTTGCCATGCATATCCTGTGTAACAAAAAAAAACACATGGTTTCATTAATATTGCGTGACGCATTTAAAAAAATATATAAGTACAATAAATATTTAATTTGACTCCCATATTAATAATATTATTATGGTGAAACAAATACTTTTATATTTTATAAACAATCTATTACTCCTATACTAAATGTTTTATAATTTAGAACAATTTTTAATAGCTTAAAACAATAATAATAATTTTTATAACAACCAACTACCAATAAATTACGTTTAAGAGTCTGACTATTAGCTGATATAAGTAGACGAAATCTATTTTAAAATTTAAGAAAACAATAATTTACGTAAATCAAGTTATATTTCAAAAAGATTTCCTCTAATAAAATATTGATATTATAGTAATTATTACATATAATTACGTATGTATAAAAAAAAAAAATCAAAATTCTTTTCAATAAATGTATATAATTAAAAATAAATAATTTTATACTCCGATTATATTATATACTACACCTAATTATGCTAATCGAAAGCATGTTTTAAACTCGAAAACATAAAATAATTGAGGAATCCTTTATCCCACGCAAGCTACTGAAGGATACAGTATTATTATCTATTTGATATCAAATTAAATATATATTATTATGTAATTTAGAATAATAGACAAGTACATTATCGTAAAGCCAATTCCAAGATAGTAACAAGTGTTTATAATAAATTTATATGGCGAACATATGTTCATAATTATACTTAATGATATAGGGTGGTACATCACAATACTAGGAGTACAATTAGAACAAAACAGGAATTTAAATATTTTGCCGTTCCTACAGCTTACATTCAGAAAATTATACGGGTAACAAAAAACACAGGTGTACCTAACTTGATGTTTGGCCGTTATACTTAACGGAAAAGTAAAAGCCATGTGTTTGGTTAAATTTTTATATTACTATAATATTTGGTTTATTTGTATTTTGTTTTGTCAACACATTTTAGTTGATAAGCTTTTATGTTTAAGTGTATTACTTTGTTATACTTAACTATGTATTTTATTGAACATAATAAATTAAGTATTATTAAAAATAAATTAGAAGTTTAAATTTTTTTTACAATTGACTATACCTATAGGTACTTATGTTTGGTTCTTATTAAACTTTTTCTTTTAGAAAGAAATTTGCTTGTATATAATATGCCGAAAGTTGGATTTACTTTTTGCATTATTATTGATACCTACATAGATTATGTTATTGGATATGTTACATATTCCAATATATATAAGATACTATAGTATACATTATACATCTACGTAATTTATTTTTATAGTACTGATTATAAAGACACTTATCAGTTTTTTCAAAAAATGTATGTATTATGTAGTACTTTCATTCAAACAAATTTAGTAGGTATACCTATTAATTATTATAATTTATAGCTGATATAATTTAATGTACTAATTTGTTCTTATTATTAGTATTATTATTAAAAAAACAAGACCTCGGCTGCATTGGTTATTGACCGCTATTACACTAATACACTAAAACACTATTTTGTTACATATGGGGTTTAAGTACATTATAGAATATAATATTTTTTTAGTAAGTGAAATTCAAAATTAAAGTAAATAGATATTATGTACATTTTGAAATATATTCTGATTATATGGTTTCGTATTAATTGGTACCTATCTTTGATACATTTCAGTAGGTTATAGATGTTTAGAGGTTCATTGTTGAGGGATACGGAGAGGCTATTTGGGATGTTATATTATGATATGTCTTCATTAAATTGACGACATTCTAGTAGTAGATGTACCATTGTACCAATTTATAATTACAAAAAAGTACAAAATATATCAAATATATTAAATATAACGAAGTTATGTGAAAAGAAGTATTAACTTCAATAATAATTGCTCATGTACCTCAATATATTATATTATATATTACTATGTACCAAATGTAAAGTAATAGAAATAACAATAATAAAAAAATCACCGAATTCATTCGAAATAATAATAAAATAATACAATTTTTCTCGTGAGAAAAAGACCCCAGGTATTGTAACGCGATCGACAAATCTCGTGGGAACTGTTGGGTTTCGGATAGGTACACGAAAACCAGTTACATTGAAAGGGATCAATGAATGTTTACTTTTTCAAGCGACGCCGCGTTATTGTTCCAAGAGCATTCAGTGTATTTAGGTATACTTTTAAATCAGATAAAGCTCAAGTTAGTATTATCATAAAAACGACTAGATTAACATGTATTTTAATTCCATAAAAATTTGTTTTTAAATTAAATAGAATTTTATTTATTAGGTATGTAATCATTAATTTGTTATAAATTATAATACATAATTGACTTTATACTATATTAACATATGTACTAATAGCAAATAGGTTTGCTATCATATAGATCAAGTATATACAAATACGGTGATACGAAATCCTTATAACAATATAGGTACCTATTTGCATACCTAGGCATAATATAGTATTATAGTAACATTCTTTGAATACATTTTATTCTTGTATAGTTGTATTAATAACACATTGAAAGCATATAAAAATGAACCAAGCTTATAACATATTACAAACAAATGTGTTTTGACCGAAAAAAAGTAGGAATACCGAAAATAGGTACCCGAAAAATTACCGGACGTGATTACATCCACCACCTGCGCATCGGCTATATGTTGATGTTCCACGAGACTGGCGCGTGCCCTTTTCAAAACCGCCATTAATACACCATGACGGAAAAACAAGTGGTTTCTTTTCTCTCACTAATAACAACAATCAGAATAATAATAACAAAAAGAATCGAATATCCTCCGGGCCGATGGAAACTATATGCATGGTGGACACTGTTTATAATACAGTCACCGTTTTCACCCTGTATGCGTATTATATAGGTAGGTGTGCAGTATACGCGTCGTAAAGGTAGGTTGGGCTGCAGATATCGCGTTCATTTCCGGACGGATAACAATCGTATATAGGTATCTACGATTATATTAATATTATTATTATTATTATTATTATTATTATTATTATTTAACAATAGCCGGGGAGACTGACATGGTCTGACACACGTGGTTACGCTTAAACCACGATCGTCGTTTTTTTTTTTTTTGTCAAACAACTATCTCACGAAGCTATATCAAAAAGTATATACCTAGCTGCAGACGGGTTATTGCGATAACATACCTACTTAAAATTATTTTGAATATTTTACTATATATTACTCTGGAAAATAACAAGACGCGCGTTCACTCTATATAGCGATGATTTAAAGTTTGAAAATATCGTAACATGACGCGTGTATAATAAACTCTTAATTGAAAACACCAGCATTTTTTTAAATTACAGTCATTACACCCATAGTATCTGTCTACCTACCTATGTATAGGTAAGTACACATTGTGTATAGTTTATATTTTTTAATTTCAAATCGAGTTTATTATTATTAGAATTTTTTCCAATCATATTATAATAATATTATGATATTTTCCTACGGTCTGTAATTAATTTTAATATTATATCGTGCAGACCGCGCTATATTGTCTGAGTGTATGCGAAGGTGAGTCGGCGACGATAGGACAATTAAATGAGTCTCACGATGACAACGTTTTACGATCGAGCAGGTGCTAAGCATGTATAGTTGGGCGGGGGCTGCTTGGATCAAAAGAATGTCTACCGGTATGTGGGAAAGCCACGATATCGCGTGAAACCGCTCGGAGATTGTGTTATATACTGAATAAATGTATAATACTATATTAAATGTGTTAAAAAAAATATCGACGACCGTAGTGCCGAGCGATGGAATCGAGATCTAAAATAATATATTTCGCAACGTGTTTATTTTTTAAGCTATGTTAAATGTTAATAGTTTAATATCATATATATCATTATATCATTATTTTCGATTAAAGTTTATATGAAATTAATTGTTAGGGGAAAAAAATATTCTTATAATAATAATATTAAATCGACATGAATATAATGTATTCGACGAATTTGATTTCATGATATTTATATTTATTAAGTACCCAGGTATTTAATATATACTGAACATATTATTATCATTTGACTCTATCGTAACTTATAAGTTAAAGTTTATATACTTTTAGTTATTTGGTCGAAATATAACTTATTAACATTAATATTACATATAGTATATCTATACTATTTACGATATAGAAATCAAAGTTTTCAACTCAAAAATCACCAAAACTTTGTTACAATATATTTCGTATTTTCACATAATATATGAGAATTACCTACCTTTGAGAAAATTAATATCTGGGCGGTATATACATAAAGATTATATGATAATGCTCAAAAAGTATTTACACTTAGATACGTATACGCAAATAATGCTCAAAAATGAGAAAACAATGAATTTCTACTTTTGATTATGTATATTTGAGCAGTCATAGCCACTATATTATTAGGTATTTATAGAATATTTTTACAACAGTTTGCTTTATTTTGTTAGTTATATTGCCTACGAACAATCGCGTTTTTAATTTTTTTTAAATCACGCAAATTATATTGTATCGCACCGTTGAATCAAACCGTCTATCCAAATATATGGTTCACATAGTGGTACTTAAAAGTTATAACTTGTAATCAATTTGAAGTAGCGTTACTAGACGCCTCCTTCACTCAAGCCGTCAAGCCTTGTATATTTATATATATATTAATTATTGTACTTGATTATACAGATTGTAAATATCCGTTTTTCTGGATAAAAAAAAAAACAACTTATAATCATTAGCTGTGACCACTGACCAATATTGTCTTCCGTCAAACACAACCGAGCCTCGTATATTATGTTTGTGTAAAATATATTATGTATATTTTATGTAATGTGCGGGTAGGGAGAATTAGTACGATCCTCTGGCTATCGTATTTAGGCTGTCGTAAATAAATTATCGTTTTTATAGTCTGTACCTACATAATATATTCAATTTTAAAATTGTATCTCTATTCTTCACCTTTACCCCGCCAAAAAAAAAAATAAAAAAACTGAGGTCTAAAGACGTACATATGACTGACTGCACGTCCCCGAACCGTTGTGGCGTGTTTATCGTTATTAAACAGCGCACGTTCATGGGAGCGTAAAAAAATTATTATAATATATTGGCATAACGAGTTTAATTCACATATCACAATAATATAATATGCACACAAGATACAAGTATATATAATAAAATATTATATTTTATAATCTAATATTATAAATGGTATTACATATACCCCAATTTCCCAATATACTTACAATATATTAATAAATATTATATTGCTTAATGCTTATGAATATTATTCTGTTGGATTCCATTGTGATAAATACAAAATATAACGTATTTAAGTCTTATATATATTATACATCTTAATATATATAAATCTCGTGTCACAATGTTTGTCCTCAATGGACTCCTAAACCACTTAACCGATTTTGATGAAATTTTTTACACCGCGTGTAATTTGGTCCAACTTAAAAGATAGGCTAATTTTAAAAGGGAAAGGATTAATTCCGGGAGGTGCTAAGACAGGAATTTTGAGATTTCAGATGACAATTTTTATTTATAAATGGTTGCCATGGGTTTTTAATGATAATAATAATAAAAAAAAACTATTTGCTTTACTTTTTAAATATAAATTATAATATAATATCAAACTATAAAAACGTGAAATAAAAATCTCTGTACAAACTCTGGAACTACTTATCAGATCTTTTTGATTTTTTTTTAAACGAAAGAGTATTTCACGAAGAAGGTTTATATAAAAGAAAATTTTAGGTTGCTATTGGTTAATCGGTCATGTTTGTTGATTTGTATTATTATTTTTTGTCAATATACATACATATAATATAATACAAGAAGATCTGATAAGTAGTTCCAGAGTTAGTCTGTATAGTTATAGTCTCTGTGTTTATATAGTTAGATATATATATAATTAATGTTCTTGGGTAGAATAGACCTCTGGGAAGAAGATAAGTTAATTTACAAAGGGTTAAATTTGTTTTTTTTTTTCATCGGTACGGTTAGATTAGGATAGGATTTTGTATAGGTAAATTGATTATATTATCCATCGTAGGTAGAATTAAGTTAAACCAACAAACTTGGTATAACTTTGATACTTTAGAGTTAAATCATACACTTACGTACTAACAGCACGGCGGGGTCCGCGATCTACCACAGGTAGATTGCCTACCTGATATATTGTACTGCTGCGAATCAGAATTTTTATTCTGGGCAACGGAAAAGTTAAGATAAATTTTGAACACCATACACCGAATATTAAATAACGAATTGAACAAATTTTGAGTCATACAAAGTTGATACATTTAACGGGCAACGAAGTGCACGGGATCAGCTAGTAATATTATAATATATATATATATACAATGATGGGGGGGAGAGGGGGGTCAGCTTAACCGTGATATGTTTCGTATCATTATACTATTATGAATACAGTAAAAAAATACAAATATAATGTATTAAAATAAAAAAACTACGATTTAAATTTACTCGGGGCAACCCATTTGCGCCCGAACCCATTTATCGTAGCCCATTTGCGCCCCAAATCATAGCCCATATGCGCCCGATTCAGATCAGGTAAAAATCGTGCAACGTTGCCATTTATTGAGTATATTGGTATGACTATAAAATTAAAAATAATATTTGATCGTTTCCCATGCTAATCGAAACCAATATCCAAATCGATAAAGATAATAATATTTTGTCGTTAGTCGTGCTAATCGAAATTGTAAAATCCCATTCGATAAAGATTATATTATATTATCAGTTGTATTATGTGTGTCAGTTGTATCAGCACATGAACAGTAAATACTACTATAATATAATGGAATTCAATTTAACTATTTCAAGTGAACAAAAACTTTGTTTAGTTTTTCGTTATTTTAAATATCATGTGAGTAGAAACCTCGTTTCTGGAGATATAAGTTGGCATTGTGTAAAAAAAACCTGTAGTGCATTTGTCAAAATCAATAATTCAAAAACGAAGTTAACCGAAATTAAAGACAGTCATACCCGTGATCCGGAAACTGAAGAAAGCTTAAACTTACTGGACGTTCAAGGTAGGTGTAAAAGAAAAGCGTGCGAAATTTAACTTTACGACCGAATAAAATAATATGTACAGAGCTTTCCACGTGTAGTACTGCTAAGCATTCTGATGTTCATAATATCAGGAAATCTATGTACCGCGAACGACGAAAAATATCACCCCCAGTTCCTAAATCACTCAACGAAGCAATTGAACAAATTTCTAATTTAGTAATTTTTAATTTTTAAAAAATAAAAACGAAGAGTTTATATATATTGATAATGTAAATAATATTATATAATAATCTAAGTCTTATATATATTTTGATTACATGCAAAACAAATTTAAATTTGTTATGTTGTTTCAACAATTCTGACATTTTTGGTGATGGTACTTTTACTTATAGACCTTCAAATTTTTTTCAAATGTATGGCATTCATATATATGTAAATGGATTTTATATAGGTACCACTTGTTATTTCGCTTTTGCCATCAAAATCATTTGAATGTTATCAAGCTAGGTGCAACTTTATTTGCCAATTAAATACAAATAAAATACATATTTATCTTAAACGATCTTAAACGATAAATGACGGCAAAGTTGCATGCAAAATGGGCGCATTTGGAATATAGATAAGGGTGTTGAGTTTTTTATTTTGGGCGCAAATAGGCTACAGCCAATATACTAACCATCTATTTTCACAATACAAATTTTTATTTAAGTTAGACATTTTTTTTTTGGCGTATTGAAAATTTAAGGTAGGTAGTAGATCCCCAATGCACTGCTTTCTAGACATACCCAATCGGTAGTCATAATATAACGTGAGATTCATACTTTATAATATTATTATCTTGGGTTTCTGGTTTTTACATCGTAATACTTAAGTAGGTACAGGTAGTATCTGAACTACATTCATCCTATTCATTCATTTATTTTACAGTATCATAAAAAAATGTACAGCTAAAGAAACAGGTAAAAAGGAATTTGAAAAATATTATATTCAGTATACACTATAACTGCATGGAATATTAGGTTTTTTTTTTCAACAAGGAGTTTGGTCTAATATGGTCTGCAATAATAACAATATATATATTATAAAATATAATATATAATGCGACTGCACGCGATCGTGGTATTGTGGTGGATAATTAACTACCGACCTTTAAAATAGAGATACTTAATCAAAATGATTGTCACGCCAATAATTGCTTTAAGACGCGTTTAACAAGTTGTCATATATTATTGTATGAGTGTACGACGTGTTCCAATAGAAGCACGTTTTGGACGTGAATGATATATACGAGGAGCTCCCGTGCATTCCATCAGGTCCATAAAGATATTATGTACCGTGATTTAAAATTCTATGGGAATACACAACACCATAATTCATCGTATATAAACATTTATCTAGAGTATTAGTGGTTTTACTAAACCTACTTTAAGTTTTGTTTATTATTCTACTCCAAAAGTAAGTGCAATACTTACATTTTAGTTTATATTTTTTTTTTATTTAACAAACTATATGCGCGACATTAGTAGCCATTGGACGTAACAGTATATTTTAGATAATGTTTATACATTACATAAATACTAAAACTGATAATACACAATATAACATTTTTACGAATAACAAATAGTGAAAAAAAAACAATTTACAATTTATTTATATTTTTTAGTTCATGCTGTTCATTGTTCACATAATATGTTAAGATTTTTATTACCTACGTTATTTATTAGCAGACCAATAAATTATATCATTTTTATTTGTATTACCTATATATCTAAATTAATACTATAATTTAGCATTTTTTAACAATCTCAGACGGATTATAGATAGGTAATGATAATATAATAGAAGTATTTACTATTTAGCATAAATTGTTTTTAATTAATATACTAATATGGCTAATTCTTGGCCAACCGCGATTTTTTAAATTTTTAAGATTTACTAAATTCTAATGCTTTTTAATATTATTAACAGCAAATAAAAAAAAATATTATCATTTTTAATAGACATTGCCATATCGGTAACCTATTTACGGTGAGTACCTATAATGTCAATTGCTGAATATCTGAATAATATTGTTATGCACGAAGAACTGGTGGTAGAAGAAAAAAAAATTATAATATATTTATATTATATAAAGATACAAAATGTATCTACTGGTACATTCTATCATATTATTGTATATTATAGGTATATGAATTATTCCAAAACAATCGATTTAACCAATATCTAACAGTAACTTATATCTATAAATGAATATATATTGTATGTATTAATTATTATTTAGTGATGCGCTGAAGAGAACGCGAACTCCTCAGACATATTGGTATAATATAATATATTATGATATGGCACTCGGGTCTCTTTGTCTGTATTATGCTCGGAAAATCCGTCGTTTGTGGATAGAACGTAATATGTTATTATAATTTATATTATGTAGTCGTTATACACTTATACGCTGTTTACAGCTGATACTTTGTGTGGATAACGACAATGCTGTTATACTCAACATTATGAATGTATTACATGGTATTACGTGCCGTAAAATAATAACAGCATACGGGTGCTCTAAATATCGGATTAACAAAGGTGTGCGTTTACACGGCACGTGTGATACCGATATATATAGCCGTATAGAACGTACTTCCGGATCCGTTTCGGCGCCGACGACAGATCAAAATACCACACGATTCAGTTGCGTATTCGTGGGTGGGGGAGGGTCCACGGGGTCCGGATCCCCCCCATTGGCTCCATAAATACCTATCTAAATATCTAATATCTATATATTTATAATATATTCTCTATTATAACTGGACCGCCTGGAGCCCCTCCATGAAAAATATTCCTAAATACACCACTGACACGATTTAATGATTGGCATTCGGCGTCATCTATAGAAGGATGAAATGTTAGAACGTGTGTCATTGGTGCCCGGTGTTTTGGTCATCGAACATGCGGTAAGTCAGGGGACAATTATTAGTCTCCTCGGAACGCTTTAGTATAGTCACACTTAAAAATGTTATATAATTTATATTATATATTATAATAGTATATTAATATAATGTACTGATATGGACATATTACGATGTGGTATCTAGTGGCTAGTTGTACAAGATTATTATATTCAAGTGGCAGTTGTTTTTCTAGTAACCCCCCCCCCCCCAAAAAAAAAAAAAAAACCCCAATCCAAAATGATTAAGTATTTGATTCACGCTTATGCGGTTGTGTAGTTACTACATTATTGTTTCATAAGTATTATGTGTTTTTGAATATTCCACAACAGTATTGCATACACCACCAAATTATTTTACTAACTGTTTCACGTTCTTTTCGAAATATTAATATTGTTAAAAGAGTTAAACTTATAAGGACGTCACACCCATGCGAATATGTTGTCTCCGGCTTACGATATAGCAAATGTTCGTTCACCAGTTTCAATAGTGTGCTTTTAGTTTTGATATTATAATGAATTGATTTATTATCAAACTTAAAGGTAAGAACATTATCTGTGTTATCTCGTTGGGTTTTTTACGATGTTAAAATTTTTAAGTGAGTTATGAGTATGTATATATTAATATTTAAAAAAGCTCATAATTCACTTAAAAATTAAAATTTCGTAAAAAACCAACGAGAGAACACAGACAATGTTCATACCTTTAAGTATATAATATGGTCCAAGCGTGACATAACGACGCGTGTGGTAAGTGACCACGACTTAATTGACTTGTCACTTTTGCATTGTGTATATTATTATTGTCCAAAAAACGTAGTAAACTAGATTACCCAGGGAATACCTTTCAAAAGTTGCAGCTAATTAATCACTATTGGCAACACTAGCATAATTCCAATTATATTGGTAAAGACGTGAGAATTGTACGTGTTGTGATCGTATATTTCGGCCAACGTAAGTGTTTAGGTATAGTACGGTGGTTTGGAAGTTATATCGCAAAAACAAAAAAAAATCATACAGTGGTGGTATTGATATTTGGACTTTAGACCATAATATAAATTTTTTTATATCAGGGAGGCCGCAGAGAAAGTGCAGTATAAGGACTTATCCAGGATTTTTAAAATGGTTAGGAAATTAATTTCTTTTATAAATATGGAAATTATAGTTATTTAATAATATGTATACGATCTACAGTGGTTATATATCATGTAGTCGAATACAATTGGCGTCATTCGAGTTTTTTAAATAGTAATGGCAAAATTTAAGCAGGCCAATTTTTTCCATCATTGTAAATACACGTATTTTATATTTGTATGTATGCACGCAGGGGTTGAAGCCTGTAGAAGAACCCTTATTGTACCTATTTAAATGTTTATTGAATTAATAAAATTGGAAAGTTGGAAGTTAGAAATAGCTTTTGCATTGCACACCAATAATACACATAATAAATATACACTTCCTTTAAATTTTCCATAGGTAATAGGTATCTAAATTTTACACATTATTATAATATGTGCATTACGGTTTTCATAATATTATATTTTATCTTTTATGCATCGGCCTTTGGTGCGTTTATAAATTGCATAGCAGGCCAATAAGACGTAGAAAAATATAGGGGTGCTAAAGTGCCCCTCCTCCCCAGATAGAGTGCCCTTGGGATGTAATATTATTGATACGTACTTAAAGTACTCGAATTTACATCGGTGTAGACTCGACTCTTCACTGCAAGAGTGAATCAACGAATCAATTCTCACGAGCTCTTGCCCATCCCCGCAACCAACCGTAGATCGCGAGTGTGCACCACGCGACTAATAATTTACATTGGCCTCAGCTCGTCTTAAAATATGTAATTAACCGGAAAAATGTCACCTCCCAGCAGGATCCAGCTACCTACCCGGATCGGCCAAGATCACAAATCATCGTCACCGAGCACGACTTACAAGCGTACCTATCGATATGACCTTTTACAGCCTACACTATGATCTACAACATTGTATGTCCTATTCGAGGACGAAACTCACCATTACGTGTCCGGTGCCGGCGTCGTCGTCGACCCATGCGAGCAACACGTCCACCGAAGAGGCGAACGGGTCCACGAATCCTAAAGCTACGTAACCGCGGGTTCGGGCTTGCACGCGGAACACCAAACAGTCGGCGTACTCCTGGGCGGCCACGGTGATCTCGTCGCCGGCCAACACCGTTTTTCCATACTTGGTGGCGGCCAGCAGACCGGCCGCCGTCAGGTTGGCCGACCGGAACGACGGCGGTGACACTATAGTGGACGCGGCGGCGGCGGCGTGCGCACAGGCGGCGCACGACAACAACAACGACAACAACAACACGCACGTCCGGGGCATGGCGACTGCGCGTACATACTGACTAGCCGCCGACTGGTTCGGTGGCGCGGCGGCGGTTATGGAACCGAACACCTGGCCCCGGTCCACCGCGGTAACCCTTCGCCGTCCACGCCGAAGCCGCAGCCGCCGTATAGCCCCTCGTCGTCGCGCCACCCGCCGAGCAGTCGAAACTCTCCCCTCTCCCCGCCGCCGGTACGGCAGAAGTCTCGAGAGCACATGGTCCTCTTGCCGGCTTTCGAACAATGATAACAATATAAACGAAACCGGAACAGCGGGTCGAGGGGCCAATAGCTGCTGCCGTGTCGTTGCTCGCGGTGCGGCGTGCGCGCATAATCGGCAACGGTTTTCATCCCGTAACCCATACCCGCGAGGACGAGTTTTTTCCACTCGGTTTTTAAAATTTTTTCAATCCCCCCCCCCCCCCCGTCGGCGGTTTTCGAATGCGTAAATTTATCGTTCATCACCCCCCTCGGACGCATGTGACGAGGGTCATTGGGCAACCGTAACGTTGACTATTATAGTATATGGCGTTATAGTTTTACTTTGCGTACGACGAGTGCAGAAACGGCCGTTTGTACTCTTCCCGCGGAATCGCGTTTGTTGCCCCGTAATTCGCTCATCTATAATAATATCAAAATTATATAATATGTAAAGTATAATATTATATACATTACAAGTCCGTTTGCGAATAACCGGAAGTGGCGAAAGACAACAATTTATAACGCTGCAGCAATCAACGCAGTATTTATTGTCATTCTATATTTTTACTACTAACTTAACAGTATAATATAAATAAATATCGAGTGGTTATCTTAAGAAATGATCCCACAAATGGCCACTTGGCGTCTATGAAATGCTCTTACGAATGCAGAAACACGTGAATTAAAAAATTGCATGATATGGGGCGTAGATGAAGTAGATATTTTCAAGGTAAAAGTGTTTTTAGTCAGAGAGATATTATTATTCAAAAGTTTTCTATAGTCATACGTTCCATTTATCGTTACCTATAATATTGTAAAAATTCAGATTGTATACGAATAGGTAGGTACACAAATATAATGTATCGTTTAATTATATGAGTGATATGTAAAGGAAAACATATTTCAGATACTGTGAGAATACATAATTAATCGTACCTTCATACCCAAAAATATAAATAAAAAAAGTAAAATCAAAATAGACTACACATTGACGCTGGTAAGTGGTAAGAGGTAATGCTTTGAATATGAAATTATCGACCAAGTATGAGAAATTAGATTACCTAACGATATCAATTTTATATTTATGATTATTATTATAATCATCAATCTGTTAGGATTTATTTATTCACTTATATCGTTTTAGGGTTCTATTTTAATCAATATACCCGTTTTTTTAATTAACATACAGTCTATTTATGCATATTCATTAGGTATTCCAAATGGGCATCTCGATCTCAGTAATTAATAGAAAATAACGAGTAGGTAACTTGTCTTCGTTGTTATGTAAATAGCCAATTATTTAATTTAAAAATGTAAAACATTAATGAGTTTATAGATATTAAATATTTAAATCGTGGATAATAAAAAATATATTTTTTTTACAGTTGAGTCACATTGAACCGTCTTATATATTATGTTCAGTTGCAGCTGCCTCTTCGGAGGGTATTGGATGGCTGTTAGTCGAAAGAAAAGATGAATTTTATTGTTGGCGCATAATGGCATGCGCTAACTTGTCGATGGAATGTTTTACTTTTCATACACAGAATTACAGCAGTGCACCAGTGCTGTTCAGTACCTAATATATTTAAAATTTTTTTTTTTATATAGTTTTAAGTGCCAGTTTTCCAACTTTCATCGCGTAATTAAATAATTTTTTTAAATAAAGGAAATAACATAAAAAATTAAAAGTGAATTAACGGATGTACAATGTACTTAACTATTATAGGTTACTGATCATTATTTTAACTGTTTTGAGTAAAACAATTTTACAAATCTCTGCCAAATGAAAACAGGTATATAGTTTTGTAATTTAAATATGAAGGACAGTTTTTGTTTTTAACAAGCCAGTTTGTTTTACAAGTGATTTAAGCAACATACCAAAGTAAAATAAGCTGTAATTTATTATTTTAGTTTAATGTTTTCAAAAGATATGTTATATATATAAATAGTATCTTTATGTTAAATATGTTAATTATAAATTACAATGAATTGGTTACACCTATAATACAATCGTTTATTCGTTTAAGATGTTTATTATTTTATGAAATTCCAAAACATTAAGCATTAATGCATTATGTATTTAAGTCGAAACAATAGGTACAGATTAATCTGAAAATAAAGATACAGACGATATATATTAGCAAACCAGTATCCAAATGTGAAATTGTATACTATAAAATAATATAAGTATACATACAATAATAACATAATTCACCTTAAATTGTAGAAGTTTTTGCAATTTTCTTGAATAGTACGAATTAAAGAGTGTTTATAAAAGTTATCAGTCAGTATACAATCATCATTGCTTATAAATTATTATTCAATCTGTATTATATTATTTTGTATCAAACTTGTATTCTATATACAGTTGTAGAAAACAATTAATACCACTAAATGGCAAATACCAAGGTGTATTTGCCGTTCAGCCAAAACAACATAGAGTGTAAGAAAAACTCTAACCTCATTTTGTTGAAAAATTAGGATATTATGAAAAACTAAGTCCTTCAAAACTCAATTTAAAACGATAGATCTTAAATAAAGTTTTGTGCAGACATTTGCCCCCTCTCTCGCTAAAAGAGTTAGATTAAATTTGAAAGGCTTTAATATTGGTATATAGTAATATTGACAATGATTTAATTATACTTAACTTAAAACCCTATAGTGTATTTAAAAAAGCTAAGTTACATTGGTGTACTTACTGGAAATAGTGGAATAAGAAGACTTACTAATATAGTACATTGTCATGAATTATTCCAGCACATTACACATTACACTTTATATCTATTCGGTTACTTAATATTATGCATTTGTGTTCAACAACCATATTATACCAAAAGACTAGCTATTCACGTACGAGGAATAAAAATATAATAAAATTAAAATTGCAAACATAGCTACTGGAGTGACTGCACTTACACTTTTACATTAAGTATGTGTAAGCTCCAGTTTATACAGATTATAATATGTATACATTTGATGTATTATCAATACAAAATTACAAAAGGACTCAAACAAATTAAATAATGTATTTTTAATTAAAAAGCTTTATCGCAATGTTAATTAAATATACCAATTATTACCAAATTAGTTTACAGAAAAAACAATTAAATCGCAGTATTATACCCATGTGCTGCGTTTTCAAAATCATAAAAAGTTGTAGAAGAAGATTGGATTTTTTTACTGACCTTTTTTTCGTGGTAATTAATTTCATACTATGCCAATACGAACAAATATAACAACTCATTTTAATGTCAAAGGAAACCATATTATTACGCATTCAATATACTTGGTCATTTGATTTACACAACTAACGAATCCTACATGAATAAATTATATATATATTTACTGTTAAATAATTAACATTCATTCAAACATGTATGATATATGTCAACGTACATTTAAAAAAAATGTTGGTATTTATGAACTGAATACGATAAATTACTATTGCTGTTATTGTAATATAATATGTTATATTATATACAATGTAAAACAAACTGATGGACTAAATTAAGAATATTTAAACATATTACGTAGGTGGGTAATCGATGTTATATATAGGTATCATTATTTATAAAAATTGATATCATACCTATACTACTTTTTACTTATTTTTTACTTATACTTAGTTGTATTTGAATATAAATAATATACATACCTAATATAGTATAGTAGGTAAATATATAACAGCCTAAAAGTATCCAAACAAAATGTTTTTAATCTTGAGATATAAAACTTTTAAATTGTATTTAATTATAAATGATTGAAACTTAAGCAACTATGTATTTTAGTATTGACTTCCTATAATTATTGTCTTAAGAAATAAATGGTGAAAATCAGAATAACTTTATAGAAATATTCTTAAATACTATAATATGTTTAAAAATAGTCAAACACTCCAACAGCTTAAGTACAGGTGTACAACTATTTTATTTTGATATAGATTGCTTTAAATAACCAAATTATACATTATTCACTAGAGAACTAAGTTATTACTTATTTAATTTATCTAATAGAATCTGTAATATGTTAAAGAACAAAGTATAATTATATAAGCTTTTAGCTTATTACAAATTAATTACATGAAAAATTCAAGTTGTATTACAAATATTGATGTGGTTGTATAAGAAAATGTACGTATTACCCAATATAATAATAGAATACAGAAATCCCTATTTTATTTGTTAAAAATAATAATGTCCTTAAAATTTATATTCATATTCATTCTATAATAATAGTATACTGTGTATAATAAGTAAATTGAATAACATTAATTATAAAATATATATGACATAGCTAGTTCAGCTTGAAAAATGAGCCCACAACAGGATCGCTTGAATATGAGCTATTATAACCTAACACAATATTAACATACAAAATGCTTAAAATAATTTATGAAACCGTGATGGATTTGGGATTTTTGGGTTAATAGGTTGTTCTAATAGAATCTGGTAAAGTAATTACAAAAGTTTTTCAAAATGCTGAAATTATTAGGATAATATTTATTATAATATATACCTAATAGGTACCTATATTATATTATTTATATTCATGTGAATATGGAATACCATAAACTCCTATTATACAATAGAATAAACTTCTTTCACATCACACGATCGCGACAAGTTACTGTCAAAATTACTGAATGTTTATTGTCTGCATATATGATATATCTATATCTCAGTCGTTGGTATACGATACTACGTTACAAATTATGATATCATGATTTTGAAAACAGAATCGAATAATTATGATTTTTTGTGTTCCTTTGTTAAATATTTGTAAATGTTCACATTTCTCTAAAATGTTGAGGTAAATAAAAAGATCAAATTGTCAAGCATACACAATGAGTAATTGGATATCGTTAATAGGAATTGAATAAAAGCATCATTAATCAAAATCATAATAAATTACCTATTAGTTGTAATATCATATTATATAGTTTATGAAATTGTGAACTTTAATTTAATTGTTTTAATTTTAAAATTCAGAACTGTCCATTATTTGAGTTTCTAATATATCTAATATACCTACGTCCTACATAACATATGTCTATGTATTAATATAAATTATAATAAGTTACTAAACGTAGTATCGTTTGAAGATTTCTATTATTTTCCACTTATTCAAAATTGTTAAGTTATTATCATAATTATATATTATATAGTCGAGAATCTGATAACATTTCGAGGGTGCTTATAAATTATCAATTTAATAAGCTTAAATATTCTATAATTATAAAAGAAATACACATGTATAAACAATTATAACCATATTTTTTAAACTTTTAATTAGGCACCTAGTTATCTAAATAATGTACTTAATAAAATTACAATAATATTTCTTATGTATTATTTTCGATTTATGATCCTGAATAATATTTCTTATTTTCTAATTAACTTATAATAATTAAAAATATATTAAATATTAGAGGTATGTAGGACATAATACAGAAAGTTAGGTCTTACTGTTTTAGGTACTTACAATATCTAGTATGTACATAATTTACTTATCAGTTATAGGTATACACAAATATTCCATAGTATAATACAATAAATTCAATCTACAAATAATTATTTAGTAATTATTGAGGAATCATCTGTTTGGCGCAGTGCGTTGTAGGGTTACTATATAGGTACGTGTCTTTGTGACGAATACACTTATACGCCATAACCAATAACCATACCCCAAGCGAAACCCCCTTTGATGTTCGACAGATAATAACGAAAACGTACAAATTGGCTGTGTCACGAACCAATTAATAAAGAAACATCTGATACACTTGTGCATTACACTACACTCAAATGCGCATAATAATGTGTCGCATATAATTGGCAAACGAACCGATGATATAGGTCGAAACGGCCATTGTTCATAATAATATGTTGTAGTTTTTCATTACACCTATTACGATATTATATTATTATCCTAGGATAACCACGGCGGTAAAACCGTTTGGTCTCGACGGCGAAAATACCGCAGTGTGGCCAGGCTCTAATATAGTATGTATTATAAAGGCATACAAACAAAAAAAAATCATCATGATCATAAAAAGATAATTCAATTAAAACAATAATTGTAAAACTAATATTATCGGAATTTTGATAACACATTATATTTTATTTAATTCTATACCTTTATAAGGTATATAATATATATTAAAATAATCATGGAAATATGTTTATAAACGTATTATGTAGAGGGTGGCATCCACCCTTTTTTCACCCCTTGTTGGGTGCCCTTGATATTTTGACCTTCAATATTCGTGTTCATAGTAAAAGTCTTATTACTTCGATTTTTGTTTGTAACTGTGTGCATCGATGTGGACTCTGTAGTTTTTATGTCTCGACTAACGATTCCGTTTTTTTTTATCACGAACAAGTTGGATTCTGTGGTGGCCGTCGAGGGTTCTATGCACCACCAGAACAACTGCTTGTCGAAATGTTTGCGAAAAGTACCGCTCACAAAATACAGGGCAATAGGGTTGATACAAGAGTTTATGAAACTTAGACAAAATCCAACAATTCGTAATACATGCCAGAAAGTGTTGTACTCTTCCGTTGACTTGGGGTAGTTGTAAAACCACAGCATGAAAATGTGATGAGGTAGAAAGCAGATGGCAAACATCAACACAAAGGCGAGCACAGCCTTAGCAACTTTTTTTCGAGCCCGAACTTGACGTATTTGTCCCTAAAATGTAAAAATATATCAACGCTTATTGCTTATAACTTTCATTGTGTACCTATAATACTAATATGAAAATATTTTAAGATTAAATGTAAAAACGGCATATTAATTCGTAATATTGTACTTTAATAGGTACCTAATTATTATAATATATATGCATAGGTGAACGACCTGATTTCGTGTCATAACAATATATAGGTATTATTTAAATAATGTAATACTTATAATATTATACTTATTATTATAATATGATATAACCACACCTGAAGTTCGCCAGGCATGTTGTTGGTGGTGTGCACCAGGTACCGAGCGATGAGCACGTAGAAGCACGCGATGACAGCGAGCGGGACGGCGTAGTAGACGAGGAACTTGACGGTCACCATGACCTTGGGATAGGTGGGCCCGAGGTGCTCGGAGAACGGGTAACAGGCCTCGAACAGCGTAACATTGTGCACGCGGAACTGGCGGACGTACGAGAACCGGGCGGCGGGCACGGCGCACACCACGGCCGCCGCCCAGATGGCCGCGGCCACGGTCAGCGTGAACCGGGTGGCGAACCGTCCTCCGGTGGACGCGTGCAGCTTGCGCATCGGATTCACGATGGCAAAATAACGGTCGGCGCTGAGCGCGGTCAACGTGAACACGGAGACGCCGATCGAAACGTCCTTGGCCGTCTCCGACACTTTGCACACAGCCAGCCCGTAAGGCCACGAAGGGAACTGTGTTGGGCAAACGAACAATATTATTATTACGGACCAATGCTTACACGGTCGTGAAGTTCACTATCTGACTTAGTGCCGAGGTAAACGAAAATATTATTGATTTATACCAATATATAGATGTCTTACTAAAAAAAAAAAATGTGATACCAATGCCGCAAGAATGTCACGCGCCTGACGCAAATTCTCATTGCAACCTTCTTTATCCAAATAATTAATAAATCCAATTCGCTACCCGAAACCACACTATAAGTTGAAAATTCGTGAATTTTTTCTACTCCAATAGGCGATGACAGAAACTAAACAAAACACATATTGTAAAACCAATTGGCGAGTACATATTCATCGCTCAGCTCGGACGTATTTAACCAAATACTGAGAATTGTCGACCTCTCAAGTATAAACTACATCGACAATTCCGACAGAAACTGAATGGAAAACATCCACGGCTCTAATAATTTAATTAATTTTCGCCTATGTATATTTTAAGGATAAAATGCGATTGAGCGTCATGCTCGGTTAATCGCCTCGGATAAAATATATGACAATATTATGTATGTCGTACAATATTATATTACAATAATTGCTTGCGGTTCAAACTCAGAATTCTTAGTTCTTACTGTATATACGGTGGACGTAAACGGCACGCAGCTGATGATCACTAACAAATCCCCTAGGGCTAGGTTGATTATGTAAATATTGGGCACGTTCCTCATCTGCTTGTTCCGAACAAATATCAACACCAACGTGACGTTACCGATCATGCCGATGACGAATATGATGGCGAACAATGCGGGAACGATGTATGTCTCTGGTCTGTCGGCGTAATCGTAATAATCGTTTATTGACAGAGTGTTGTTGTTGGTGCTGATGTTGTTTGCCATGTCGGCGGCACGTTTCATTCGCGGGCTGCGAACCGAGTGGATGGTTACACACTGAAAATTTTTATTTATCTACATCAACATAATAATTATTATCTCCACATAAGGACATTGGATTTGTAAAAGATCAATGTTTGCTTTGCTTATTGCAAGAGTACGTAATAATAATATATCCTTTCAGCTTGGCACAAATCAAAACATGACGTTGGTATTGTCGTAGGTAGGTACTTCAATTTGAACCTTTTTTTTTTATCAATAAGTATCAAACCGTTTATGATTTGCAAAAGTATACTAATGTAGGAAAATAATAATAACTTAGAGTAAAATAATATCATAATTCGGGATTTATGCAGAACTCTGTGCATACTATCATAGGCGTGCGCAGACTTTTGGTTCCGGGGGTGCACACTAAAAATTAGGGCCCACAATAATTTTGAAAACAATTATAGATACAGACAAATGTTTTAAAAATATAAAATGCACTAAAAATATTTATTTTATTTTATTATTCATTCTAATAAATATTACATAACAATATATAGATATATACAATCTTATAATGATAATCGACGTTTAAAAAGAACAACCTTTTTGAATTCGTAAATAATTTTATTAATTTAATTTACACTTGGTTAATAATTAGGGCCCTTGTCGTTTTTGGTGAAGGGTCCTGGGGTGCCCAGGCATCCCCGGCACCCCCTGTGCGCACGCCTATGCAGACTATGTAGTTGAAACCGAGTTAAGGCAATACAGCAGCGTTTCTCAACCAGGGGGTCGCGAACACCTTGACTCGGGGTCACGCGGGTCAAAAATAATAAAACGCTGATTTACAATATGTACCTTTTTATTTAAATATTTAAGACTTTTTATTGAAAAAATTAAAATAATAATAATAATAAAATTATCCCGATAAAGATATAAACATAAAAATAAATAATTAGTGTGATCTTTGAATTTGTTTTAATGATAGGATATTTTTACTGTTTAAATTTTTACCTAACCTAGATGGAGGGGGGGTCGCGAAGTGATTGACTATATTTTATACCTATTTTGGGGGTCGCGACACTAAAAAGGTTGAGAAACGATGCAATTCAGTATATAGCTGGTAGGGACTGCAGCGAATATATAAATATATAATAGACCTATATTATACAGATTGATAAATAAAATTGGTTCAATAGTTGATTTTTTCATAATAAAATGTGAATAAAATGTCTAAATCAATGAATATTTATTTGAACTAATTTACACTGATTTTTTTTTTAAATAACTGAATTAGTTGAGCCATCGCGATCACTTTCTAATACTACGATGAAAAACAATAATTAATTATATTTTTACGGCAATGGGATCCAACAACTACGTTCGTATACATTATTTTAGTCGCGTTAGGTATTATTTATCCTTATAGCCTATACTACCGCTTATTTAATTCTCTGTGTATTATAAAATCGATAGTTTAAGTAATTTTTGTAAAATTAATAATATGAAAAACATCTTTAAACTGGGTATCATATTATGTAACTAAACTTCTGCTGTGGCCTGTTGTAGCTAGAAATATTTAAATAAATATAGGTTACTTAAATTATAATAATATAAGTAAAAAATTTGAGAATTGGTAGGTAAGTACTTGCTTTATTATATAATTATGTTTTAAAAATCTATTGTACCTAATGGTTAGTAAAAAAAAAACGTATTTTAAAATACATTTGCAATACTTAATATATTTTTCATTGACTTTTGTATGGCTAAATCAGAATG
Organism: Sitobion miscanthi; assembly: GCA_008086715.1. Classification (NCBI taxonomy): domain Eukaryota; kingdom Metazoa; phylum Arthropoda; class Insecta; order Hemiptera; family Aphididae; genus Sitobion; species Sitobion miscanthi. The sequence continues at coordinate 13,094,384 of CM017802.1, forward strand.
ATTAAACATATATTAAAAAACCCATTTAATGTTGGTTCAGTAAGCACTCGGTTGTTATTAGTGATTTTTTTCAATAAGGCACCTAACCTAAGACTAAAATAACTTAAAAATAACAATGTATTTGTTAACACTGAACCATTACAAACCATGAATGGAGATTATAAATCTTTAAAGTTTATAGCGAATGCTGAATTGTAAAAAGCATATAGGTACTTACGTAATATTATCAAAACCTATATACAATAATATAATATAATCTATATATATAAAAATGGAGCATGATAAATGTAGTTACTTCATCAATCGAGAACGGCTGGTCCGATTTGGCTCAAATTTTTTAAGGTGTTCGTAATTGCCCGGAGAAGGTTTTTACGAAAGAAAATTTTGGAAAAAACCACCGGAAAAGTAGAAAATCTGCATGTAAAAAATACAACAGTGGCGCAACAGTGTATTATATTATATTGGTTGCTATATTGGTTTACCGTCTACCGGGCAGGTTTGTTAATTTGTATTATTATTTTTTGTCAATAAATATATATAAACATAAATAAATGAATGTTTGTGTGTAAATTAAACCTCTGGAAAGAAGACAGGCTAATTTAAATGGTACATCCGAATTGCATGTCAAAAAAATAAATATAAATCGGGTCGTCCGAATTGCATGCCGTCGCTTGGAGGGGTCTGTCCGAATTGCATGCCGTCTCTTGGAGGGGTCTGTCTGAATTGCATGCCATCTCTTAGAGGGGTATATCTGAATAAATAACTTACTTTTCAACTGGAGGATCGGGATTTTATTACATTACAATAAAACATATAAATATTCTAGAAGGTGACACTGTGAATAAGAATCATAAAATAAAACTATTTTTTTTTTCATCGACAACAAAGGCTATTAGTTAAATAAAACTATTGTAGAAATAATAAATTAAAAACCAATAATAATAATAGTTGGTAATAATATTATAATAACAGGTAGTATACAATTATATTAATATAATTATCTATATAGTATATAGTCATAATATATTAAAAATTTAGTTTTCTTTATTTTGTTGTTGGCAATGACATGTATGCAAACTTTCATTCATTTTCGTCATCACTAAACTTCTTTCTAATATTTCCCGGCGTCTATTACTTAAATTTGAACTACGCATTTTTACATATATATCACATTGTACTTGCTTTAAGACATCAACTAATTGAAAAATATTAGGACTCGGGGAGTAAAATATGCTATTCAGCTTGGAATGGAATGATTCACAAACATTAGTTGTACGCATTGTAGAATTAGAAAATTTAGCCCAAATAGAGGGTGGAAATAAACTGTCAGCCATTACATACGGTTCTAAGAAGTAGTCACAAAATGCTTATACATTTGACAGTTACAAACACTTAAGTGACCGATATACGTATGTCTATGTCTGTGAAATAGACCGAGACCACAATACACTACATTACTCCAATATAGGTACTGTTTGGGAAAATATTTACACGGATATAAAAATATTTCAATCTAGAAACTAATCACTAAACAGCTGTAACAACCATTCATATAAGAGCGTTTCTATACATGTATTTTTTTTAAAAAATTAGGAAAGTCCAAAAAGAAAGTTTAAGTTGTTTAAGTGCATAGTAAATAAACGTGTGGTGTACGGTATGCAATCCGGACAAAGCCCTCTAAGAGATGGCATGCAATTCGGACAAACCCCTACAAGAGACGGCATGCAATTTGGACATATTTTTTTTTTTTTGGCATGCAATTCGGATGCAGTCATTTAAAAATGGTTAAACATGCAGGTTTTTTTTTATTCATCTGATATTGGTACGGTGAGGTCAGGTTAGGATTTTATATTAATCCACCATAGGTGGAATACGACAAACTTGGTATAACTTTGATACATTAGAGTTAAATCATACACTTACGTACAAATAGCACGAGCTCCGCGATCTACCACAGGTATACTGCCTACCTGATAATATATCTACTGCAGTGAACCAGAATTTTTATTCCGGACAACGGAAAAGTTAAGATAAGTTTTGAACACCTTACGCTGAATATTAAATAATGAATTGAACAAAGTTGGAGTCATATAGAGTTGGTACATTTAATGGGCATCGAAGTGCACGGGATCAGCTAGTATATTATATATTTCCTTGGGAGGCATAATGGTTTAATTTATTATTATTATTATTATTATTATTATCGTAATAAATAAAAATAAATTTCTTATACTATTAATTCTTTGTGTGAGTAACTTACTTATAACTTATAATTCAAAGGTTATTAGTTTATTACTATTATTACATTTTAAAACTTGGTTAAACAATTTTCAAGTTACCTAATTATTTGTGTAGAGAAAATACTCTTTATTTTTGTCAATAATGTTGAATCCATAGAAATAAAATATAGATTTTTCTCAAACGCCGTTTTTAAAAAGTAAACATGGAAATCAAAAAAAGTATTTTCAAAAGTAAGGTGAACAACCCTAAAAAAATCACTAACTTTATGAAGAGGAAGTGTTAATATCATTTTCCACCCTCCCGTGTGTAAAATTCTAATTGCGCGTAAATTATGAATTTATGACGTATGATAATTGATTAAATTAAAATTTAATTTGCAACTAAAGAACGGTCATGGTATTCATTATGATATGACCAAAGTCCATAAGTTCATTATTATACTAAAATCTATGATATATTTTGTAAGTAGTAGTCGGCAGAGAAGATATAAACTGAAACCTGCAACTTACTGAAAAATAATAATATTAGTGTCTGCAAAAATACTGTATAATAATATACTAATATGATTTATTCATTAAACGTTTGAAATATCTTACGTGAACATGAATTTATGTAGTAAGCTATTGCAAAAGCTTAACCCAATTTCAACGATTTTAAATGAAATCGGTCAATCGTCAATAACATCGCAAGATTATTAATCATTGCGGACAGGCGTATCGTGGGTACCTATACGTTGCGCGAAAGTACTATGTTGTTTGTATGAAAATATGAATTATTGAGTCTCATTTTCACATTAAGCGTTTTATGTTTTATTGATGTTCTTTCTCGGGGTTTTACTCGCAACCCATGTACAATAGCCAATATAGACAGGGAGCTACTGACGGTTTGACCTCACGTCCTCACCCATTTTAGCTTCCTTGAAATTTTTATAGCTAATAGAATCATGGCTGCTGAATACGATAGAAAATCAGCTGATTAGTAGAGTGTCTCAGGGGTAGGTTGGCTATCCTCCGGGTGTCTCCAAAATTGGAACAAAAATCAACCGACTTTAGCTCATCAGCCACTAACGCCAAATTATTTGAAATAATGAAATGATGTTATAAACAAATCGAAGTGTCATGGTTAGAGGGAAAGGGTCTCCAAATTGAGACAAAAATCAACAAATTGTGAGCAACATATTGGATAGTAAGCATGCTTCGATTTTTGAGATCAGCATCTTTTCTGATATAAAAGTGAACATAGTTTGTACTTTTGGGAGGTCGAAATTGAAAATTCCAAGTAGTTTTAGAAAGCGTAGGGAAAAACAAAACAAAAGTGAGAAAAAAGTGTTAATTTTAACGTAAAACCGATTTTTGAGAAACTCGATTTTATTTTTTTGGTGTTACTCAAAAATTAATAACCATAGACCATTGAAATTTTCACCAAATATTTATATTAGCATTTCACGTAAATAATAACATTTTCATAATATATAGACTTTTTTTGGGATACTTATAGCCTTGAGAAATTTTTAAAAATTTGTAATTTTTTTTTAAACTATTCTCGACAAAAACTTTTTCACTATGTGAAAAAGCTTGAAAATTTAATACAAGATTCCTTATAAGTTTCATAAATGTGAGTTAAAAAAATCTGGAATGCATATGCACGGTTTTTTTATTTATATGCAATTGAAATTTAAATTTTAACAAAAATCAATAAAATATCGAACATTTTTCAATTAGAAATTCATAAATGGTTTGCTTTTTAAAACTTACATTATAAATGTTGAAAGAAGACCTCTTTCAAATTTACCTACCTTAATCAAAAAAAAAATTTACCGAAAAGCAACATTAATTTTTTACGAGTGTTTGAATTTAAATTGTTACGATATTTTATTTTATCATAGGTAAATTAAAGAATTTTCATCAATCAATTTTTGATATTTTGTTGTAACTTAAAAACGAATGAACCTAGATACTTTACTATACTATTTTTACCGAAGTTAAAACGACCATTATCCATGTATGGTAATATAGTTTTTGGAGTACTTCAATGTGTAAAAATCGAATTTTAGACATATAGTTTATAAGTATAACCAGGGTTGTGAATTCAATGCATTTGCATGTTTTTTTTGCCACACTTTATAAAAAATGGATTCAGCCAAAATTTGTTTTGACTTATTTTTAGTTCAAATACCAAATCTTATTTTGCATATTTCATGGGTTAGGGCGCATATAAATTCATGTTTTACTAATTGTTTTGTTTAAATGCTTTTTTTCGTAATATTTACATTTTTTCGGTCAATCTGTCAAAAATGTTTTTGTATAAACTATGACTTTTATAGTTTTACGGAAATTATTCTATTTTTACTCGGGTATTTAACGTGTAATTATATTTAATTATATTATTTATATAATGTATATTTCTTTTATAGATATTGTATACGACGAAGACCAAGACTAGTCAAGATCAATAACTCATACCAAGAAGTAACAATTCTAATATATAAACTAAAGTTAATAAAAAATTATACTTAATGAAAAAAATAAAAATAAAAGTTAAATGTTTGTGTTTTTTTTTTGCATATTTTAAGAATTTTCAGAGCATATTTTATGCATATTTTGTCAGATTTTAGTGCATATATGCATGCATATTTAATAGTTTTTAAGTTCATTAAATCCATAGCCTTAGTTATAAGTTTATAACTTTATAAGTATTTAAAGTTTTGATGTTTAGAGTGTGAGGTACAGGGGCACTCCGCAAAATGTTGGCCATCAAAGCTCATAAAAACTTTAATAAATTAACGTAATAAACCAACAAGTAACAACCAATAAAATGCTCATCAAAAATTTGGTTGTTATACATTGAAGTACTCAAAAAAATATTTTGCTTAGGAACGAGGAATTAAACACGTATCTTGTCATTCAAAAGAGTAAAAACTTAAAAAATGATAATGATAAAATCAGTACAAATTATCATTTTTTTTCCAAAAATATTGTTTTGTAATGACGTAAAATTATGTAAAAGAAATATTTTTAAAATTCTTCTCTTCTGAAATAATGAGTGCCTTACGTTAAATGGACCATCCTTTATATTATATATTATAATAAATTTACATTTTACAGTATATATACAATATACATAATATATTACCTATATAGTACCTAAATTTATATGCACATGACAAAAATTTCGACTATCAAATCGTCGCTGATTTTTCTGGTACATAATCGTTCTTACTATGTCCTACATATATGATATATAGGTAAATACTGAATACATAATAATATGCAATAAAAATAATAATACAAAGTAAAATAAATAATATTTATATTATTATCTGTAAAGTGTAGCCGCTGGGTTACTCCTTTTATCAAGCAACTCATGTCAACTTATTATTACTTAAAGCTCATATTCTTATTGTAAAAATCTAATTTACAGATTGTATATATTCTACTAAAATATATATAAAAAAAAAAAATATTATTATTTTCTTTTTAGAAGGAAAATTAAAGCAAAAATGCTTTTCGAATTATATCAGCTCATATAAAATGAAAAAAATATGCTTTAAAATTATAAAAAAATTCAAAATAAAAGTCGTATTTTAATTTTATTTAATGTATAAAACAAATTTTAGGCTTTTTAAGCAATGTGTAAGGACACAATAAAAAAATTATCTTCGTCCTAGTTATGACTTATGAGAGATGAAGGATAATATACATTAAATCAATGTTCAATAATGTTTAATATATTAAAGGCTCCACACTGCAGCGGTGGCGGTGGTGTTGAATTATATTGCCTTGGCTTTACCGCCGCGGTGAGCGGTGAAATGTGTCCTACCGCAATTCGCCGCCACCGCCACCGCTGCAGTGTGTGGGGAGTGGGGGACCTTATGGGTTAGTTATAGTTACATTATATTTCTAGGTAACTTATGTTTATAAATGGTTACCTACAGTATATACCTACGTCAGTATGTAACTATGAAAATGTATGATTATATATAATTTATACAATATACATATTATAATACATTAGATATATCTATATTCTATATCACATTTTAAATGATTAATAGTTTGGCACTAATCATAAAAGGTAAGTATAGTTATTTATATGTAAATAAGTTTTATAGGTACCTTTGATAATTTTAGTGGCAACAATATAATAATATAATATTCAAGGAAATGAGACACCCCAATTAATACACACTGATTAATTGATTTAGAACTAAACCAATTAAATATGCATATTCAATTATAATGAAATACGAAGAATAGCCTACTCTAATAGTTTATCAGAAAGTTCAATTATTTAAACTGTACTAAACAAATTATAAATGATAATTTAACGGTAAAACATTTCATCCGATGTGGATCCTCGTAGACTCTAAATTAAAGAGTTTCTAGACTCAAAACTTATATGAAGTATTGAAACAATTATAAAAAAATGAAATTTCGAAATGTAAAATAAATATTTATTTAGGTATAAGATATTAATTATTGACAGATTTGTACAGTCTAATTATTTAGTTAAACAATAAACAATAACGTTTAACATTCGTGCAAATTAATATACCTATATATAATAAGTATATAATATAATATAATAATATCAATATAATATTATAATATTACAATTTATTATATGTTTTATATTGTATTTACATATTATAATACGTATTAAATAATAGCAGTACAGATTGAAAATCTAACATAAATGTAAATTTAAAAAATAGGAAAATGCCACTCTGCTGTATATTAATATAATATCTGTCGAGTACTACCTTTTTGAGTAGGTACCTATTTTCTAGGTAATTGAAATGGATGCTTTGAATTTGAATGCAATAATACACCATTCAACCATTGTATACCCATAACGATTCTAAACGGAAACACGGTAAGGTTAGATTAGGAGAGGATGGTCCCTTCTATTTCTAATTTCTAGGGATTATTATTTTATTCTCCTGTTGGTAATTTATTTTCTTGACGGTACTTATGTTGAACAATTTTTGTCAAAATATAGAACATATATCAATTATTATAATATTATATCATACATAATTCATATTAACTTACAAGTTATAAATGATAAGTCAATAGTCAATACTGAGTATACCACGAAATAATAGAAACGTGTGAATAAGTTCGTGGTATAAAAGCTTAAAATTAAATATTTTAAATTATTCATTGTATATAAAATATTATAATTTAAGTAGATACTCAGACCAATAGAATGTTTAAGGTATCTACGGTTAATAAACATTTTAGGCTTTAATCCATTAACACAATTAAGACGTTGCATTGGTATAAAGTTCTCAAAATTAGCGTATAGATATTCTAATTTTTAAACTTATTAAATATATAAATTATACAAAAAATAATTGTTTATTACGATCTAGTATAGGTAACGATGGAATATATTTACCACTACTATATTTAGACTATATAGTTCAAGTTATATTACACAAATATAAGTTACAAATATACCATCTTATTCTACTCATACTTAATTATCTTTTGAATTATCTACATTGTATTCAATTAATTTTACAGAATACCACTATCCATGATATTATTAATGTAATTAAATTGTGAAGGCAATCTGTATGTCAAGCTTCACTGGGTATTTGTAATACTTCAATCATTATTAATTTTAGTTATAAACTATATAGTCTATATAATAATTTGCTTTATAGTTAGATACTATTTTATATATTCTTTGTATTTCTAATTTATTAAGAAAATATGTAGGTACTGGACATTTTAGGTTATGAGCGGAGCGATGAATACATTGATTTTATAATAATGTGTATTATTTTATTTAAAAATTTTTTTTGTGTTTTTCATCATCTTTAGGACAGTAAAAATGCTTCGATTTTCTTTAACAGTATCTTTTCTGATAGAAAAGTGAATCTAGTTGGTACTTGGGGGGGGAAGTAAAAAATTTCTAATAATTTTTAAAAGTGCCGGGAAAAACAACATAAAAATTAAGGAAAAACGAGAATTTTTACGCAAAATCGGTTTTTGACAAAATCGATTTTGGTTTTTGGTGTAACTCTACAACAAATGACCGTATGTACATGAAATTTTCATTGGTAGTTTATATTCACATTTTTTATACATGCCACAATTTTCAAAATATTTTGATTTGTTTTGAACTGTGTACAGACATTTTCAGTTTAAAATTTTATTAGTTTTTTTTTCTATGAATGTCAACAAAATTTTATTTGTTGGGTAAAAAAGCTTGAATATTTAATATAAAGATCCTACTCTATTGTTACAATGACAATTGAAAAATATTAAAAATCTATAGTCACAATTTTTTTTATAAGCATCCAAAGTTCAAATCTTGACAAAAAACATAAAAATTACGAAAATAGGAAAATTATTTTGAGTGAGAAATTCATAAAATTTTTATTTTTAAATCTAAGATTTTAAAATGTAATACAAGATTTCTCGTAAGTTTGTATACCTTTATCAAAAATAAAATATCAATAAGAAAGTCAAAATCAATTTTTATATGAGCGTTTGGAGTTCATATTTTTATAATATTGAATATTCACTCAATTTTTCATATAGCGATTTTCTTATTTGTTGTAATTCAAAAACGAAAAACCGTAGACATTTTAAATGTATATTATATGTTTATTTTATCGATTCTTATACTTGATAAAATTTTGAAAATATTTTGACTTGTTTTGAGCTGTTTATAGACTTTTTCAATTTTTCTGTGGTGACAAAAGTCAAAAACTTTTGTTTTACAAACAAGAACCCTACTTTAAACTGTTACTTATTAACCGTATAATTTTACTGAACATTTTGACTTATCAGAATTAAAATTCGAATAAGTAGTTTTTAAGTTATGTGTACCTACTAAATTATTAATTACCTACCTAATAACAATAATTAGTCGATTTTATATATTTATTTAGTTATTTTTATTTGAGCTTATTTGAAGATTGAGTAATAAATTCACAATTTTAAACTTATATAAAATGGCAATATAACTTAAATAGTTGAATCATAATTATCACCACTGTTATAAGTTAATTAACTTTTCAATTTATTTATTCTTAGTAATCCAACAAAAAACCTTTTTTTAAATTCCAATAGCCTCAGTATGTAATGACCTGTATAGGTCAAACAAATAAAAAATTAAAAATCTTAGTTTTATTTATATTTTGGTGTTTAAAATTTGAATAGTTAAAAATGTTTAAGTGATAAGTTAAAATTTTTATTTCCACTAGAAATACAATAATTTATAACAGTGGTATAATTATATATAAAATAGTATATTATAATATATTATGTATAAAATATATTATTACTTACCGAGCTTACTTAAATTGTAATATGTGAACAATTGATAATCCCGATTGAACGACTGAAAAATAATCGAAATTCTGTGGTTTTATTAACTGGCAATAGTATAATACTGTTCGAGTTATATGGGATAACTGATAGAGCAAAAACGAGAATTATTGCGCACAGACCTTTGGCCGAAAGCTCCCGAACACTTCCGGTAGGAATCGAACACTACAATTGAATTACGACTGTTATTTTCACATATTTTATCAACATTATAAAATATCCGTATCAAATATAAATGTCATTATTCATCGTTTATTAAAAAATTTTGGAAAAATTGTTTTCAATATTATTTTCACAAATGTTAATGTATAATATACCTGGTACTATTATAGCGGTAACTGCAGTGAGTATATACTATACTATATTATTTCCGTTAGTTCTACGAGTAAAAAACAAGTTATTTTGGAGTGTCATTATAGTTTTGGAAATAAATGTAGGTATATACTACCATGGTAAGCTATATTTAGTATACCTACATATATATATATAAATAGAACTTTAATTATTGCAATATTAGTACAACTAAGTAGAAAACATTTCATAATACCAAAATAAAAGTAGATAAAGACGAAATAAAATGTGATGGGTATAATATGAACTTTTTAATATTTTTTATAATTATCAACAATTTGTCAAAATTCGAATTTTAAATGCTTATAAAAAAATGGTATTTTTAATATTTTTCGACTGCTAAAGTAACAATATATCAGGAGCCTTGTATTGATTTTTCAAGCTTTTTGACCCAACAAACACAATTATATTGACACTTAGAGAAAAAAAAACTAAAAAATTACAAATTGAAAATGTCCGTAAACAGCTCGAGAACAGTAAAAATATTTTGAAAATGTTATAAAGTATAGGAATTGATAAAATATATAAATTCCAAGTGTCTACGGTTATTCGTTTTTGAATTATAATATAAGATGAGAAAATCGCTACTTGAGAAATCGAGTGAAAAAACAAAAAATGGTAATTTTTACTCAAACCCAATTTTTGAAAAAATCGATTTGGTGTAACTCAGAAATTATCAACCGTTCACCAGACACTTCCAGACAAATCGCCTCGACCTCGACGCAGAGTTCCGGTGAGACGGTCTTTGATTCGCCGTACAGAGACTGAAAGCTGAGCTCCGGGGACGACCGGAACGGTTTTCGCCGCAACGGCGGAAGTCCGACAGCCGCGGATATCCTCCAACTGTCGACTGCCAGGTCCAGCGCGTTGATCGTGCACCGGACATGACGTGGAGGTCGCGGCGAGTCGGGCGTGACGGTGTCTTGCATCTCCACACGACTATTTGATTTAGTGGTTGATGTGTCTATCATTGATACCTTGCAGTACACGGGTGATTCCATAAAATTCATTTCCGGAGACGATTGGAACAGTTCTCCGGGTCCATGTGATAATGGCAGGCCCGGCTCAAGGGGTAGGCAACATAGGCCCACGCCTAGGGCGGCACTTAAGCAGCACTTTAGTAAGAGGGTGGCATTTTCAAAATACTGATAATATTATATTGTTAGGGAATAGGGGCGATAAAATATAAATAACATATTTTTAAATAATTTAAAAAAAACCTTTTTTTCAAAATGATTTGTTTTTATGGAAAATGTTAAGATGATACAGAAAACCGCTTCTCCTGAAAAAATAGTATTTTGACAATAGTACGTTTTGGATTTCCACCCCTAAATTGTCGAAACGGGTATTTGCAGGAATGTTTGAGAGATTTATCTTGTGGATCAGCGCTAAACAGTTAATGTTAGGTTTTCAACAAATTATTGGTTACCCATAATCGATAAACAATAGTAGTGTTATTTTTCTGCTTTACATTGTGGTCAGTATACTATAATTTAGTTGGCTTTCAGTTAGCTTGGAAATAACAAATAGTCATAATCAAATCATAATTTAACAACCATTTTTATAAACATAAACCTACAATAATATAATGTTCTTACATGTTACATATTAAATAACCAAGAATAACGATTTCTGTTATTTTGTTGTAATTGTATAACATTAATTCAACTTACCGGCTACCGTATTAATAATAAGTATGTATAATAACAATATGTTTAAACATAAAATATCCATATTGACAAACCGTCTCCGCTCAGAATCGTTTTTCGTATACAATGATATTATTATATCATTGAATTCTAATTTAATACCATCCATTATACAGTGACCCACTTGTAACCTACTGTACAGCAGAACGACATCCACTGGCCCACCTTTTTTATTTTATTTTATATATGCAACTTGCGCCAAGGTAAAGGATACATTATAGTACCTACATACAACATAATAATTTTACAATATACAATATGATAGTTTTAAATAATAAGTATTTAGTATATTATGTTAAGCGAATTTATATATTAAGGAAAGAGGGGTTCTCATTTGCTAGCTTCATTAAACGATTAATCGGTTAATTTGACATATTATAATTGAGCAGTGAGGACTATGAAAAGGGGTTTTCTTGCGAGTATACACAATAAACAACGTGAAGGCATTTTAAAATTAACTAGTCAGAGAAGAGATGGAGCATAAATATCCAAAGAGATGAGTTTTATGATGAAGGAAATATTATGAGATTGTCGACGGTCTGCTAATGTAGATAGGTATTGAGTTTAGATAAGACGGGGTAACAGTCGTGAGATGGGCACTGCATTTTCAAAGCGTAACTGAGGAATTTCCTTTGAAAGCCTTCAAAATCACTGAACCATACTCGAGAATCGGTCTGACAAGAGCGCAGTAAAGGGATTTAAGTGAATTTGCCAAGTTTAAATTCACTTAAAATTTTTCTAATGTAATTTATAAGCTATTTTTTATATACAATGCTATTTACGTGTGAGCCGGAGAAAGGGAGGGCGTGAATATAAAGGCTAAGTCACATATAGTGTCAACTGATAATAGACTCCGCAGTTTCATTAAGTACCTATCGATACAGTTATTCATTTTTGAGTTACGCCAAAAGTACAATATCGATTTCGTCATAACGGGTTTTGATTAAAAATTAGTAATTTCTAATTTATTTTCCTTATTTTTAATTTATTTATCAGTCATTTTTAAATTATTATTTATTGGGCATTTTTTACTTTTACCCCCTCAAAATACAAACTAGAAACAATTTGCTAACAGAAACCTCTCTGTAAGTTGAACATCTAACAATGTTTCCAGTTTACTGCTCCAAAAGGTAAACACTGCAAACAAATAAAACACATCATTGTAAAATCAATGTGACATTATATTATACATTCATAATCAGCTCCGCTCATCATCTAAAATCAATGCAAAAGGTAGCTGGTGCCAGTAGGTTAGGTTAGGTCTTATATTAAAATTGTTGTAAGATTGGTAAACGTTCTTTATCTTAATAAACTAATATTATAATATATGTATATAATTACCATACCTGTTTAAATATTTTAATTTAAACGGTTGCCGAGTTGCTTTGGATGTATTTTTTTTTATAAGATGGAAGATTCGGATTCTTTTTAATTTGTATGCTTTACGCGAAAAAAAATATTATGAAAATTAATTGTGTTACTGACCTACTAAATGCAAAAGTGGAGACTAACAGAACTTTTGAAATTTAAGTTATACATTTTTTATTATCAATGTTTTTTTCTAGTAACCTTGCAATTACGTGATTATAATATTGAAGATTTTTGAATGATAGCATTTTCGTACCGTCTTCCTGTATAGCTTGAAATGATTTTGACATTCTTTTTCTTATTCCTAGTTAAAAAAAATAAATTCAGTGTTATTTTACACCCTAGAATTACTAATATAAAATATACCTTATAAAAACCTGTTGTTTCAAGTCACCAGTTCTTGGAGCTTGAAATAAATAAATATAAAAAAAACATCCAAATAGTTGCATTGTTACAAGTCGCATTCCATTTTGATTTTATCCCAACAGATGATCTTAAATTTAAAATAACGTTTTAATTAATACTTATATTGAATTAATATTTTTTTGAATTAAGTTCTATCAAAAATATAAAACCTGATAATTTAACATTATTCATAACACTTTTGATGGTGATTACAAAATGGCTAAAATGTTGATATTAGACTTTTTATTTTATTTTTCGATTTTATAAGAAAAATCACCTGATTGATGAGAATATATTTTAGTACCTATCGCTAATACACAAGGTATTTTAGTCTAAGAATGGTTTACTTATTGCTAAATATCGGAGGTACAATAGAAATCGGTTATAACGAATTTCAAGGGCCAGCTAGTTATTCTCGTTATAACTGGTAGCTCGTTATATGCGGTTGGAACGAGTATTCGTTGTAACCGATTAAAAGCGGGAAATACAAAAATAAAACTGACGACTTTTTTTTTATTTTACTTATAATCGAGATTAATACTGAATTTATACAATATGTACATTTATTATTAATTATTATAATTGGAGTTTTAATACATACTTTGTTTATCAATACATATTACTTAAACATAATTATAAAACACTTGAATTTAATTACTTAAAATAATCTTTGATCTAACTTTGTTTCGTGTATTTAGTGTTGATCGATGTTTCTAATAAAGACAACGCTTTCCTTCAGCATCTGTACCTTCATATTTTGTGTAATAAAATCTTTCTAGTGTCTTCAATGCAGCCGGAGCTTCGGATATTGACGGCACAGTTTCAAACTCATCATCAAGCTCATCGATATCAGTATCATTATCTGGCTTAACTTGTTGGCTGGCTATAACATTGTTGACCATATCTTCATCCGTTTGAATTTCTGACGTTATGAGGCAGTCATCAATCTGTACGTAGTCCTCATCGATGTCATTAATCAATCCACTGTCTGCTAGTATCGGTCGAAACGTCACAAAAACCTGAATGCCGAAAGCAATTAGCAATCTCCGTCGATGTTACACTACGCCAAGCTTTATCCAACATTATTATGTCATCCAAAACAGTTGTTTTTGATTCTATTTGATTCTTAATCATTTTCAGTACCAACTGATTCCGGTAATGAGCTTTAATGTTCCTTATAACGCCCTGGTCCATCGGTTAAAGTACAGCATTAGTGTTGGCGGGCAAAAAGACGAGTTTAATAAATTTCAAATGCATTGATGAGTGTGCTGGAAAGTTGTCCACCAACAGTAGAATTTTGTTTTTCTTATGGCGTAACTCATCATCCCAATAATTAAGAGTTTTTTCAAAAATTTCCGAAATCATCCAAGCCTTGGTGTTATTTTCATAAAATACTGGAAGTGATGAAACTCCTTTAAAACACCGAGGGTTTTTCGACTTTCAAATAACAAGGAGTTTTCTTTTATCAGTTCCGGTCATGTTGGCTACCACTAAAACTGTTATTCTATCTTTGAATAATTTACCACCTGAGAATTTTTCCCCCTTGAAGCAAAGAGTTTTATCACGAGTTAATTTGAAAAAATAAGGTTTGCTTCATCGGCATTATAAATTTCATCGTCACAGTAACCTGCTCGAAGGGATGGCCAAACGTTAGCCAGCCAATTAGAACAGATATCAGTATTAACTGCAGATGACTCACCTGAGATCTTTCCGAAACCAATGTTGTGCCGCTGTAAGATGCAGAGCATTTGAAATTTTCTATTTTCAGTTTTTCAGCCAGTTGGTCAGTTTTTGCTTTCAAAATAGGACCACTTATAGGCAAATTCAATAACCGTTGTTGTTTGAACCATACTAGTGCAGCTTCTTCAAGGTCCGTATGCTGTGCAGTGCGCAGTCGTTTGGCTTTAAGTGACGTGGTTTGAAACATATTTTTCAAATATCCCCCCCAAACACCGCATTTCGTGGTCAACCCCTCACACCCTCCAACCATGTCATGTCCAGTCCTGCATATCTAAGTCCATGACCTATATAATAGCCAATAGTTCTTATCTTGCCGGTACCTGTTCGTAGAAACCTGAAGGTCGTTAGCCAAGTTAGCTTTATTTTACTCGTTATAGCCGATAACTCGTAATAACCATACTTGTTGTAAACGTATATTTTATTATTTTAACCATGAAGAATAAAGATATCTTTATTCTTCATGATTTTAAGTTTGCAACATACAATCATATGGGCTCGTGCCGGGACCTAACATTTTGCTTGTTCTAAGCAGTATCTCTAAGCGATGCTCATTATAGTGATTTCTACTGTATATTATTGTTATTTTAATACCTATATTGATTTGATTAAAAAAAAAGTAAGTCAGCGCATTTCGGTGGTGGATGTTTGTCCATCGTCCCTTCGGGCCTCGGTCAGTATAGTGTAATTTTACTGTATTCGATTTGAATGCAATGATTGCATTCGATAAAAAACGATTCTGAGCGGACGAGGAAATCTTTTTTATTTAATTTTATTCGTGATAAACAAAGCGTTTCAAGAACAGCTTAAGAACGATTTATATGAATAGGTAATTTATATAATTAGGAAATATCATAAAAATGAAAAAAAATATAAAAGAAAAGAAAAAGCTCATAAGTCGCTCAAATGTTTTGAAAATTTTACCATAAAAAATAAAAATAAATAAATATCATTGTAAAACCATTACATTCCTCGCTCTGCTTAGAATCTAAAATTAGCATGTAATTAGAGTCAAATAAATGTTGCTATCACACACACAAAAATAGTTTGTGTCTACTATTTTCCATCTACTACCAATACTAAGTACGAAGTACATTTAATAATATGATATACTTTCAATTTCCAAATAGGGGATAACATTTTGGTTACTAAGGAGAGTGTCCACTATTTAGAGATTTTTAGAGTTCTTCATAAAAGTTTTAGAACAACCAAGGTCAAACTCAATTTTTAATTTTACTTTAAGTATAACTGTCAGCAGAAATAACCATTTTTAATTTTTTGTTATTTAAATGTATCCAATTTATTTACAAAATTAAAACAATAAGTAATATGGATAACATAGAAAAGTATATACAAACATGAATCGTGTAAAGAAGAGACCGTTCATTAAAAGAATTACAGACATTTTTTTCCCCCTATTTAAGTAGATCTCTAGACCAGTTTCTTTTTAATCGACAGAGAATTTGTGGTAATGTAAGAGAGGACATATTTTTAATGAAGGAGTTAATGTGATTTGTTAATTTTGAATGGAAACTTTTATAGTGACTTTTGGCAAGCTTGTTTACTGTTTGTATTTTTAGGTCATTATGGAGTGCTGAATTTGTTATGTACCATGGGGCACCGGTGATAAGTCTAAAGGTAATTGAATGAAAGGCTTGAATAGGGCAAATGTTTGCGGGTTTTGCAAAGCCCCAAATTTAGGTGCTGTATGACCATACTGGCATGATGATTGCTTTGTATAGGAGTAGTTTGTTTTTGAGTTAGATTTTAATAGAGGTCTAAGTAGATAGAAAGAGAGCTAAGTTGTTTTCTTTTTTGCTTGGTGTGGTTTGACCGGGTTAATTTTTTATCCAATGTGATACCTAGGTATTTAGTTGACTGGTGAAGTGGAATTGGTTTGTAATTGAACCATTTTTAATTTTAAAGTTTTTATTTGTAATTTTATGATAACAACATAATAAAAAAAAAAAATAATAATAAAAATAAAACAAAATAACAAAAATAATTAAAATTAATGAATGGTGTATAAATAGATGTTATTACGATACAAATGTGTAGTTAACAAAACAATTTTCAATAAATTAATATCAATGTAAAAATAGATTTTAATTATTAGGTAGGTTATTATAGTATTATGTGTAAATGGCAAATAAAGTTTTATCAAATAATAATAATAAAAAAAATATTAGTTTAAAATTGGAAATCTTAAATACATTACCAATGAAGAAAAGTTGAATTTCAAAATTAAGTGCATGTTAAAATATCAATTTTAAAATACTCAGTGATGAGAATTATTCAAAGAAAGTCAACCATTATTGTTCACATTTTTTATGGTTATGAAAAAAAAAATAAAAACTTTACTAGTACATTTAAATATTTAATATTAACTTAATAATTTGATTGATGCTGAAATTAGTTTTCATAGATTGAAAGCTTATGCGCCAAAGCATTGAAAATATAGGTTTCAAATTTATTTAAAATTAAGTGAAGCTAAAAGTTGTTGACCAGTAGCCATGACCATTGATTTAATTTGATTTGCTTGGTTGATTTTTTGGCAAGTAATTACATATGTTTGATACTCATCATTACCTATATTTGTTGAATTTTCTTCTGGTAGTACACTACAAAGGTCCTCAACACACATATTATGTGACAAATATTCCAATATATCTAAAAACAAAATGTATGTAAAATTAAATAAATACAAATGCAAAAATAAGTGTGTTGAATTGTTTACCATGTAAAACTTCATGATATTTAGATTGATTATCTACATCCGATTTTGATTTTTTTTCTAATAAACTTGTTATATGTTTCCATTCGGATGTTGACTTTAAACAATCCTGAAAATAAAATCGTTGAGCATGGGTAGCTAGTTATGATCAGTAACCAGTGTAGTCCAGAGGGGGGAGGAGGCAGGTGATGCAAATGCATCAGCTGAGAAAATATTTTTTAGTAATTTAGACTTTTCAAATAAATAATAAAATATAAAAATTCTTTCTTTGTTAATTTATTTCTATGATTCTGGGCAAAATGGTAAAAATTTTAAAAACTGACACAAGTACAGTCATGAAAGAACAGAAATACCAATCAATAGGGATTTTAATGTTACTAACTTTGACATAATAAATTAGATAATCGTGATATGTGATAATAATATATTATTATTATTTTACTCTACTTTGTACATTATGTTTGAATTTGAATGGTTGTATTTCGTAACAGTGTTTATATTGTGCTTCAGTGCCGTGCTAACTTACATAGGCACCCCAAGGCAATAATATTTTGAGCCCCTATTTGACATATTACTTATTTAAGCAACCTCAAAAATAGCTCACTGTGCTTTGGCTCTCTAAGATGCTTTATTTAATTCCTCTCCCCTCACGCGTTTGTGATTAATAAATTAGTGATCAGTGTAATTTTTAACTAACCAAAATTAGTAATGGTTTAAATTTATTACTTAGTTTTATTATATTAATCATTGATGTGTAAAGATTTTATATAAATGTAGTGCTAGAAGGTGTGGACAAGGTCACCCCGGCTTGTATAGACACCTAACATATTTTGAACCAAGTGAGCTAATTATGTGCAGTATTATAGTATCACTGTCAGTAACACTTTATATTTATTACAAATTGTAATATTATAATGCACCTAATACTTACAATAGAGTATTTTAGAACCGCCTGAGGACACTTCTCTATGATTATTTCAATTGTTTTCATAGTATTTTCAGAGGCCATGATCTCCAGACTTAATGATGGTTTACTCAACAATGGAAGAACTTGTTTTATGTCTTCTTTGAAATCTTTGGTTAGCCAGTTAGTGTAAAACAGACTCTGAAGTTTTATTAGATTTTCATTGTTGTTATTATAGCATGGTAGCATTTGTATGTAACCTGGTATTTGTGAATTGTAAATATTTTTCCAGTCTCTGGCATTAGTTTGTGTACCATTTTCTGAAATTGGTTTTGTGAGATCTGTCAAGTATTGCCTAAATAGAATCTAAAAACAAATTAGGTATTAATATTACAATAGACAATGAAAAAAATATTTTACCTTAATTGCATCACAGACATATTTTTTGTTGAGATCTGGTGTTTTGTCATATCCATAAGAACGAGAAAAATGTAATTCGAGAAATCGTTTGAAGACTTCTGTAACATTTGTAGAGTACATATGAGATCCAATGTATTTTTGAAATGCTTGAATGACTTTTCGTAGTTTTATAGGTTGACCAGATGAAATTATTTCTGCGAAACCATGAGAAATTAAAATTGGAGTTTCTTGCATCAAGACTAGCGAAAATTCAGAAAATGAAGAATCCTGTAATCAATAATGATTGTATATATAAAAATACATTGAAGTTTAAAATAATTAATATACTATATTATATTAAGTTAATTATAAATATTAAAAATTACAGAGGAGACATGAGACTATTATACTGGAATTACATTTATTATATTGTAAAAACCTTTAAAATTATAAGGTAGTTTTCATAAATAATGTGGAGCTTAAACTGGCAAAAAAACAATAAGTTAATTTATCCAATAAAATGAAGTACAAATTAAAAATACTGTAGAGAAATAATTGTCAGACGATTATACATTCAATATAATATTATAATATATATACTTGGAATGATTCCTTTATCATAGAATATTCCTTATTTCAAAAACTATAAATTATGTTTTTGAAAATATTTATTTTCCATAACTGTAAGTGTTGTTAAAATCCATTTTTCTAAGGTTTTACCATTTTGAATAACAATATATATTTTTAATTAAATATTCCAAAGTAGAAATGTTTAGAGTACTCGGTACAAAAAATGTTGGGACGTAAAGTTTATGAGTTAGAGATGGGATGTTGTAATTTTAGAATTTCTTTTCCTTTGATCCTATAAAATGCTATCTTACTCCATCTTAGCCAAAAATTTGTTTTTTATCAAATCTAATTTAGACTGTACTGTACTCACTTGTTCTATCAATAAATTTGAGTATGTTTTGCAAAATTGCACAAATGATTTATTTGAAACTTCATCAGCTTCATTATATATATCTGAGACATCTTTGGTTTCAATATTGGACAATGAATAGAGGAATAGTAATGCAAATGTTAGAGCTCCTTTCCATTCATAACTAGATAAAAATATGAAATAAAAGTGTTCATTGTGTGGCATTGATAATTGTCTTTACTAATGATTAACTCATAGTTTTTTTTCTGTGTTACCACATTTATTTATTATACATTATTTTATGTTTAGATTGTAAAAAAAGTGTATAAAAAAAATACAAAAAATATTCAAGTCAATATTTAAACTTGATAAGATTGTAATATATAACTATACTCTATTCAGAATAAAAAAGGTACCGGAAGGCCGAATTGTGATGAGCGTGGTTTTGTTCCGAATTCCAAGCACGGTGGTTGATTTGGTAGGAGAAGGATCCGTCCGCCACTGGACAAAAACCAGTTGCTGCTCGGTACCTTTCTTATTCTGAATAGAGTATAATATCGACGGTGAAAAGGAAAAACGGTGTAAGCGACATTTTATAAATTTTACAGGAGAGCCAAACAACGGTTTTTTCTGCTTTTTTTAAATTTTAAATCAATTTAAAATAATTTTATTGAATTTTCACCTAAACAATTTTTTTTAGATAATTATATTCTAAATAAGTTTGTAACATAATAAATAAAGAATTGTTATTTTTTTACCTGTAATGTTAATTTATATACTTTTTTGGTGCTTACACCTTATTTTTATTATTAACCTGAATTTTGGTGGTTACAACCAGCATAATAGTAATAATATTATAATTTAATTTTACTGTTTATTTAAAAATGAACAAAACAAAATTTATAGATATTATAAATAATTATAATAACCAACGATTAATTAAAACCAATGAAAAATATTTAAAAATAATATTAAAAATTATAATAAACAGCTGTGGTGGTAACGCTCAAAAATATTGTTTTGTCGCTTAAGCCTGTTATTTGGTGGTTACTCTTTTATTTGATAGGTCGCTTTTCGCCTTGCAACTATCGATTATTTTATTATCGTTTATAACTTCGTCAATTATCAACATATAGATAATCAATGCAGACTTATGTCGTTTACGCCTTAATTTAAAAAAAAAAAACTTTGTTTATACCCTTTTTCCATTCCAACGTCGATATATACATAATTTTTTTTTTATGGCATCCATACAAGAAGGTAAATTGTTTGCACAACTTTTGTCACTCTTGGAATGATATTAAATCACATCAAAAAAGTATTCTTTTATTTGTGTTATAATAATTAATAATACTGTAATAAAATGTATTTTAAGTACCTGGCTTCTAAATTTTTTTTAATGTGTTTAATAGCATTATCGAGTGGTAGTTTTCTTACAGACTTTTCCGATAATACAAGCTCAGCAATATACAATAAATCACCACTTCTATCAGCTATTTTAATTCCATATATAAATGTTTTAAAATCAATTTGGTCAGTATGATCATGTATCCATGAAGAAATATAAAATTTCAATGCAGGAATAGTATTCACTGGGCGTTTTACCTGAAAGTAATAAAATATAATTTTAGTAAAAATCATAATATATTTAATATTTAGAAGAAAATAAAATCCTTTTTACTTACACGTTTGTACATATCTTCAACTTGTTTCATTCTTATAAATACATCCATTGGCAGCAAATTGGCTATTTCATAAAGTTTGTAAGACCATTCCCATCCTTCTTTTTTAAATCTTAAATATAAATATATCAATATTAGTTTAAAATTATGTTTGTCAATTTATTGAACTTACAAAAAGTAATGGTCAGCTACAAGGCAGCAAAACTTTTTGAAATCGTTGTTTCCCAAACGAGCAGTACCACAACCGCAATATGTATAATTTTCTACCATATCTGATATATTCAAAGCTTCTTTCATCAAATGAATATACTTATTTGGGGTTTTGAATCTAGAAATCCTTGCTTTGAATGTAAGAACTTTACATATACTACTAGGAGAAGGCAGCATTAACATGTAAAGTGTCCAACTATTGTTTACCCTAATAGTAAGTCAATAATAAGTCACAATGTTAGTGTCTGAATAATAAATACATAGTTGTATATATTTATTTTTACTTATTATCTTGATTAGGATTAGCAGAAGTGAAAATAACCAATTTATTTTCTAAAAGTACCATGTCAACAATACCCAAAAATGGTTTATGACCAATTAGTGTCACACGTTCAGATAAAATATGAGACTAAATAAAAAAAAAAAAATTGTTAACTATTAAAATATAAAAATGCTAATATTTTATACAATAGTTAAATAAAATTGTAATATTAATAAGAATCATATATACCGGAGAAGGACTTGAAGAAGGAAATAATCTAATTGTGTATGTTTCTAAGCTAGCAGTAGTCAATACATGCAGTACTGAACGATCCATAAAAATGTTAACAACTGGTGACATGAAATTATAAACAGTAATGCATTGTGCGAGAGTCATCTAAAATCAAATTAATTCACAGTAATGTAGATACATTATATAAAAGTATAATATTAAGCTTTGATACAAATACATACCTCTACTTCATTTTTTTCGTGTCTAACAAGAGAATGAAAAACAAATGCTTCTTCTTTTAAACTTATTAAGCAGTTAACACACATTAAGTGATTGTATGTTTCAGTGCGGAAACGAGGAAAATTCCATTCTAAAATATAAAAGCATTTTATAAATTATTTGACTGCTCACTCAAGTCTCTAATATAATAGAAACATGTTTTACAATTATAACATTCATACAATGTTGGATATTTTACTTAAATCATCACTAAAATATAATTGTAATGAAATTACTTTACTTTTCAATGTAGTAACATTGTTATTTTCATGTTAAAAAAAACACAGTGCATTTTAGAACCACATAATAATATATTAGGAATAACTTATTAAAAAAAATTTCCATTACATTTTTATTACTTGGAAAAAATTCAAACAAAATGACACTTTTTTTATTTTTCTACCAAGCACTAGTACAAATTAACTGTTTGGTAATACATGATATATATATGGATTTAGAAGCAGTAAATTTCCAACACACACAAAACATAGGAATTTAGAAGTGTTTTTATTCCAACGTACCAAATTATCTACTGAAGTGATAAGAATTCTATAAATAGATTTTAATTTGTACCTAGTCTTTTTGGGATTGTTTTTCCAACATTTTTGATTTTATCGCCTAAATCCTAAAAAAAGAATTATTATGATTCAATTTTAAATAAAAAATGTGGGAAATAGATTTTAAGTAGACTTGACGACAAATTCAAATCGGTTTTCAGATTTCTTGTCGCTTTACTAGATCAATCGATACATTGGAATGAAAATAAATCTAAATTCTCATGTCCATGTGTGTTTGATAAAGACAGAAAATCATCACCTCCAATAACCTTAACTAAATTACTATTTTTGATGGTTTTTTGGCCAAAATAAATGTAAATATATATTGATAAAAACATAAATTCATTTTTTTTAATAATAAAATTAAGTCTATTTATTAAATAAAGTTACAGGGAATATCTTAAAAAAATTAGAAAATATTATGATTATCAGAAATAGTTCTTGATAAAATTGTAAAATTTGTACACATTATATTGAGTTTTGTGTATATATTTTATTACTTAACACATCAAGAGTTACCTAACACTTTAGATGTTTCATGTCGCTTATATACCAAGTGTAACAGCACAGATTTTATACATTCATTTGTAACATGACATCTGCTCATATTTAATTCAAGTTGCAATAGTATCTTAACTGTCCAGTTGATAGGTTCACTCCAAGGCTAAAAATAAAAAAAATATATACTTATAGGTATTACAATTTAGTAATGTTTAAAATAAAATTATTTCATACATCAATTGCTTCTGTTTCATTAATAGTGATAGGTAGAGTAGCAATATTAAATGGAGCATTTTCTTCTTGTTCAACCAATGCGGTATCATCAAAACCAGGAGTCATCACCATAATTGGGAAACATTTTGGGTTAACATGTTGCCTGAGGTAAGTATCAGATTTTGATTTCATTAATTGATTTAAATCAATAGGTCCAGGAGCAACTCCAGATTGCTCAATGTTTTCTTGAGTAGAGTTGGTTTTTGAAGAATTAGTCGTAGAACTCCAATCAGATAATTTTTTAGTATCTAAAATTAAAAAAAAAATATGAACATAAATATTTTTTACATAATATTAATATATTCTACTAATTATTAACCATAGGTACCTTTAAGAATCTGAAATACTTCAACTTTTCTTTCTCCAAAAACAGCTACAATATCTTGTTCAATTTGTAAATCACTGACATTAAACTTGAGGTTCATTATCATTGGCCATGTATCAAAATCCAAGAACCGTAGTCGAGATATGTCATGTGTTTTTATTACCATTCTAAAAATACTAAGTATACATTTAGATGCTATCACAATGTTTCCTGTTTCCTGTAAGTTATAATTATTAATAAGTTTAATTAAAAAATATTTGTCAATGTTTACAAATGTACAGCATAAAGTTTGAAGATTTAATTTTAAGTATGATACACTCTTAAATACAATGTTTGATGAGCGTTGTAGATATTAAGTTTAATTGCAGTGAGGTTAGCTATAGTACAAAATATTGAGTAGGAACGTTTAAGTTAAAGGTGTAGGTAATACAGTTCATATACCTATTCACATTTTAACATTTATTTTTTTCTATATTTTTCTAGTTTGTGAGAGTACATATTCAAATTGTGAGAGAACTTTTGTAAATGGTAATCTTGTAACTATTATGATGTTACAAGATACTAAGATAGTTCATATAAATAAGCCTAACAATGAAGGACATTCAGACGTGATTTGTAGTATACATCTATGATGGATCATATTGTGAGCTTTGTACTCGATTCCAAAAAATTTTATTTGAAGTGTTTTAATATTTTATTCAATGACCACACTTGTCTTCTTTTCAAAAATGTTATTAATAACTTTGATATAGAACATGAGAAATAATAATATAATAACCTAAATATTGTCACCTTTTCAACAAGTATAATAAATTGTTTAGGAGACAGTAATAGATATAAACTAGTGAATAAGTGCCTACATACGATTTGAGATAAAAAGTGTACTCGACAACTAATAAAATATTCATCATCAAAAAATGTGTGATACATAGGTACATATAGAATGATATAATTTATATAAATTACAAAAACCATCTAATGATATTTTTATGTATTACTTGACAACAGGCAAATGAATTTATTGTTGTAAACTTGACAGGGATCTCAATCATATCCAATGCATTGTCGCCAATTTGTGATCCAGTAGGCGTCACACGTCCAGCTATCCTGGCTCTTAATGGTGGAGTTCCTTGACTGCATTGCTCCCAGTTGCAATAAACTCTCAGATACAGTGCATCATCTCCGGACCTCTTTTGCTTCGTTTCTAGAGTGGCGATATAATTTCCAGATGCGCAATAAGATAACTGCATTACTTGATCAACAGTAGGGATTGCATAGGTAGGCTTAGCCTCATCAGATAAATCTCGAACCTCAATAACATGATGAGCCAATGCAATCAACAATCTAAATCATACACACAAATGCACAATGTGTTTTTGCATAAATATTTGACCAGTAAATATACAATGATTGCCTAATAGTTCACACATATAGTACTTAACAATTTACTACTGTGGTTACAGATGTTTCAGGAGTCATATTTACCTATTCGGAGGAGCTGACGTGAAAGCTACTGGGTCGGCACAGGTATCTACTTTTTGGCCTTCGAAGTTATAGGCCGTTATAACACGAACCATCGTACAACATTAATATTTAAGATGGTATTTGGTAAACGAAATTAAAACTTTAATACCTAAACAATAAGGTATTACTGTATTAGATTACTATTGTTTTTTGAAATTTTCTTCAATAGTTCAATCAATTAAATCCAAATACCTTATCAATACTAACTTTATCAGATAAGACGGAACGGCCGCCGGTAGTTCATTGTTTGGACACCGGCGAATATCAACTATGGAAGGAGTCAGTCGAATCCGTTGATAGTAACTTACTAAAAACCACGAATTATAATAAAATAATAATATGCCTTAATTTTGTATTTATTTATCATTTAAATAATTTCTCAATTCTTGCTATGAACTACCTATACTAGCTATTAGCTAGTAGGTTAGGTGCATATCCTGCAAAATATTGATCCACTTCTCCAACTTTAAGTCGAATAATTCGTTATAGGTAGGTATGTCAAACTACTTGAAAATGTAATATCTACAAGGTTTCTCATAATTTTTTGTAACAGTACCTATTTAAAATATTAGGTACGTATATACGTAAGCACGAATTTTATTTATAAGTATTTAAAGTTCAAATTTTGACAAAATCACGAAAATTTGCAAATTATTTTGTAGGTTTTATATTTAAAAGATATTCAATTTTTATAACTAATGCCTAAGAATTGAAAATGTAAGCAAAAGTTTCCCATAAGTAGTTCAAACATAAAATATATATAAACACGGTTTATTTATGTATTGTTTATTATAAATTATAATATACTTTAATTTCAAATTGGCAAGGAATTATATATTTTAACAAAGAATAACAATTGTGGTAAAATTTTAAAATTCCCAATATTTTTCAAATGCGTCGCAAACAAAAAAAAATTAAGGAAAAACGGGAATTTTTACGCAAAATTGGTTTATGACAACATTTTATTTGTTGGGTCAAAACGCGTGAAAATTGAATACAAGGCTCCTGGTATAATGTTGCAATAGCAGTTGAAGGGCTCACTGCAAAAACAAGGCAAGTCCACTTTTGTAATATGTTCAGGAGAAGTAAATATATTGTTTTAGCCAATAGAAAATGATAAAAAAATGTATTTTGATAAAAAAAATGATATTGAGTAGTACACATATTTTGTTTTCATACTATCATGTCTTAATATATTTCTTTTCTAGTGCATATATATTTTTGAAGTTTGAAAGGTATGGACTTGCCTAGGTTTTTGCTCATAAAATATAAATGTATTTTCAATTTTTTAGTTATTATAAAGTAAAAAAAAATAATAAAGTCTTAAAAGCAATAATAAATATAAGTTATTGTCAACAGTAATAATATTTAAATATTGAATAATGCTTTGTACTGATTTTAACAACATAGAGTATAAAAATGTTGATGTTCATTGTTTTGACATGGACTTGCATGACTTTTTGATCATAAAATAGGTATATTTTTTTTAAATATTAATCTGTTTTATTTACCATAACATAAAATAATAGATTTTAAATGTTTTCAAAATTAATAATAGATTATAGGAAAGAATAGTGATTCTACATAATCATGTTTTTCAACCTAGAATGGAAAACAGTTTAGCAGTGAAATATAAAAAAACAGTTACAGCTTCATTTTTTTTAATTTATTTAGAAATAACTTATTAAACATCACTTTTTTAAAAATAATTCACTTAGATTCATTTATCCTTTATAACTGATTTACATTCCTCACAGTAAAATATAAAATATAACTAATATAAATCATACATTTGATAATATATCGACTGTTTGCAGGCTAATTGACGTAAGCGCCATAATGCTAATTGTTCAGGAGAGCCTAAAAACCATTTAAGAGAGATTACGTTGTTCTACATTTATAAACTATCGTTTTTTGGTTGTAACTATACCAAATATTTGTTCTTGTATAATAATAATACTTAAATTTTTTTTTTTTTTAACTTAAATTTAAGTTTTGTCACTTACGACCTATTTTAAAAACATTAAAAAAAAAAAAGGCGCTTACGCCAGACTATTTATTTTCGATTTTTTTTTTTAATTATTAGTTCATAATAAAATTATTACGCCATGTAACAATATTTTCGAGCAATGCTAAGCAAATAATTGTTGTTTCAAGATAAGACTTAATTAAAAAAGTGGAAATACCTATTTTTAATAAAAATAAAAACTATAACATTACCTGTATGGCTGTATTATACATGAAAATATATAATTTGTACTGCATAATTAGTTTTTATAGTCTACTCTACTAGGTAGTAGGTAGGTAGTCAATTATTATGAAATTATCCTTTGAATAAAAAAAATAACAATATTGTATTGAAAACATAATAGTCTTTAATTAAAAAGTAGATACCTCTGCATTTATAATAATAAAATAAAATAAAATCATCTGTAAATAAAAACTTAATAGTAATAATATTTTAATATTACATAATATTATTATTATGACATATTTAATATTCAGTCTTCTTGACTAGTTAATAAGTAGAAAATTATCCTAAAAAGAATAATATTGTATTAATAACAAAATAACATAATAGTCTATAGTTAAAAACTAGAAACACCTCTGCGCTTAAAATAAAATAAATCAACTGTATAATAATAATTATAAAAACTTAATAATAATATTATTTTAATATTGCATATTATGTAGTTAATGTTCAGTCTTCTTGACTAGTAAATAAGTAAAAATTTATCCTTAAAGTAACAATAAAAAAATTAGACCAATTACAATGATCTTGAAACATAATATTTATAATAATTACTAATAGTCATCAGAAACATTAGAAACATCAGAATCTTCAATATCAGACTCGTCAAGACAGTCTCTAATTGTCTCACTAGAATTCATATCATAGTACTCTGCATGAAATCTGTTAATCAATAATATTATATTATTATACATTTGTTAAACCAGTGCAAAATATAATTAAAAATGTTCTTACTTTTCTGGGATAATACCATTCTTGCACAAATCTGACAAATCTTTGACTTTGGCAGATGAAATGGGTAATTTTCTTTCATAGCATTTGTTTGGCAATGTTGGTGTTTGTGCAAATCTCCCTCTTTTTTTAATGACATGTAGTTTTTTGGGACATTCTTCAAATTTATAAGATTCAAAAATCATTATATCTACATCTTCATCTTTTTTTATGAATAATAATGACCTCAATTTAGAGTTCATAACTCTTTCACCAGTTTCTGTTTTTAGAATGTTAGGAAAAAATGTAGTAGAAAACTGTTTCCAATCCAAAAAATCTGTTGATTTTAATTCAATTACTTCTAAAGGTCTGGGATTTGTTCTAGCATTCCTTATTATTGGTGGCCATTCACTAGGTGCCCATACAGTAGTTTTTTTAATGAACCGTTCAATAGTAGCATGGATGCTATCTACTGGCATATAGGTATGCCCAGGTAGTAGAAATGTCAACTTAATTTCAGTTATACATTTTAATTCAAATTTAAGGGCATACATAATCATTGCAAACATTGCTTTATTCTTATTTTGGCCTGCACATGAGTCACAAAACAATGCAATAGATGTTATAGATTGGCGTTGGTCAACACTAATTAAATAATTATAAATGCATGAAACTATTTCATTGCAACCTCTCATACCTATTGTCTCACCCCACAAATAACAAAAAGCATTTTGGTTTCTACTTTCATAAATGGTTAAATTATAGGTACTAAATTTCCGACTATAATATAAGTTCATATTATCACCCTTGGGAGTATTTATATACGTCATGATTCAAATTTCAATTAACATAACACACGCGAGATGGAAACATTCAAACTAGTTATTAAAATAGTAAAAAGAATAATTATAATTATTAAGAACTTAAAACTCCATTCTAGACATTTAGTCGTAATCACCAATAACGTTATCAGATAAAACGCGCGCGGGAAAACATGTGTAAAACGTCGTAAGCAACAATAATGTCGCATAAGCAATTTCACATTTTTTCGAATGTCGCTTACATCAATTTAGTGGTGCTTACGACCTAAGTATTTATAACCATCAAACATTTTTGTCGCTTACGAAAAACACTTAAACATCGATAAAATGAATTTTATTCAATGTATCGATACCAGAGTCAGCGCTATCTATGCGTCGTAATGTCGTTTACGCCAAAATAACAAAAAGTGAATTTCAAGAAATTGGTCGCTTACGCCAAATAGCCTTCTAACCGTCGATATATTTTTAAATACATTTATTTTAAATATAAAAGAAAAAATAATAACAATGGTTATTTAAAATAAAAAAACATTAACGGTTAATTTTATATTATACATTATAGACTAGTACCCTTGACTTTGATAGTAGTAATATTTTTTATTTTTAGAAGAAAATATGCAATCTATATCATATACATAATAAGTATATGTGCGATAGGGAGAGAAACAATAGGGTGATACATAAGTTTGAGGAAAGAAGCCACCCACTGATGACACTTTCGTCTTGATTTAATTAAATGCGAGTTTGTTATATATTAGCATTTATATAATATATTATATATTTAGTTATAACTTGTATATAATTATTTAAAGTAATAAATATAAATCTCTGCACCATTTACGTTTAAGTCGCCTTGGAGGGCTACCTGGGATTGTGAGGGAGATAAGTTTTTTTAATGAGTGGATTTGAATGAGAGGATAGACAGTTATGAAATTTTTTATAAAAACGTTTAGCTTCGTCATGAATAGTATTTAAGTTACAATCTAAATGTAGAGTATGATTTGATATGTATGGAGGTGCGTTAAATAATTTCCTTAAGGTAATATTTTGGAAAGCTTGAATCTTATTCAGGTTTGACTTTTTTGCATTTCCCCATAGCTGCAATCCGTATGTCCAAATGGGTTTTAATAAGGTTTTATACAAGAGAAGTTTGATATTAATCGGGGTGGCTTTGTTGCCAATTAAATTCTTAAGCAACCGTAGACGATTGTTTAGGGATAGTCTTTTTTTACGTATGTGTAGAGCCCAGGTTAAGCGTTGATCGAGGGTTAGACCAAGGTATTTTACTGAAGGTGATGAAGGAAGAGGGATGCTATAAAGTAGTACCCTTGGGATAGTAGTAATATGAGAAAATATAAATAATAATTAATATTGTTATGAAGCCAAAAATAATTCAAAATATATGATAACAATATTACAGTATGACCAATATAATATTAGCTACAAAAACAAGGCAAGTCCGGACTTGTCTTGTTTTTGACCATAAAATATTAAACGAGGCAAGTCCATTTGCACGTTATCACCGTTAATAACGAATGGACTTACCTTGTTTTTGTACAGCATTGACCGTGATGATACGGCGCATTCCGAGCAATGAAAAACTGATTTTCGAAAAAAGTGGACTTGCCTTGTTGTTGCAGTGAGCCCTTCAGTTAAAAAATATTAAAAATATAAAGGCACAATTTTTTTAAAGGATTTCGTATAAATTTAAGTTCGAATTTTGACGACATTTATCAAAGTGAAAATTAAAAATGTGTAAAATGTTCAACATTTGTAGCTAAGGAATAAGGATTGAAAACTTGAAACAAGGTTCAAGTAAGTAGGTTAATTTTTAACTAAAAAATATAAAAACACAGTTTTTTTGTAGTTATTTTATGCTCAAATTTGGACGAAATTAAATATTAAATAACCAAGAATAACGAGTTTAGTTATTTTTTTGTAATTGTATAATATTAATTTAACTTACCGGCTACCGTATTAATAATAAGTATAATAATAACATAAATAAAATATAAAATATTCTAGACTGACAAACTGTCTCCGCTCAGAATCGTTTTCGTATATAATGAATGTAATATCATTGAATTCAAATTTAATATCATCTATAACAGTGACCCACTTATAAGTTATAACTGTATAGCAGAGTGACATCTACGAATTACCCGCTTTTTTTACTTTTACTCGCTGGATGCCAAAATAATAATGTAGATTGTACGATTATACTATTGTAGGTATTGCTGACATTTGAAATTTCTTAAATTTACTATAGTTTCTGAAAGTTACATTTTTCAATCAGCAAATTAGATATCATAAATAAACCACATTTAATTATTTATTTAATAGCTTAAGATCACGCTACACCCGCATTCGTCTTAGAAATGTACAACATAGCAAAAACTGTTTTGCGCGGGAAAGAACCGAAAAGGCTACCGTCATAAAGAACCGTAAAGGCTACAGTCATAAATAAGAAACAAGATTTTCACCACGTAAAAAGAAGAGCTTTGGCTGTGCAATGTTGTTTTTATTTTTTTGATATCATTTATATGAAAAAAGTTTTTCAAGTTTAAAATACACAAACAATAATGGTTTTTGAAACAGTAAGAACTTTTTTCATATAAGCGATATCAAAAAAATAAAAACAACATTGCACAGCCAAAGCTCTTCTTTTTACGTGGTGAAAATCTCGTTTCTTAGTAATGACTGTAGCCTTCTCAGTTCTTTCCCGCGCTAAACAGTTTTTGCTATGTTGTACACTTGTAAGACGGAGACAACACATGCGTCCTCTTAACACCAGCAAAGGCCAAAAGTTAAAGATAAGACCACGGATGTACAGTAGTTATAATAAGTTTATCAATAGGTATAGGTACACATTAATAGACAAATGTTTAATTATTTACATTCATTTTAACATATTATTATACATTTTTAATTTAAAAACTGGTTCACAATTATATTCAAAATTCTCTAATTTATTACCAACAAGACTTGGGTAATCGACATATTATTAGGTACCTAATTAATGACAAAATTGATTAAGTAGGTAGGTAATAACGCTTAGAGAAAACATTTCATTACATTCTTATTTCCTACAAACTATTGTAACTATACAAACATGGATCTTGAACTTCGCACCTTCACATTAAAATTGTACATTGTCTGGTCTAATATTTACGTTGATAACATATACCTACCCTATTTATAATTTACAATTCAAGGTATAGGTACATAATATATTTTTATAGTTTTGTATTAATATCTACAAATCAATACGTACTTATTTGTATTTAAACTATTGATATTATAAAATAAAGTTAAAATACATAATATAAATTATATAGGTAGAGTAGGTGACTATAAGTATAATAAATTAATAAATATTAATAATTATTGTAGTTCAAAGTTAAAACACATTAAACTATCAAATGTATAATGGCTAAATTTTTTGGGGGGACTCAAGCCCCCCTCCCCATAGGCCATATTGCTTAGTACCACAGAATATAAAAATTAGTACTAATTACTAGATTTTGAACTGGGGGGACTTAGTCTCCCAAGTCCCCCCTATTTGCGCCAATGATAATTACAACTTACAAGTAAATAAACTCAATAAAATAGGACAATTTCCCAATCTTAAAGATACCTAAATGTCGCAGTATTCATTAGAATTATTATATTGTGTGGTAAATAATAAGTACCTAATACGATGTATAAATGTTGACTTTTATCGAAAATTCTAAAACTTATCACTCCGAAAACTTGTAGAATGATTTTATACAAGTAGGTACCTACTTTTAATTTCTGTTTGGACGAGTAAGTCAATTATCATGAAGTACTTATTCCTTATTCATAATAGTAATTGCTTCAGAATATATTGGACATTTCATTACGATCATAAGTTTTCGTTATTTGACCATGACAACGGTATATATAATTGATAATTTGCATACATATGTATACTGCAGTAGTGCAGTCTCTGAATAAAATGAGTATTTAGTGTTTACCCAGGTGTGTATTGGCCTACTTGTATATTTACTTACCACTTATAGCAGTATTTTTACAGTATTTATATTGGATTCTACTCTTATAGAATATAGGGTACCTAGTACCTACATGTTTGTTATCGCCCAGCCACCACGATGTATTTATCACCCTGCCACCGGGTATTATTGTATGTTGTAGGTACTCGGAAATTATATGGATATACCATATAAATATACATTATACCTATACCATTACACAACCTTCAAGTAAAAGTTAATAATACTATTATATTGTTTACAACTAAAAAAGTCATACCAAGTTAATAATTAATATTCGAACTGTTACATTATTAGTCCATAGGCGCAAATTGGCCTAATTTTTTGGGGGGACTCAAGCCCCCCTCCCCATAGGCCATATTGCTTAGTACTACAGAATATAAAAATTAGTACTAATTACTAGATTTTGAACTGGGGGGACTTGACCGACATTTGGGGAGACTTAGTCCCTAAATGTCGCAGTTTTTAGATGTTTTAAATTTTAACAATATGCTTTTGTTGCAACAATTGAATTCCAATGTTGAACATTCATTTTTAAGAATATTTTAAAATAAGTCAATAATGATTGTAAGATTGGTAGATCGTAGACGTAAATACTTAAAATTCCACATAGATAGTTAGGTACGATAAGTGACAAGTAGAAAATACATTAACAAGTAACATGGTTATTTATAACTTATAGTAGGTAGGTATAATTTCAAATACCTATGTATTATAAGAAGTATTTACAATTTTCATATTTACATATGAATTACAATAAAATATTGTTAATGTAATATTAAGACATTTAAAACAATACCTATAACACATTTACACATAGATACCTACTGCAGTATTCCACACTTGCTATTTTTTTTTATCACGCCTGTGTTTCATATAGAACAGCATGTGAGTAACCCTGCACTTACCAGCTATAGTATCCAACTACTGAATGTATTTTTTAATCTGATTTGGACAGAAAGACCACTGCGTATTGAGTATTTCCGCTACATTCTGGGATTTCCACTTTAAATCCGATTGACGAAAAGAGGTAATTTTCGAATGCTTCAACCGGCAACAAAAATTAAATTTTCAGTGCAGGCGTGACAAAAAATTGTATGCGGCTCAGTGACAGGTCGATAATAAATATAAGTACCGAATATACTAGGTGGAAATTTTATCTTTATGTTTAGAAAATAAATGTAGATATAATATTATGTTATACAATTATATTAATACGTTTTACCAGTGGCGTATATAGGGGGTGGGCCTAGTGGGCTGCAGCCCCCCCCCCCGAAATTACAGTCTTTTTAGATAGAACAACAATATATTTTATTAGGTACTATTATAAGTTATAATATTTCATAGCCCTTTGAAAAATAACAAATACGAATATATTTATAAAAACTGTTAAATATATAGTAGACACTAGACAGTAGCCTCTAAGTAATAGATCAATTGCTAGTTTCTATCTACTATAGCCAAAAAATATTTCTATATACGCCACTGCGTTTTACAGTAGACAAATTATAACTGGATTTGTGTATGTGCGATGTGCATTAGTGCATTACAGCGTATAATTTATGTGGTTTACCATTGTTATAGCATTGACAACGTCAAGTAGGTATACATTTATCTTATAAATTAAAAATGGTTTGAAAACATATTTATTAGATTTTTTTTATGTCAATTACTTATGTTTGTGGTTTATATTTTTCACGTTGCTATGAAGCTACGCTACGAATACCTACCTATGAGTTTCTTTTGTTATAGGTACCGTTGTACCGACTACTGTTGACGAAAATTACATATCATATATATATTTAAGTAAAAAATTCTCATTGTGAATATTTTTAAAACCCGTTCAATATATATAATTTATATATTATGTATTTAATACATCCATTAAAGAGACACCTGATGTAAGCAGAACGTTACCCACTTGCCCTTTTTTAGAATCTGAGTGAAACGATTTTACAATGATGTGTGTTTTTTTTTGTGTCTGTACACGATAAGTAGTCGAAATAGTGCTTCGATTTTCAACTTTTATTTTTAACTCGTTTATATTTGCATTTTCTATACACGATAACATTTTAAATATATTTTGATTTGTTTTGAACTCTTTAGGAACATTTTTTGTTTCCAATTTTATAATTTTTTTGGATTCTGAGCAGAGCGATGAATGTATTGATTTTACAATGATGTGTGTTTTTTAATTTTTTTAAAATTTTTTTTTGTGTCTGTCATCACCTTTTAGGATAGTAAAAGGGCTTGGTTTTTTTTCTACAGTATTTTTTCTGATAGGAAATTGAATCTAGTTGATACTCTGGGGGGTCAAAAGTAAAAATTTTCCAGTAGTTTTCATTAATATTGACACGTTACCAGTATTAAATGATTTTGTTAACTCCAACAGGAGAATCAATTTGATATTGTAGTTATACCCATTAATTAATAATAAATATATATATTAATATAGGTTAATAATTTTATTTTAAGGTGGAGAGGGTGTGGGGGATTTTGTTTCGTAAAAATATTGAAGTGCTTGAGGACCCGTCAATATAATACCCTATTTGCGTCTATGGAGACTTTAAGCTATATTTATCTAAATCGTAATGGCTTCCTTGGATTTTAATTTCTATAGTATGTATATTAGGTACTATATTACTATATTAGTGATATAAGAATATTAATACATTTAAAGATAAATGACGGAGCTCCCGTTTCTGCTTAGCAGACATCTGGATTTTAAAAATACGGTATTCTTTTTTAATCTCCCTGCTGTACGTTGAATAGAGTTCATACACAAAAAAGTTTTTCTTGGAATGTGAGAAGTTCACTCCATTATTATATTCTAACTTTTAATTTATAACAATATAGCTACATTGAATAACGTCAAAGTTCCTATAACAAGTTATTCTGAAGCTCGAAAAACTTAATTAGGTAACTTATGTGTACAAGTACAATACTGCATGAAAATTAAAAATAACAATAGGTATTTCGTTTTAACACATCATTTATAATCATTTAAAATATTTAGCAAACTGTCAAATGGGAAACTTTAATTGAAAGTTCGTAGGTATACTTACCTACCTACGTTTTAATTTTATATTTAAAGCGATTTAAATATACCTAATTATAATAATTATTATGCAACATTTTCTTCAGACATTAACCATTTACACTTTGTGTGATAAAAATGTACCTATGTTGAACGTAGGTATAGTATTTTGATTTTAAACATCACTGTGAAAAACTGTCATTATGCCATACACCATATACATTATATAATTTATTAAAGGTACATCAGGTTACCAGAACTATAATGTATTATTGTATTATGACATATTATAATCATATTATAGCTGTCGCTTCCAGCGTTTCTCATGCAAAATATTGTTTTTTTAAAACTAGTTGAACCTATCGTATTAGATAGGTAGGTACCTACTGTATAAAAAATAAATTACTAAATATAATAATAATAACTATCAATATAAAAAATTTGTAATGAAATTTCCTTAGAGTATAATTCGATCATTGAATTTAAATTTAGTACATGACTTATAGTTACCTACTCAATGACAAGGGACACTCGATATCTACAAAAATTTACTTACTTCCCCAGTTGTTTTTTCTTTGGTTAAATGTTAACATTCACCAAACTTTTAAAAATGTTATTAAAATAAATAGGTAAATAAGAATCAATCTTTAAATTACATTTTTTTAGATACGTTTAACTATATACCATAATATGTCAAGAATTAAAAATACAATTTTATTATAAATAAATTAAAAACATATTTAAATTGCATTTATTTATTAAATTGTTTTGTTATTAATAATTGAAAATGTAAGTTAGTAGGTACTTACACTACTTGATAGTACTTTTTTTTAAATTTTATATTAAACATATTATAATTAAATCAAAATATAAAAACTAAAGTTTAAACCAATATAAAATATAAATAATAAAGTTAAAGCCTAACTTAATCCATTTTTGGAATTAAATATTATAATTTACCTGCATTCTTAACATTATATAATTTTTATTATTATTGAGTAAATGTGATACCTACATAATGTGGTATAATTCTTGAAAAACAAAATATAAACAATAATAAGATAGGTAACATCAACTTTAAACATTTTAAATTGCATTTAGTGCTAAAATAATAACATATAATATTGTGTTTAATTTTAAGAGTCTAATAACAATAAATTATAAAGAAAGTATATATTATGAAACAATTAATAAATATACTATAAATCAGTTAACAACATTAATCACAGTTTAAGATAACTACTTACTTAAAAGTATTAAAACACAATGTTTTTTGCTCTTATAAAAATGTATAAAAAGGTAATAATTATTATTGTATGTTTAAAGTTAAATTATTTAACAAAATGGTTAAGGCATTATGATAGTTAAGATTAATATTATTATAAAATAGATAAAAAATTAAAATAACAAAACTTATTGTCATCAAAATTATAAATATGAAAATTTATGAAATATTGTTTTACAATAATCTTACATTAGAATAATTGTATTATTGTTTTAATAGTATAGTTTTTAAATTTTTAAAATGTATGCATAATATTGGTTTTATGTTTAATGTGTTTCGAGAAATTGTATACCTACTACCTACATTAAAATGTGAACTAGGTGTTACTATTTTGGCTGATCGTAAATAAACAATAAAATAAGAAACCATTAAAAATTATATTTTTTAGCTTTTGTATGATCCATTTAACACAGGGAAATTACTAGACGAAGATATCGAATCTATTTCACTTCTTGTGTTCATTGCATTTAACATTTTTTTAATTTCTTCTACTGACTTTTCTACGGTTTTAAATTTCTCAATAAATACATCAAGAATTTCCATACAATTTTTGTCTGCTCCCTCTGAATTCAGTTTAATTATTGATTTAGCTTCATTGACAATTTCTTTCTCAAGATAATAACCTTGACAATTTGCAATACACCCTATTTGACTTTTTTTTGTAGATGACCCAAAGTCGACAAAATTTCTCTGATTAGTTAAAATTTTTATTTCCGAATCTTGTAGAGCATCTGGAAATAGCCTTATTTTCAAATAAAACCGTCTTGTACATACTGAAGGAATACTGTATCCAAAATTATTATTTATGTGGTTTTGAGTTTTACGAGTCCACGCAAACGGGTCACCTAGAGCCATTTTTTCAAAGTAATGTATGAGTTTAACCCGGGACACGTGAGCGACGATTTCCGCATCAGCTCTAATTGCTTGGGTGTCACTCACAGCAAGACCATTTAGAAGATTTACTAAGACAATGGCGATAAGAAATATAAATAAAAGAAATAATGCATGACTAACTATTGGATGCAAACTAAAAGGCAGTGAACCAAATGTATCGAATTCCCCGGTCAACATAACGATAGTTTTGAATGTCGCTGAGCTGGGATCGTTAAATTTGTTATCGGCGTCTGCGTCATTTCTAAATAACATGTAAAAACTTAAGGCAAAAGCTATTATTAATATTGAATACCATACTAGAAATTGTAAAAAGTTTTTGGTAACGCGCTTAAACATCTCTAGGTGGGTTGCAAGCGCTGGATGTCTACCAACGAGAAGTATAAGTTCACCCCAAGATAGTAGAATGACAATGGCAGATATTTGGTTTCTATTTGATATACAAGACATTTCACACAATAATAAGAACGAAGTCAAAACTATGAGACTTATTTCCAACCAATTTTCTAAGCTCATTATGTACGTAAATGGAGATGAGATCAACTGGAATAATTCACGAAATATTAAAGCAATAAGGAATCCCAATACCATAACCCACAAATAAACAGCTGTATCACTACTAAATGGCACACTGTTCGTGGAGAATTCTGTAATATTATCTTGTGTAAGTGACAAATTGCTATTTTGAACACCTATTTTAAAAGTCAACAGTGTGTAAATGGTTAATAGTGCCCAGAATCCTATATAAAACGCTAAATTCACTTTATAATATCTTTTTATTGCAAACCATTTTAAATGAAGGAAGCTAGTTAATACAGGATGTTTTAGAAGAGGCCTGAGTTCTGGAACTTCACTTATATATAACAATGGATCGGTTTCAGGGATATTTTCGGGAATGTACTCTAGGCCTTCTAATTGTGATTGATGATTATCAATATCTTTCTGTTTGTAAACCTTTGGGGGGCATAAAAAATTGTATGAACATATAATCTCGTAATTAATATCTTTTGGAGATTTCCCATTTGATTTTATGCACTTATTTAAATGAGTTTCTAATATATTAGGACTGATATCAGCAAGTGGAGGATCTCCAAGTACGTTTCTTTTCCCTATATAAGCACCTTTTTCCAACAACGATAATATAGAATCTCGATCGCCTATTTTTGCTGCGTAATGTAGACAAGTATTACCTTTATCATCTGATTGATTAATATTAAGTTCAAGAGGACTGGTTTCACTTTTTTTTAATAACATTTTAAATGACCTATCATGATCACATAAATCAGTATTTACATCTAATGAGTTATGGTCTTCATCAGAACCTTTGATTACTTCAAGGAGTGCTGTGCCGTTACTTGTTTGATAACATATAGATTTTCTACTACTCAAAAACAATTGTATGATATCTGCAAAACCTCTGAACGAAGCAATAAAAATTGCATATTTAGTATTAGATGGACATACACCATTTGGATCTACATCAAGATTGAGTAAAACTTGAACAATTTTTGGTAAGCCAAAATCACACGCATATTGGAGATAAGTGTGCTTTCCATCATGATTGTTAAGGTCAAGTTGTTTTGTGGAAGTTATATGTGAAATAAATCCTTCTACGTCATTTGAGTAGAGGTATACAAACGGGTTATCGCAGTGGTGAGTAATATTTCGTGTACCTTCTAGTGGCATTTCTTCCGAAAGATGTGGATATTTTTCATCTATCACGCTTCTTAATGATTTATCCCAAATGAACATATCCAAGTCAACTTTTGGACACCTAAAAAAAAAAAACACTAAAATAAGTTATTTAGAGGTTATTTTTTACGTACTTACTTAATAAATGCCATCATTAGGTCATCATTTTTTTTCTTTGAAGTAGCTGCCAAGTATGCTGGAGTAAAGCCTTTCCTATTCAATTGATTTGCTTTTATATTATTGGAATTTAATAGCAATTCTGTACATTCAACATTTCCAGATTTTG
Organism: Sitobion miscanthi; assembly: GCA_008086715.1. NCBI lineage: Eukaryota > Metazoa > Arthropoda > Insecta > Hemiptera > Aphididae > Sitobion > Sitobion miscanthi. The sequence continues at coordinate 13,135,352 of CM017802.1, forward strand.
CTGCAAGGTGTAAAGCCGAATTCCCATCACTATCTAATAAATTTATATTGGTTGGAGGATGTTCCAATAATACTTCTAACGCGTCTTTACATCCATTCGCAGCCGCTAAATGTATCGGAGCCTTTTTCCGATTTTTATTAATAACGTTTACGTCTACTCCTACCGATAATAGTATTCTGGCAAATTCTGATCTACCCGTCGATATACAACATATATCTAATATTGTGCCATGATAAGGTTCGTCAAATATACTATCCAAGTCTATAGATGAATTTCCCAACCCTATTTCTAGGAGTTTTTTGAATAAATCTAAATCTTTTGATTGAACGGCTTTGAGAAGTTGATCGTTTGATCCAATTGAACACACGTTGTTTAATTCAACGTATTCCATTTTGAAGTTAGACATTTTTTTCAGACCTAAATATAAATAGGAACAGTTTTTTATTAGTGTATTATATTTTATTTTATTTTACCGAAAAAATCGCTTAAATATACCTGTTTTAATGTGACCTGATAGTTATTACTCAAATGATTATTTTCAGGGCAGTCAATGTGGTAGGTACATGACACCATAGGTAAACTCGTAAACTATAAATGAATATTAAATTATTTAGGTTAGTAGTGAATACAAACAAATATCAATTTATATTTCATGATATAATGGTAAAATGAACCTAAATATACCAATTTTATTTTATTTGTATACAAATTATTAGGCGACAGTAAAATGAATATAATTGCCCTCGGGTCTCAATTATAGTCATATGACATAATGACAATCATTTCATTTCCCATTTGTATCCATGGAAATGCATTCCATTGCCACAACGGACATAATAAACTTATAATCGATTTATTATATACTACCATTTACCAATAATGATAACATTGAACTAAATTAAAATATTGTGTGTATACTTCTACCAGTCTACTTATAAAATATATATTTGAATAAAAACGTAAAATTAAAATAAATAAATTAAATAAATAATTTTACGTTTTCGTTCAAATATATATTTTATAGTTTTAATTTTATTGAGATACAAATTTATTATTATTTATTATTTTTAAATTTCTAATGTTTGTTTGTTGTTTTTTAGTAGTAGTCTTAATAATTATAAAAAAATGAGTATAAGTGATGTAATGAAACGCTATTTATAAATTACTACAAACGCATTTGGATTAGGTATACATTACGTCAGAAAATAAAGATTGTATATTATACTATTTTTTTAACAGTTTGCTGTAACTTTAGTCTATGACTTATTATTTTTATTTAGCTATTATATTTTAACTCCAAAATTATGATATTACAACTACATATTATTATTTTAAACTATAAAAGCCTTCATATTTGATGTAAGTGTTATGAAATAATTTGAATAAAAAAATTAAATATATATTATAACCAGTAAGCTTTCTGTAATAAATTCAAATACAAATTATAAACAATATTGACGATTATTATAAATTAATAGTTGAACAATATTTATATTGGTTCTAAAATAACTAATATCGTATATTTTATTAAGTTTATGAAGTGTTTCATTCTTATGAAACGTTAAATATACAGTTATAATTATTTATTAGTTGGCACTGTTAGTAGGTAGTCCAAACATTTAATTAGATGCTTAAAATATATTGGATAATTAATTTAATTTAGCGTTATACAGATAAAATAATAATAACCTGTTAATCTATGTGTATAACAAAATAAGCGACTACTTAAAATAACTTAATATATATTCCAGAAAAAAATTAATAAATTAGTAGTATCATAAATAAATTACAGGTAGGTACTAGCTTGTATGTATAAATGTATACCTAGGTACCTATAAGGTACCTACTATTATTTATAATTTTGATCATGCAAAGTAGTTTTAACTTAAACCAATGGTGTAATAATAATATTTAAATTGGTTGATTTTACGAAACATTTCTATGTAGGTAGGTTTAAGAACGATGTGTACGATTATTAGTGTGTTGAGGTAACTCGTACCTAACTATTAACTGTGCATTTTTTCTCAATTTTTCTTTTTATGAGTTTATGACCTATGCCCTTTCTACTTGTATACACTGAATAATTTGTTTCTAACTACTTAGTAAATTAACTTTTTCAAACAGTACTAAATCAATATTATAATAATTAAAAAAATACAATTTTTTACCTATATTAATTGATTTTAGGTTTTACAAATATTTGGCACGTTGTCGCACACTATAATTCCGTCACATAGTACATATTATTATAATATTTCATACTAATATTATATTTACATAGTATAATAATAATCCGCGACTATTGTACGCCCAGACTTGGTTTATTTAGGTGTAGAAAATTGAGATGTACTTACTGTAGGCGTCTCAGAATGAGCACATCGAACACGCTCACACACACACACACGCCACGCACACACTCACAATAACGGTATCACGTAGACCGTACACGGTACACCCAGCACGACTGAAACGAACGTCGGCGGTGGGCACTAAACAAGTCGCTATTGATACAGGCCGATGGTACCCCACCAACGAAAATAATAATAATAAAAAAACACATAATAATATTACAACAATCGGACAACATTCTAAACCATCTCCTACGCGCCGTCGCTTTTTCCGTACGCCTAAACATAATTTATACACAGTGCGTATACGCCGCCGTAGTTGAACGTAGTTCGGATACTGTATGGGGGACCACTTCGTACAAAAAATAATTTCGTTCAATGCCGCTGACTATAGTCGTATTATAATATGCAGTCAGCGCAATAATTATTAATGATAGTAAAACCACTGCCTGGATTCGTTTCGGCGCGTTATACTTGCCGGTACTCCACGCGTCGTATAAAACTAAAATTGTAAATTCTTTATAATACGTCTTTCATTCGTACCTAAGTTTTTATTTTGACAATCATAAAATATATTTAAAATGATAAAATATCATACTATTGAGACTAATGTTATTTAAATATTATATAATATAGGTAATATTATCACTGTCAATGATCCGTTAGTCGCGAACGTTATCTATATAACATTATTATAGTCGCTTTTTCTGTACGCGTAGACATTATACATAATGCGTACACCGTAGTTCAGATGCTGTATGGTGGACCACTTTGTAAAAAAAATCATTTTGTTTAATGCCGCAGACGATGCAGTCAGCGAAATTCGTGATAGTAAACCACTGCCTGGATTCGTTTCGGTGTTTTACGTGTCCGCACTCCTCATGTAAAAAAAAAAAAAACAAACTCATTCTTTGCTATAGGTTCATCCGTCATCGTATTACATTATAATGTGTAGAATTTTAGATTCCATATTATTAGTTATTATAATACATAATATTATTACAGCTGCAGCAGGCACACTTGTTGTATTTCACCAATTTATTTCCATTACGATATATGTAGTGTTTTTATTTAAATACAATTTATTATAAAATACAAATATGATAAATTATATTATTGACTAGGTATCTATTTGTATAAATATATTATATTATATTATCATTGTATATGATCCGTTGTATAGGTATCTGTTCGCCGAGAACGGTTGTACATCTTTAAGATTATAATTTATAAGTACTAATGTATTGTAGTGTTATGGATTGGGATTTTTCACAACAGTCGTTTGCGTAATGCTTTTTATAATATTAAAGTTATTAGGTAAGTACTCTTTATTATGATATTGATGAATATGTCCAGTACCGACAATTATTGATTATTATAAAACTACATCTGTTATAAACATTTTAATATCAATAAATAAATAAATATCGTTTCAAAATGGTACATGAAAGGTCTGGCTGATTCAATTATCAAATCATGATTTGATTTTATTCTTATACATTTGATGCTATTTTCTACTTCATATGAATTAAGTTGCATGTAGAGGGAAATGTCACGACCAATTCGTATAGAAAATATTACGATGACATTTTAGAAGAAAGAATACAAAAGGAACGAGAAACTACTGTATATAACATAATCATGAATGAACCTAGCGAGTTTTCTAAAGAACTCTGCGTCTTCGAAAGTGAAAAATGTTGAAAATATTACATTGTAGAAATTACTTGAAACGTTTCAATCTTAATAATTGATATTATGTTTAATATATTTTGTAGCTGGTGAAGTACCAAAACGTGAAAATATAATAATAGATGACAGATCCTCCATATGGTATTGGAAAAATATTAAAATTAGCAAATTATTTTGAGTTAAAATTCATAAAATTTTTTTTTTTAAATTTAAGATTTGAAAATGTAAAACAAGATTATTCATAAGTTTGTCTAACTTAATCTACAAGCAAATCAAATTAAATTTTTATGAGCGTTTGAAGTTCATAATTTTACAATATTGGATATTCACTCAATTTCTCATGTAGTGGTTTTGTTAATTTATTTAATAACAAATAACTGCAGATACATGAAAATTTCACTAAATGTTTATATTTTCATTTTCTATACATGGTAAAATGTTAAAAAAATGTCGACTTCTTTAGAGCTGTTTACGGATATTGTCGGTTTTCAATTTTTTTAGTTTTTTTTCTATAAATATCAATAAAATTTTATTTGTTAAATAAAAAAGCGTGAAAATTTAATGCGAGGCTCCTGATATATTGTTACAATAGCAGTTGAAAAATATTAAAAATACATTGACGCAATTTTTTTTTATAAGCATTTAAAGTTCGAATTTTGACAAAATTTATCAAATTTAAAGTTTAATAATTATTTTGTAGTTAAAAATTTATATAATGTTCAACTCTTATAGCTAAGAATAAATAATTTAAAACAAGGCTCCTCGTAAATAGGTTATATATAAATTACTTTATTCACAATAATATCATCAAATACACTTAGTAATATCATAGGATGACTGACCGTTTTCGCTCAGAATCGTTTTTCTTATACAATGACATTATATCATTGAATTCAAATTTAACACTAGTGACTGACTAGTGAGTGACTCAATTATAACCTTCTGTAGAGCAGAGCGACACCCACTTTCTCAACTTTTTAATAATGTATTCTTTAAAACTATTTAATTAAGACAAATATCGTAAATTACCTTAAAAATTACATAAATAATGATTTCGTTTTTAATAATACCAAAAAGCAAGAGTTGGGTTCAAACAAAAATATCCTGTATTAATATGGGAAAAAAAACTATTTTATAATGTGAATTATATTCGATTCATTTTTAATAAAAATTAATAAATATTTAAATAACAAAATTAATTATGTTCCAAAAAGACTGGTCTGTAATAGATTATTACTTAATTAATTAACCTTCTATTAAAAATAATTTTTCTACTGAAGATCAACTTTTAATATTGGGAAATCTGCATACAGGAGTACAGGACTACGACTCAAGGTATATTTATGAAACTAGACTATTGCTTGAGTGATCCTAAGATAAAAAAATTGGTTGTTTTACAAATAAATTATAGTCAACCAACTTTCAAAAAAAAAAAAAAAAAAATTCCGGAAAAAGTTTATTTAATACCTTGTATTTATTACCTCATTTAGAACCATTAAATTTATATTGAAATCGTTACACGAAAATCATAAAATACAATCAAACTATATAAATGTGATAGTTCAATGCAAAAAACATAAGTTTAGAGAACATATAATGAATGACAAAAAAAGAACAAGTTGAATTTCATATTATAGGTACATTACTTTTTTCTATAATAGTAGATAGGTTGGTACCTAATGGCTAATACAGTTATACCTCTCATCATTAGATTCCTACCATTATTTTTTTCTAGGATATTAAAATCCGTTATATAAATCTGATAATTAAAAAAATAGATCCAACAATACATCATTTGGACACATTATTCACAAAATTTCCATTAGATAGTTTGTTTGAAAACAAAAACATGATATTATGTTGTTGTCAAAAAAAGAAAGAAATAGAAAAAAATAAAGTAAACAAGAATTATTATAACAAGGTATAATTTTATCATATTATCAAGGCCTGGGTGATTTTTTTTTTGTTTCAGAATATAATTTTTTATAATGCGTGGTCCAAATTGGCATTTAAATGCTTAAGGCCGGGGCATGGGGGCGAGCGCTGGTCCCTGCCTAAGGCAAACTCTAAGAATGGTATCATGTTAACTAAGTTACGCTGTCTTGGATTATGTTGTTTAGTAGTTACTTTGGAAATTCCAAATGTTATTAGCATAAGGATATTCTTAACGAAAATATATCAAAGACTACAACGATGTCACAAATAATGAGAAAGTCATAACTGAAAATGACAAACATTTGTCCATAACTGAACCAATTATTTTTCCAAATCAAAAACATTAAAAATCTAATCATAACGAATTTGAAACTGTCGTTCTGAGTATTATAGGTATCGCTAGATCGCGGATGTAACAAGTTTTAGTGATTAAAATTCATATTATGATAGCCAATATTTAAGTTTAACCAATCTAATTAATTTTTAAAAGATTGAATTTAAGTATAACGAAGAATCAAATCCATTAGGTTAATATATAAAGGTAACTATGAATAATATAACTTTAAATATAAAGGTCAAAAAGGTACTTACATACAAAAGTTTCTTTACAAAGTCTTCAATAAAGGCATAAAACAAATTTATTTTAGTGGATTACCCGTTAAATATAAAATTGTTCATTCTAAATAATATATCTTCATGTATAATAATAAATCTATAATTATATTATATTAAGTAAGTATCGTGGTTATTTACAGTTTTATTTTTAGGAATCATTGAAGTGGTTAAACTTTTGTTGTTGTATGAATCGATTTAATGTTCTCAATTTCTAGCGCGTTTATAATAAATGTTAACAAAGTGTATGCATTCGGTTTTTTAATAATGTGTACTTACTTCTATGATACAATTTTGTTTGATTGCTGTATATTTTTTAATAACTAAGCTATTTCTAACGTATATAATTGCAAATTACGTGGATTGTGTAACTTCCGCGATATTGATTCAAGCATATTAGTGAATGCAAATCATAAAACGCTTTTATAATATCTCTAGTTGAAGATAGCTCACAAGTCACATTATGTACCATCTATAGTAAAGGTGATTTTTTTTTAAACGTTTGATTACAGTTATAGTTTATATTTTATATTTAAACTTTAGTACAATATTAAATTGTGATGTGGCTTTGATTATCAGATTATGTATATAGATTATAAAACCAATTTGGTAGGCATTGACGTGGTGTTTCATAATATTATTTCCTTAAACAATTATAGATTGGATTAATTTTGAAATATCATTAATATTGGTACTAACATATCTAATGTAAAATTCGGATTCATGGTAGGTTGGGGAGAATTGGTAAAAAATTTGTTTTGCTTTGTCTGTGTTTTAGTTTTAATGTGTATTAACTTCTATTTTAAGCTGATGTCTATTTCATGAATTTTTATTATTATAAAGTATTTCAAGCAGGTACATATTGTGTTATTTGTTATTTCATTTAATTTTCAACATAAATATGTTTTTGGGCTGGATACACGATAGAATGTTTCTGACTGATTTTTTATAAGGTTTTTGCTGTCATGGTTACTTATTAGTTATTAACAAAAACATATTTATGATTCATAGATTTTAACTGTAGTGGAAAAATATCGTGCTGTGGTTTTTTTACATTATGTATTGACTAAAAATATTTAATTTATTTGAAGTAATTGGATATTTGATAATCTGAATAAAATCTTTTTAGATTCTGTTTAGTCTAGATTATTAATGTTCTACAATAGTTGAAAATCGCTTAGTAACATATTTCATGAGCTGAAATCTTTAAGTTTTTAAAACATGAAACCGTTTAGTATAGATGAAACATATATTCGAAATTCGAATTATTCACAGTTGCAAGGGAAGTGCTTAGAACCAGATGCAGTTGTATGTGTGAGTTTTCTTTAAAAGTTCTTTTTTTTTTATTGGTATAATATATTAAATATATTTTTAAACTTTAAATACTATACTATTATAGTGTTCTCCTAATTATGTTCCAATGGTTCAGAAGAAAACATTCAACGACCCATTACTACCCAAACACTTAGATAAAAATACAATATATGGCATCATAACAAAGAGTATGAACATTTTATTTTTTTTATAAATACCTAATGAATTGTTATAATTTGTGTAATTGTTTTTATTAAAGCTAAATTGTCTGCCAGTGATGTGATTTTTCCAAATAAGTCATCCGGTGAAAATGGTATTGAAGACAAAAAAGAAACAGAATTATATAAAATTTCCCATCACACGTATGGAATTGGTGAACAGTTAAATCGAAAGTTAGCGCTAAACAGATTTTGTCTTTGAAGCTAGTTTGTTTATTTATAGAATTATTTAGGTATACAAACAATTTTAATCCAGATTATCGGTATGGCAAATCTTTAAAACGGTTACCAGCAGGTGTATGGTTTAAAAGTAATGTTCAACCTAAATCGTTAAATGAAGATAAAAACACAATCACTGATTATGTTAGTAAATTATTAAAAAGGTATGATACAAAAGTAAATTATTTTAATAAGAATGTGCAGTAATTTTAAATACTTATTTCACTTTAAAACACATTATCAACAAACATTAACATAGCAAAGAGAACACACAATGTCGTTATCCGTACATCGACCACCGACAAGGAAAGTTCATAGGCAGATCGTTTTTAAGAGCACAAGACATTTTAACCAGAAACGAACCAGACAAAAAATACTTTGAGCTAATCGATTATTCAACAACAGTCAGTAGATTGAAACATTATATCAAAGAAAAGAATTGTGATTTAAGGGAATTGCATGAAACGTTCAAACTGTTTGATAAGGTATAAAAGCTGCAATACACTAGTTGTTTTTATTATTTAAATTTGATTCAATTATATAAAATGCGTCAATAACAAACGAGGGTAAATGTATACATTATTTTTTTAAATGTAAAGGACGACAACTGCAGTGTAAATTTAAACAATTAAAACGCTAATAATATTTCTGTAAATTCCGAGGTCATGGTTTACTCGCTTACGCACATAACAAACAACACAGTAATACGTACACCACCCAAGTTTAAATATATTAAGCTTTTATATTACATTGGACTGGATTAATTACTATCTAGTATCTAGGAATATGGTGTTAAGTTTTATATATTTACTCGCTAAAATAAAATACGCTTTGTTTTGGTAAAATAATAAGAAATGCATTTTACGAAGTTTGGGAGAACGTGTTGTACAACAAATTTGATATGCTTAGGAACTCACGGGGTGGCTGCCATTGGAACAAGTGTATAAAATATGTTACCAACACAAAATTAAGCCTGAGAAGAAATTGTTCGATCTTGCCTTACATTCTATTAACGCCATTAATAACAACAAAGTCAGATATAATTTATTTCTGGATTTACTCGATCCAAAAGTTAAGTTTTCGACGGGTTTTAAGAAAAATAACCAAACAGATATCGACAGGTTCATTCCAACATATAAAAACGATTATGGCAATACGTTGTCTCGTACCATTCAATTAAACAAAGGTATTGTACAAATAATACGCACGGCATAGGAAACATTTGTAAGTGATTTTATACAATTTTGTTTACAGACCGCAACGATTATATGCCTGTTAAATCAATGGTCTTAGCTTATCTGGATTGTCTTGGATCTGAAACGGACGTAAAAACATTATTGAATCCGACAATATTTTCAAACTATGGATTGACTTACAGAGACTTTTATATAGTAATAATTATCACTATAACAATGACATATTTGTGGTTAACAATGCGGAGTTGGAATTAATCATATTTTTTTTCATGTATTGTCATTGATCAATGTATATATTTTAGGGACGTAGTAAACACGTAATGAAGAAACTGTTCCAAGACTTAGGAGTGATCTTACCAAATGACATTTTCAATATTATCTGGGATAATGCATACCAATGTGATGGTGTCGACGACAAAGTGAGCGTAGAAGTTTTTAGACAGGCTCTTCAAGAGCTGGCGAATAAAATGATCGACCAACATGGCGAAGAATATATCAATAGTTAAATAATATTATACTGCAGACCATAGATCAAACAAAAATTCAGATTCAAGAAATTCAAAACCTTTATTTTAAAACATTAAGCTATAGATGGGCATCAGCTTTATTTATGTAGACACTTCGAGAAAACGTCTTATTTTATATAAGTAGGGACTACATAACTGCAGTGTTTTGGAATGTAAAGGGTTAACGAGAAAATTAACAAGCAGATGGCAAATATGCAAATTTATGAAACATTTATAAACGTTTTAGGTACAGTAATAGGTAATATATAATATACCTACCCAATAAAATATTTTATTTATTTAAAAATTGCATTGTTGCATTTTTAAAAATATTTAAATTTAAATCAAATGAGACTTGGCTAGTCTATGGTACGTAAATCCTTGATATCGTTAATGTTATTTATTTAGTATACGATAAGTGTCAATAATACGGTTATCGTCAATTTCATATACCAGGCAAATAATACCTATGTTTTGTTCTCTAGACAGTGTTTACTTACTTTACCTTTGATCAATTACAAAGGGCAAACATACTATTTTTGTCATCAAACTATCAAAGTCCAGTATACAATAATTAAGTTTTATTTATTACAAACAATTTATAATTTTTTTTTCCATTTGCAGTTGTACGTATTTTACTTATATTCCCTCGTGTTCTATAGAAACTATAGCAAGATGATGTGTACATCACTCTCAAGCGCACGCCTTTATCCATAAATAGACCAACATAAATTATTTTAAAATTAAAAAGTAAAAAAGTGGGCAAGTGGGTGTCGCTCTACTGTACAGAAGTTTACAAATGGGTCCCTGTAATGGATGGTATTAAATATGAATTCAATGATATAATATCATTGTATAAAAAAACGATTCTGAGCGAAAACAGGCCTATGAAAAGTCAGCCTATGATATTACCAAGTATATTTGATGATATTATTGTGAATAAAGTAATTTATATATAACCTATTTACATGGAACCTTGTTTTACATTTTTAATCCTTAGCTATAAAAGTTGAACATTTTATAAATTTTTAAATACAAAATAATTATTAAATTATAAATTTGATAAATGTTGCAAAATATGAACTTTAAATGCTTATAAAAAATAGCGTGCCTATGTTTTTTCAATATTTTTCAACTGATATTAGAACGATAGATCAGAAGCCTTATATTAAATTTTCACGCTTTTTTACCCAACAAATAAAATTTTATTGATGTTTATAGAAAAAAAAACCAAAAAAATTGAAAATTGACAATGTCCGTTAACAGCTCAAAAAGAGTCAAATTATTTTCAAAATTTTATCGTGTATTAAACATTCAGTGAAATTTTCAAGTATCTACAGTCATATGTTTTTTTAATTAGAACAAAATAAGAAAATCGTTACATGAGATATCGAGTGAATATCAAATGTTGTAAAAATATGAATTTCAAACGCTTATAAAATTTAATTTGACTTTTTTTTTTGATAAAGGTAGACAAACTTATGGGTAATCTTGTATTATATTTTTAAATCTTAGATTAAAAAAGTAAAATTTTTATGAATTCTCAACACAAAATAATTAGCTAATTTTCGTGATTTCTCCGTACTTTGTCAAGATTTGAAATTTAAATGCTTATAAATAAAAACTGTGACTAAGGATTTTTAATTTTTTTCATCTGCCTTTAAAACAATAACCTAGGAGTCTTCTATTAAATTTTCAAGCTTTTTTAAGAAACAAATAAAATTTTATTGATATTTATATAGAAGAAAACTAAAAAAAATGGTAACTGAAAATGTCCGTAAACAGCACAAAATAAGTCAAACTATTTGGAAAATGTTATGTTGTATAGATACTATGTTATGTCGCTAAAATAAATATTCAGTCAAAATTTCATGTACCTACGCTCATTTGTTTTAGAGTTACACCAAAAACCAAAATCGATTTTCTCGAAAACAAATTTTGCGTAAAAATTCCCGTTTTTCCTTAATTTTTCTTTTGTTTTTCACGTCGCTTTTGAAAACTACTGAAAAACTTTTGACCCCTTAAAGTACCTAATAGATTCACTTTCCTATCAGAAAAGTTACTGTTGAAGAAAATCCAAGCACTTTTACTGTCCTAAAAGATGATGACAGACACAAAAAAAAATAAAAAAAAAAACACAACATTGTAAAATCAATACATTCATCGGTTCGCTCAAAATCCAAAACTATTTTATTGAAAATCATCACCTACACAAAATTTTCTTATTGTATTCTGAGAAGAGTAATGAATGTATTGGTTTTAGTATTTTATAATGATGTGTGTTTTTGGTTTTTTTTTAATCTTTTATTGTTTGGTGTCTGTCATCACCATTTGAATCAGTAAAAATGCTTCAATTTTCTACTTCAGCATATTTTCTAATAGGATAACTATTCTAGTTGGTACTTTTGGGGTCGAAAATAAACAACACTCACAATTAAGGGAAAACGGGGATTTTTTGACAAAATTGAATTTGGTTTTTTTTCGGTGTAACTTAAAACTTATAACTGCAGTAGATCTTCAAACTTCAACAGATATTTATATGAAAACTTGCCATTAATGATAATATTTTCATAATATTTTAATTCATTTTGAGCTACTTATAGTCAAGAGTGTTTTTTGATATTATTAAGTTTTTTAAAATTTTTGTCGGGCTTCCGGCTTGAAGCCTTGTGGTGCCGTGGGGTCTAATAGCCTAATATTATAATACAACAATACAATGATTTATTTATCTTTTTTATTTATTTACAAGACTTTTTTGATTGTTTTGAATACTAATAATTAATAATTAATTATCGATGTTTAAATTAAAATAACTGTGTTAGTTTTAAAAGTACTTAAAATAACTAAAATGTATTTTTTTAACGTTTAGAAACATTTGTTACCTATTATTATTATTGTTATAACTATCTAGGTTGAAAACGTGACTATGCATGGTAGTCAATTCATGTACAAATTGTTGTACCTTTTTTATTTATTGGAAAATGATAAAATCTAAAAATGACATTGGTATATTACATATATGTATTAAACTGTTTTTTAAATATTTAAAATTATTTTTTTGTAGCCATAATAAAACACGTTTGGTACGGTCATCACGATATCTACATGATATCATGTAAGTCACGAATTTGTATAATTTCTTTGAAATTCTCAATGTTAAATCGATGAAGACATCAATACCTATGTTATTTTGCATTTTAGGTGATGACTAATGACTAAAATGGGCAAAGAGTTATTATAGAAAAACTTTCAACACACCTTGCGATAAAAATATATAATATCATTATATATCATTAATAAATAATATACTAATTGTCTTGTGAAATAACTTAACAATACGATAGGTACCTAATTCATGTCATGTACACCTAACTATTGCTATTATTATTAAACTCTTAGGTATTAATATGATTTCATTTTTCCATGAAGCAAAAATAATTCGAAAATATTACGAATATTTTAAATTACAGCCTTAAGGTGAATGATAAGAATGATAATCATTATTATCCAATAAATTAAAATGTTCTATTTTCGATATTTAAACGTACCTTATTATATCTTTATTATAAATTAAAATACATTTTAATTCCAATGTACTTTTAATGCACGATACACTTACAACCGTTCACCAAAAATATATGGATTCTCAATACTGTTAAGATTTTACTGTATTAGTTGCATCCAATTTATACATTTCTTTACAAAAAAATACGTATGAGCCGCTAGGAATAATATATTAGCACAGCGATGAGGATCTAACTACTATTGTTAATATTTTACGAATGCTTTATATTTTATTACTTACGGAAAGGCAATGTAATCAAAATAATGCAATGTCAACTGTCTACTGAATATGGGAATGGGTCGAGTATTGCCCAAAACTTGTGTGAAACGACTAAATGTGTTTGTGAAAAATTACCATGGAAAATTAATTTCTTCGATTATAATAATAAAACGAAATGTGTAATTTTAACACGAACACAAACGTTGCTAACGCTATTAATTATTAGTCTCATAACTCATTTTAAAATATAATACTAATGCATATTATGATACCATAACAATAAAAATTAACAAGTGGTTCACAAATTACATTTGGGAGTTAGGTACCTATAATAATATGCTGTCTGGTGAATTTTTAAACATGATAATATGGACTACCAAAACCGTTATGGTATAGTTAGAATTCAATTCAAAAACAGCTTTTCTCATTGTATGTACTACATAATATTATATAATCATGTTGTTCTTGTACTTTCCTAATATATAATATAATAAAGACTGGATGGAATATATTTTTTTATTAAACACGTAGGCCTTTGAGTAAATGGCCAATATTTAATGATACATATTCAAATAGTTTTTAAATTTTTTATTGAATTATCAATTATGTAATAATTAGTGTTTGAATGCAAAATGCATTATTTTTGTCAAGTCCTAGACAATGCGTATTAATTACAAAAACCATTTGATACATCAGAGAATGAAAGCTTAAACTTTTATTTTGCATTTTTTTTTTATAAATTTTAGGTAATTTTGCTAACTGTTTGTACATATTTAGATTATGAATTTTTAGATTTAACTTAATTGGTAATTCAAAATATTGGCCCAAGCAAATTTATTCTGACCATTTATCTTTTGTCGATCGTTCTAAATTACATAATTTTTAAATTATATTATAGCGTCTTTTTCTATTTGTAGAAAAATTATGAATGGGTGTTGTGTGTTCGAAACTTAAACCAGTGATAAACTGGTAAAAACTGACCAACCTGGCTAATTGTTTAGTTGGCGTTACATCGAGCATTTTTGGATTGATTTTAGGGTATTTAAATCCGGGGCCCTAGTAATAAGTGTAATTATTGAATACTATTGTGTGGATATAATTTTGAGCCATGATCACTTCACGGATTTTTGTTGTCTACTCTTTTTTGGTTATATATAGGTAGTGCAATACTTCTTCATTTCCATTTACCTCATATTGTATCAAAAGTTATTTAATTTTACCGCAAACTTTGGAACGTCAGTACCTATATCAAATATCATGAATGTCTAAGATAATTCTTTATTAATGTATAACAATATGCTCATTGTTAAATAGGTATATAATAATTTGCTAGTTAGTAACACCGCAACGTTTAATAATGATTGATATGAGAATAAAAACGTCTATAATAATGTAAACCAATATAGCAGGCGTGGTCAGCGATAAGAGAGCCAATATAATAGCACTGTATAATAAAAAAAAGGTTCTCAATTAGTATTAAAGATAAGATTTCAAATATAATAAAATGTGTAAAATGCAAAACAATATAAGAACATGCAATAATATCAGATTAAATTTTATATGGAATAATCTTTTGTTGGCCTATTAATAATTATTATTATGATAATAGCAAAAATGTTTTGCATTTACGATAAGTCGCGTGCCGCATGAGTCTATTATGACTATAGCCCCGTGGTCTAGCCACTGCTGCAATATAATGTTAGTACCTATATTATAGTATAGTAAATAGTTGAATAACGTATTGGGATTAACTTTTAAAATATATTATTTAAATAAGACGTAATTGAAAAATCTGCTGAAAGTTTATTCTACATATCACTGATATGTTTTTAGAATCGTGTATTTTGAAGTTTTAGTTTGAACTTAATTCATCTATTCATGTTTTTTTTAAACGAGTTGTGTGCCTAATTCTGAACTCGTTTTCAATTTATTATGAGTAAGATGAAGTATTAGTATGATTTATTTTACAAAATATTACGACAATAAAATTATGAAATATTACTATGATATTAGAAAGGTGGGCAAGTGGATACCACTCTGCTGCACAGTAGGTGTCAAGTGGTTCACTGTAAATTAATGTAAATTTTAATGGATGTGTTAAATTTGAATTCAATGATTATTATATACGAAAAAAGTTTTTGAGTGGAGATTGTCTGTCAGACATTATCAAATATATTTCATGATATTATATTATGTTTTTAGTTTTGTGGTTAAGCTGATTAAAGTAAGTAATAACTTATTTTAAATCGATTTTGGTTTTTGGTGTAACTCTAAAACAAATGAGCGTAGGTACATGAAATTTTGACTGAATATTTATTTTAGCGACATAACATAGTATCTATACAACATAACATTTTCCAAATAGTTTGACTTATTTTGTGCTGTTTACGGAAATTTTCAGTTACCATTTTTTTTAGTTTTTTTTTCTATAAATATCAATAAAATTTTATTTGTTTCTTAAAAAAGCTTGAAAATTTAATAGAAGACTCCTAGGTTATTGTTTTAAAGGCAGATGAAAAAAATTAAAAATCCTTAGTCACAGTTTTTATTTATAAGCATTTAAAGTTCAAATCTTGACAAAATACGGAAAAATCACGAAAATTAGCAAATTATTTTGAGTTGAGAATTCATAAAAATTTTACTTTTTTAATCTAAGATTTGAAAATGTAATACAAGATTACCCATAAGTTTGTCTACCATTATCAAAAAAAAAATGTCTACAAAAAAGTCAAATTAAATTTTTATAAGCGTTTGAAATTCATATTTTTACAACATTTGATATTCACTCGATATCTCATGTAACGATTTTCTTATTTTGTTCTAATTAAAAAAACATATGACTGTAGATACTTGAAAATTTCACTGAATGTTTATATTAGTATTTTCTATACACGATAAAAATGTTGAAAATAATTTGACTCATTCATTTTGAGCTGTTTACGGACATTGTCAGTTTTCAATTTTTTTAGTTTTTTTTTCTGTAAATATCAATAAAATTTTATTTGTTTCTTAAAAAAGCTTGAAAATTTAATAGAAGACTCCTAGGTTATTGTTTTAAAGGCAGATGAAAAAAATTAAAAATCCTTAGTCACAGTTTTTATTTATAAACATTTAAAGTTCAAATCTTGACAAAATACGGAAAAATCACGAAAATTAGCAAATTATTTTGAGTTGAGAATTCATAAAAATTTTACTTTTTTAATCTAAGATTTGAAAATGTAATACAAGATTACCCATAAGTTTGTCTACCATTATCAAAAAAAAAATGTCTACAAAAAAGTCAAATTAAATTTTTATAAGCGTTTGAAATTCATATTTTTACAACATTGATATTCACTCGATATCTCATGTAACGATTTTCTTATTTTGTTCTAATTAAAAAAACATATGACTGTAGATACTTGAAAATTTCACTGAATGTTTATATTAGTATTTTCTATACACGATAAAAATGTTGAAAATAATTTGACTCATTTTGAGCTGTTTACGGACATTGTCAGTTTTCAATTTTTTTAGTTTTTTTTTCTGTAAATATCAATAAAATTTTATTTGTTGGGTAAAAAGCGTGAACATTTAATATAAGGCTTCTGATATATTTTTACAATAGCAGTTGAAAAATATTAAAAGTACATAGGCACAATTTTTTTTATAAGCATTTAAAGTTTAAGTTTTGACAAAATGTATCAAATTTATAATTTAATAATTATTTTGTAGTTAAAAATTTATAAAATGTTCAATTTTTATAGCTAAGGATTGAAAATGTAAAAGAAGGTTCCATGTAAATAGGTTGTATATAAATTACTTTAGTCACAATAATATCATCAAATATACTTGGTAATATCATAGGCTGATTGACCGTTTTCGCTCAGAATCGTTTTTCTTATACAATGATATTATATCATTGAATTCAAATTTAATACCATTCATTACAGTGACCCACTTGTAACCTATTATACAGCAGAGCGATATCCACTTACCCACCTTTTTTAATTTGCATGCCTATAAATAGCTCAAATAGTGTCAAATATTTTGAAAATTTTGTTTTGTACAGAAAATCATCGTATTTACATTTGAGGACAATTTAAAGTATCTACTATTGTTTGTTTTTGAGTTACGAAAAAAACTAAATTAATTTTATTGAAAATTGGTTTTGCTTAAAAATTTCCTTTTTTTCTTAATTTTTATTTTTATTTTTCCCGACACTTTTGAAAACTTCTGAGAATTTATTACTTTTCTTCTGCTCGAAATACTAATTATAATTACTGTTCACTAGAAAAGATGCTGAAGACGAAATTCGAAGCATTTTTACTGCCCCAAAAGTTGATGACAGATAGAAAATACGAAAACACACATCATTGTAAGATCAATACATTCATGAATCATGATTCATATCTTCACTCAAAATCTAAAATAAAACTTAGATACTATATTACTTATTGGTTTTTTACTAATGCGTAGGTTAGTTAAGGTTTCAGATAGCCAGTACATGTCGTCAAACCAATTATTTGAGTTTTGAGTAAATAACATCTTATCATACATTTAGTATACTTAAAACGTTAACTGAAATTAAATGATATTTTTCATAATATATTATATATCATACATTTTATATTGTACCTGTACTTTTGTTTAAAATACGTGTATTGCCGCCTACTGACTGATGTCATGTCGTATAGATAAAACCAATTAGTGAGAAATAATGACAATAATAAAATCTTATATTTTGTTTTTGAGAATATGTAAGAAGAATACTTCTTGAATTCACCAGGCATTCGCCCATTTTCGTTTTAATTAGTGGACGATACTGGTGGTAGGGATTTAATCCAATTAACAGTGTTTACTTAAAATATATTAAGCAATATTCGATTATTTTATGTACGTGACTGTTGTTTAAATATTTACGTTTACGTGTTGATTTGATTAATTAAATAAATAAAAATCTGTAGGTATTGAAAAATATCGTTTTATAAATATTTATTTTATTAAATATAAGAATTTAAAAGAGAATATTAACAATAAGAAACATGAGTTTGCAGCTGAGTCAACTACCTAATTTACAAATAATTTATAGATTTTATCAATATTTTTTCAATTCTTATATGTGTTTCATTATCCGTATTGATCTTACAAGTTACATTCTTCCTTTTATGTTATCTACTACTGTACGTCTGTATACTTCAACATTGTGGCTATGCATTTAGGAATATTATGCATTCAATTCTACTTTAATGAATCTTTAATATGTTGTATTGTATCTATATAATATATAATTATACATTATTTTTTTATCAATGTCTTGGAATTTCTGTAATAGCATTTCGAATGCATTTAGAAATTTATAGTGTGGCCAGAAACATAACAATATATCAAAACAAGTATAGTACACTTCCAAGTCTGCCCATTTTCCCGTCTTAAGTTTTCCTGTAAGGCATTTCCCCGTCCAATACACCACATATTGAATCAGCCGGTTTCAATGTTATTAAAACAACACATTTGTTATTAATACTGAAAGGCGGCGCAAAACCCAAATAATACGCTGATAAACTTATAGCTAACACTTTTACATGGTTAAGTTATGAATTATGATACATAATATATACCTATGTGTTGTCACATAACCCACCATGACACAGTTGCGATAAACACGGAAACGGAGAAAATAATTTTCCGTCTGTCTTCAGTCTACTTTTAACGTTCAAATAATTTTATTTCACCCCGTTCGCATTCCGTTTTTGTTTATACACCTATAAAGTTTGTACTTGCGTCGTTTTATTCTTCCTTTGTTTTAACAAATACGCATTATCAATTATATATTATTACGCGTTATTGTTTTTTTTTTTTTATATATAATTTGTAAATATATTAAAAAATAAAATGTTTATAAATTGTTAAAGATAAAAGTTCTTAAGTAAAAGACTACAAATACACGCAAGAATTATAAAAAAAAAATATTTAAGCAAACAAAAAATGTATTAGATATTTATTATATAATATACGGACAAATGCCACAGAAGGGCACATACAAGACATAACGTGGTTGTTTTTAATCTAAAGATGATCATAATCATACACCGAAATTTGAAGAAATTGACGTTAAAAATTTACTTCAAAAGTAATGGAAACAGCATTCAATCAAACAGAGTCAATTCCATAACAATTTGTTGCTAAAACGTCGTGTTCTTCCCAAGTAGTATCTGCCTCTTTACCAACAATTAATGTTATGAAAAAAAAAAAACGATTCAACGAATAAGACATCGAGAGATTGCACCTTCAGATCGTTTTATTTTTGGACACCCAAAGATTGAATTTTGGGTAATTTATCATACAAAAAAGTTTAAATCTTTATATTCTATATATTCATTATTTTCTTAGCTGTAGTATAATTAAATGAACAAATAAATAAATGATTAGGCTATAGTAGGTGCAAGTTGCAATAAGTGGTAGGTATAATTAAAAATGCATTACTATACCAACAAATAATATTAAGCTGTGGAACTTACTTATATACTTAAAACGATTATATTTATTAAATAACTTAAAATACCTTGATTAAGACTATTTTCAATGCGTTTGTAAGCCCTTTGGACGGCCATTATGATTTACGAATAACAGCAGGCTTGCTTGTGACAATAACTAAATGCAGTTGATAAACATTTACGTGTTAAATTATAAATGATTTTAGATTCTGAGCGAAGCGATGAATGTATTGATTTTTCAATGATGTGTGTTTTTTTTCTTATTTTTTTTATTTTTTTTGTGTCTGTCGTTACCTTTTAGGACAGTAAAAGTGCTTGGATTTTCTTCAACAGTAACTTTTCTGATAGAAAAGTGAAGCCAGTTGGTACTTGGGGGTCAAAAGTAGTTTCCAGTAGTTTTCAAAAGCGCCATGAAAAAAAAAATAAAAATTAAGGAAAAACGAGAATTTTTACGCAAAATCTGTTTTCGAGAAAATCGATTTTGGTTTTTGGTGCAACTCAAAAACAAATGACCGTAGATACTTGAAAATTTCACTGAATATTTATATTAGCATTTTCTATACATAATACAAATTTAAAAATAATTTGACTCTTTTTGAGCTGTTTACGGACATTGTCAGTTCTCAATTTTTTTAGTTTTTTTTTTCTGTAAATATCAATAACATTTTATTTTTTGGGTAAAAAATATAATATAAGGCTTCTGATTTATCGTTCTAATAGCAGTTGAAGAATATTAAAAATATATATGCACAATTTTTTTTTATAAGCATTTAAAGTTCAAATTTTGACAAAGTTTATCAAATTTAAAGCTTAATAATTATTTTGTAATTAAAAATTTATAAAATGTTCAACTTTTATAGCTAAGGATTGAAAATTGAAAACAAGGTTCCACATTTTAATATTATATTGAACATTTTAAATTATCTGAACACTTAATTTTAATTTTAAATCTTTGTATTGAAAACATATTAATGAATGCAGTTAATTATATTTAAAAACAAAATTAACAATTTTTTTTATTTGGTTTTAAACATACCAACATTTCAAAATTACGCAGTCCGGGTAACTCTTTGCGAACTAATTGTGGCATCTGGCAAGTTGTTTTAAATTAAAAATATAAAAAAGTTATAAAAAACCACAACAATTCAAGAAAAACTAATAAAAGTGTTATTTAATTTTCTGCTGATAATCAGATCCAAAGAAGATTCATACGTTTTTTCGGCTACAAAATAAGAATAACTAATACAGTAACACCCTTGATAATATTACAACAAACAAACTCCAGATTAATCTAAAACTAAATTCCCTTTCTACCCATCGCAAGATAGTTGATAATGTCCTTCCCATAAAAATTATTAAATTGTATTTTATCCTGCCCCCCCCCCCCTAATAGCCATTAGTTTATATTCTGTTAACATCATATTTAGAATTACTTAATATATTCTATTATTTGTATATACCACGCATTGCTAAATAACTAAATTCTTAAATAACTAAATAACTAAATGACTTATTATAATGTAACTGTAAATTCAATAACATAAAATAAATAAATAAAAAACACCTACTAATCCTCATATCATCTAACGTAGGTACCTACACAATATGTTTAAATGCAGATTACTTTTGGTAAATGACAGTAGATGATTTTGATTTTTATCTTCAATAAAATTGGAAATTTAGTAGGTAACTATATTGTTTTATTATATTAATTTTTAGCACAATTTTATTTTTATAACCGTTTTGTCAAAATTACGAACAGTTTTAAATTATTTTTAAGTTAAAAATTGTAAAATTAGTTAAATTTTCCATGCAGCGTCAAACAGTGAAACAGGACTGCGTCATAATACCACGTCCAGACGCCGACTATGTCCGGTCAGGTAGTTGAAAATTTAATAAAAGATTCATCATACATTTTTTTTATAACGACATAAAAACATTAAAAATACGTCACATGCATATTAATTCAAATTTAGACAAAATAGGATAATTAAATTAAAAATAACGGCTTTAGTTATTGTTTTATAATTCAAAAAATATAATTTGTAAGGAATTGAAACATTTTGCTACTACAAAATATATCATCATATTATTATATACTATTAACACAATTACATGCATACCATGAACTTCCATTCTATGGTACCTACGTCTGAATTGACTTATGAGTTAATATACATATACTATAATAACCTACTCGCAATAATATTATATGAACTTTTCAACTGCACTTAACAAAATGGCTTCTTTCAATAAAGTAGTTGATAATAGTAATTATATTAATAATTAAGTACTGTAAGTTTCATTGAAAATATTTTCTCTGCTGTTTGTTCTAAACGATACACTTTGTTCTAAATTAGTATTGAATAAAACTATGTTATAATTGTTTAATTGAGTTATGGTGTCTATGATGTAAAAACTATGGTTATTATATTTTAAAAAATTTGGCATAGTTCTATAATCTAAGACATTATAATTTGTTGAGTCTTTGAGAAAATATTGATTTGATATGAAAATATTAGAAAAAAGAAACATTTTAAGTATACAGTAAATTATTTCATCAACAATAAACAGCCAAAATGTATCAACAGTTATGCTCAAGAAACGATAAATGACTGACCATTGACAGATACAGCATTTTAGTGTATACGTTTAATTATATTACATACGCCACAGTTTGATGTATGTATCACTCGTTTAGCGTAAACAATCAATATGAATTATTTTTAGATTTTGTTTGGAACAAGAAAGCTCAGTTTTAGTCTAATGATTTTTGAATACAATAATATTGTTGGCTCAGCTAAACTCTTTTTCAACCTAAATTATTATCAAAATTAACATGAATAGTGTTATAAGCATTCATTGGCCGTATTTTGAATATTAATCCTTTGACTATTGCTGTCGTGGATTTTATTTACTGCTCACGCATGCATGATGGAAATCTCCAAAAATATTTTCTCATTAAACTTGAAAAATGGAATGCTGATGATAAATATTATTTTATAAATGTATAATATAAGTAGTAAATTATAATTAAATATAACAGTTTATTCATATTCTTCTATCGCCGTTCTTATAAAACTACATAATATTATATGGTATTTAACCTAAATTACATAATCGTTAGACATAATTCATAATTATATACACAGTGGAATAATAAATTGCTACCCTTAAGATCCAGCGTTCATTGTTTTATGCACGGAATGATGGATGTTGCATGAACTTTATACTCACATATTTTAATATATAGATAAAATCCAGATTGTAACATATTCAATAGAAAATACGAATAATGACATTCGCAGCATCTACCGTGAAGTGGCCAACGTCGGTATTTCTCAACGTAAGTACTCACACTATTATATTATTTATTTCATTTAGTTATAAATGTTAAAATGGAGATTTTGTTGAAAAGATTATATTTTAAATGATGAACTTAAAATTAATCCACTTTAAAATATACTTTATTTTTATTAAATCAGTTTATTATTTGTGTACATTTTCGTTTTCTAGAAACATGACGTACATACAGTTATTATTTCTCAGCCTTACACTACACGTCTATACACGACAGCACACGTAAAATAGTTGGGATTCATTAATCTTCTGAAAGCCGCCTCGGCCAAACTGAAGATTTAATTTTCGTTTTTTTCACAGTTACCTGTGTCTTTCGATATTCGCATTTTTCATTCATTTTATTTACTATAACGGTGTCTTCGAGTTAATTTGAAACACTCAATAGTATTAATATATATTATATAATATATATTATACCGTAATGCATTAAAAATTGAATGCAATAAAAATACTAAAAGATATAAAAATGTGAGTCTTGAAAATAATATTTTCTCAATTTATTAATAATAATAAATGTATAATACCTATTATTTAATAATATACTATGTCATTCTTATATTATATTAATAAATAAGCTAATTCATGGGAACAAATTTTTATAAAAGTAGACTAATGAACTTAATATTTATTTATAGGCATATTTATTTATATGGCTATAGGCATAGTAAAAAAGATATTCTATATTTCTTTGCAAACATAGATATCTAAATTATGTTAATCTTTTTTATACGACGCAAGAGAGAGAAAGAAAAACTTTTATTTATAAAAATACAGGTTACCTATAATGACACAGTATACCTTATCAGACATTATGTTATTGGTTAGGAGGAAGAGTAGTTAGGAGTTAAGAGGATTATTATAAATTTGAATTTAGTGGTAGGTATTTACTAAACATATTATAGTTTTGAAGCAGTCGAATATCAGTTTGGAAGGTGTGCCCTTCACACCAAACCACAATTACGTCCCAGTCTACTATGCCATATATTGACGTTGTAGATATGATATTGTGGGCAGATATAGGTATGTGTTTCTTCTCCTATAAAGTTATTTAATTATTTTTATTTATGAAAACGTTTTTGATTTCATTTCCCAGCTATTTTTCTGTATTATTATTATTATTATTAATTTTTAATAAATTGGTGTTCGAACCAAATTTTAATTATATAGCTTGTCGGGTTATAGCTTTGAATGTCGCAATAAACGTGTTTTATTTATTTTGTACTGTTAATTGAATTATCACACGGTTGGCACAAATGACAATTTTTATACGGTTTATCATGAAAATAATCTAAAAAAGGAAATTACAAAGGTATTTATTTTAGTTTCCGAGCGGAGCGATGAACTTATAGGTTTTGTAATAATGTGTATTTTTTTTCGTGCTTGTCATCATGTTTTGGAGCAGATAAAATTCTTCAGTTTTTGATTTTGAGAGTGGTTTCTGGTAAAAAATTTGTTCTAGTTTGAAAAATTCCCAATACTTTTCAAAAAATAAATTAAAAGGCATCATGATTTTTAGACTAAATAGATTTTTTTATTATTTGTAAAAATAGCTTTCTAAAAAATGTTAACTTTGTATAAAAATGTATTGTTGAGAATTTTTATAAGATCTACTGTACCTATATTATAAAATGTATTATAAATTATAATACCTAATTATAAATTACTTATATTACTTGGGTCGTAGCGAACTGCATGTAGGTATCTACCCGCGCGAATTTATCGTTAATCTCATACTGATGTGTGATCGTTATTAGACCAATTTTTATTTTTATTAAAGAACTGATGTATCTTATTTGGGCATCCCACCGGCTGCAATGGTTTCGATGTATGGACGAATTTCTTCGTGTTACAGTTGAGTCTCTTGTACCTAAATGTACACCTAATTTGGTCCGAAAAATAACATAATTGAGTCTGAAGAAAATTTAAAAAAAACATTTCATGAACTTAGAACTGTCATTATATTAAAATATATTAAAAAAATTATAGTTAGAGCATCAAATGATAAAAATAATTACTAACTAATCAAATACACATGTATTTTATTGTAATTTAATTTTTCTTATTTATTAGGTATTATTATTGTTATAATTGTTGTTGTCAAATATCGCTACTGCGATTACCGATGATTATAGGACTATACCACATTTTTTTCAAAATAGTCATTTCACCTTACGCTGTACTTATTTCATATACCTACCTAGTACCTACCAATCACGAATAATATAAGATTAATAGGAGAATCCAATATCAACTACATGGTCAATGATTAAATTTAGCATGTATTCGAATTCTGATTTTTAGAATTCTTAAGTGTGATTAAAAATGACATTTTTAAATATATTTTTTTTCGATTTTTTTTACAATCCTTCACAAAATTTAAGGAGTATTCCGTAAACATACAAACATTGGTTTTTAAAATAAGAACCTATATTTTTAATAATGATTGTGAAAATGACGATTTTTCTGAAAATGTCCACGTATTATAATCGAAATTTGAACGAAAAGTTTCCGGTCAATTCTACTTTAAATACCTACTGAAGATTATAGTCTATTAAATATTTTGTAAATGAATATGAGCTCAGTAATTATAATTACGTATCCAGTATAAAATATTTGTTTATAATTACTACTTAGTCAAGTATACTGGGACAATTTTTTAATATTACAAAAAGCTTATGGATTAATATTGCGCTCAATAACTATTAAAACAAAGGAAAATTTTATACTTTTAACAGACTATTATCCTAAGTATTTAAATTAGAATAGCTAAGAAACTTTTCGTTCATATTTCGATTACAATTTAAAATACATCAAAATTTTCAAAAAATTAATCTAATTCATAGTTTTCATTAAAATATGTAGGTATTCATTTGAAAAACCAAAGTTAGTGTAGCGATACGATAGTTCTTCAATGTTGTGAAAAATTTAAATATTCTTAAGTAAAATATTGTTTGTCAAATTCATTCCTTTCAAAGACAATGCAATTATTTCATAGTATTTAAAATTTTAAGTGTCGTAGTGAAACAACGAAGGAATTAATTGGAAATAAAGTAGAGGTATAATTATATTATGTGCCTCATAACTGTCACAGATATAGATATTATAATAACGAGGCCAATATGGTAGGACAAAACCTGGGGTAAAGTAATATTTTCAGAAAACTCTAGAGATTTTTAATTCCATACACTGCTCGTAGCTTTAATTTGTGTTTTGGAGTTTGAAGTTACGGTATTGTTCATACTAGCTGCTGCTATGACTTTTTTTAGTGCATTTCAAAAACTATACAACTTGTTTTGCTTAGACTGAAGGATGGACAATTCTTCTAAACCAATTAATATGAACAGTAAAAGAAAAAGTTAGTATTTGAAAAGCACACCTGTAAATTTATAAAATATGTATTTTTCGCTTTGCGATTATTTTTGCCCTGGGACTGCTACATAACAATAATTATATACATGTTCCAAACTATAGTCTTGTTGCATCGCTTGCTGCGCGTGTATTGCTATCAGGTCATCGGTAAAGTAAAATGTATTATATTAACTTTTTATTTCAATATACGTTAAATAATCGTACTTGGTACAACTAAGTGTCTTGCCTAATATTATTAACTTCATTATTATCATCAAAAGCCTCTCATCATATCATATTCAATTAATATTTTTGCCATATTCTAGGATAATATAATATAATGTTGTCGTCACGGTGACGTCAACAGTGGTATCATACTTTACGGTAAAACAATTTTTTTTTTTTTTAATGCATCCCCCTTCTTTAGTTAGCATTATTTTTTTTAAACAAGTTTGACTAGGTAGTAAAAATGTTTTTATCTTAAAAATTATTTATTGAGAGCGAGTTAAAGTTTCAATATATGCAATTCGTATAGGTATAATTGTCATATTTTTAACAATCTACCAACGATTTTACAAATTTCCATGTGGTTTCATATAATTTTTTTCAAAACTTAGGTGTGCTGTTATGAGTTTAGCAAATTCAAATTATTTTCAAAGAGTTATATTTCAAATTTATCAGCCATGGTAAATTATTTATTATTTTCGTTAGTTGACTAATCAAATTTACAAATATTCTATCCATTTCCTTAATTATCAATATTTTGATTTCATTAAAGAACTACTTAATCTCGTGCACTTCGTTTCCCGTAAAAATGCCAACACTATATGATGCGAACTTTATTCGATTCGTTACTTAATACGAGTCAATACCCGGCGTAGTGATGTTCAAAACTATAAAAATAGAAGATTTAAGTTTAACACACTATACTAACATTGCATATTTATTTGTACTTAGGAATGGGATTTTGTAAAAATAACGCCTAACACGAGATTTTGCAGATCACATAAAAATTTCCTTTTTTTTTTTACATAGATAACGTAATTTTGGGTTTAATATGAAAGTTAGGTGTATAGTGCATTTGTGTCAATGACTTCTTATTAAATCTATTAACGATTGAAGTTTTTGTAGTACATTTATTTAAATTATATCCGACCATTAAAATATATTGAAATAAACCGTCAGTTTGTCCCATTTTTAACGCCATTAAAGATTTTTAACACAGTAATTTTTATGGTTTTTACCAAATATAAAATACAGGTTTAAAATTATATTCAATCATAATAACTATTTTCTTTTTTGTCACCAATAGCAACCCTATAATTAACAAAAATATATTATATTATACATATATATATATTGTATATTATATAAAGAATTCTTAAATTTGCATAAAAAAAAATTAAGGGCCACTTATCGAGATAAAATATTGCTTATAGATCATTGGGATAGTGTAACTTACTAATGGTAAAAACGTTTTTCAAATCGGTTAAGTAGTTCCTTGGATTACCGAGAACAAACAAACAAACAATTTTTTTTCTTTATAACATTAGACATTAGTTAATAAATTAAATTATGGATGAGTTGGTTAAAATTAAGTTTATTACTTATTGTTTTAATGCACGTAAATTGTGAATATTTTCTTTTATATTAAAAATAAAAAAATAATTAAATTGAAATAGTTTATGTTTGTTTTGGCGTTATTATATCCGAGCACTCGCTCAACATAATTATTAGTCGACGTGTAAACGCAATTCTATCCTCTCAGAGTATTTGGTAGATAAAGAAATTAACTCTAGATTTGGCATATATAGCTATTGGAATGTGTTGTGATAGTTATATATTCGTTAGGGACTAGAGTGTTTTCGTTTTTTTTTTCATACCACATCCGTCTATATATCTGACTCCCCATTCCTCTATCTGTATCACCAGGGAATTCTAAATAAATACTTTATAATGTTATTTAATGGTAACACTTGATACAAATGTTGAGACATACAATGAACAAAATGTCGAAAAAACCGTTATGGTTAGCTCACGTTTCTTTCGAGTCGTTGATGTATAATTCTAGTTGTCTGATTATTTTAATATATTTTGTAACTACAAACTGTTAGTATGTACTATGTACCTAAGTTGGAGTGTGTATGGGTTTTTCTGAAAACAGTTTCATCGATTATACTATAATATTAATTGTTCTACAGTATTTTTTTTCAGATATTCACGTTTGTTTGCAACGCATATACAATTAATATATTCATGAGTTTTTTAATTGCATTTTATTTTTTTAAATAAATATATCATTTTTATCTGCACTTAAAGATGATTTTAAAATTGATTGCGTTTATTGGATCTACTGAATAGTCACATGAAGTTTCAGTTAAATGCAAAAATTATGTAAATACACTATTGCGTTCAAACAATTAATTAACACATTTTAATCTATATAATATTATCCAAAATGTTTACTGCACCTTGTTGTTTATTGTTTATTAATTATTTGCAAGATAATTTACAAGAAAGACTAATAATTTTTTTTGCACACTTCCTTTATAATTCTGATGGAGGTGTACCTAATTCGTTTTAAGTTTGTAGTAATATCTATACAAAATGTGTTAATTATGAAGAGTAAATAAAAATAAACAAAAAATAATAAATATATTAACAGCGAGTTATAAGTTCAAGTTATTAATTACATATTGTGTAAGAGAAATATTGATAGTTAGATTATGTTTAAGATGCTATGATTAAAGTTATAATTATTATTATAAATAATATTAATTTTTTAATCTTCACATAACATAATATAATAGCGGTATTAACGTGTTTTTAGAGCTAAAAGATATATAACAACATTTATCATAACCTTACCAAAAACCTAACCGTTAAAAAAGTCCAATTTATACACTACTTAACAAAAAAAGTCGGCCTATCATATTAGTGGTATTTAAACTGTGGCCAAGTATACGCTTTCTTTAGTCCATAACCTCACTTTGCTACTACTATTTCATAAGCAACCATTATATTATATTGTTATAACTTAACATTTTGCCAGTTTTATAGAAATCTAACATGTCAATGATGAACTCGGAAAAAATAAATAAAAATCAACACCGAAAAATGAAAGGTTCTTGGGTAATGGGTATCTGTGCCAGGCGATGACAACTGCAGAAGACGCCAATTCAGAAACGGGTCAAGTGTTAAGCAACCAAAATAAAAGAGCATTGTTGCTTATGAAAGTAGGTAGGAGAAAAGTAAGGTTATATACTAAAGAAAGAGTAGATTTGGCCACAATTTAGATATTAATTATTTGATAGGTTCACTTTTTTTGTTGAGTCGTCTTTAATTTGATCTTTTTAACAGTTAGGCTTTTTATTGTGATTCTATTTACACCGTAATAGGTAATAATTATAAATATAATATAATAATATTTTTCTCGACCACCAGGTATTAAATCATAATAACCTAATTACTATTATATTAATGTATTGTTTTGATTACAACTGTACATATTTTGAATACCTACCTAAATTAATAATACTAATTTTTATATTAATGTTTAATCTTCAAAGAATGTTTTTTTTTTTAAATAATTTAAGGGCTTAAAAGAAATAGTTTCTTCTTTAATGATGTTCAATTTCAATATAATATATTATATTGTATGGAAATGTTCAAAATAAAATATATGTTGACAAAAACTACTAATAACGTGAAGAATATAGACGTATGAAATTTGAATATTTAATACAACAATATATTTTCAAACTTTGTTTAATTCGTTATTTAATATTCGGTGTATGGTGTTTAAAATTTATCTTAACTTTTCCGTTGCCGGAATAAGAATTCTGATTCGCAGCAGTACATTATCAGGTAGGCAATCTACCTGTGGTAGATCGCGGACCCCGCCGTGCTGTTTGTACGTAAGTGTATGATTTAACTCTAAAGTATCAAAGTTACACCAAGTCTGTCGTTTTTACTTAATTTCACCTACGATGGATTAATATAATCAATTTACACAAAATTCTATCCTATCCTAACCTAGCCGTACCGATGAATAAAAAAAAAACGAATTTAACCATTTGTAAATTAACCTATCTTCTTCCCAGAGGTCTAATCTACCCACAAACATTAATTTATATATATGTATAACTATATAGGTACAGAGACTATAACTATACAGACTAAACTCTGGAACTACTTATTAGATCTTCTAGTATATTATATATATTATGTATATTGTATATTGACAAAAAATAATAATACAAATCAACAAACATGTCTGATTCACCAATAGCAACCTAAAATTATCTAAAATATTTCATATAAACCTTCTCCGTGAAATACTCTTTCGTTAAAAAAAAAATCAAGAAGATCTGATAAGTGGTTTCAGAGTTTAGCCTGTATAGAGATTTTTAGTTCACTTTTTTATAGTTCGATATTATATTATAATAACATTTATATTTAAAAAATACAGCAAATAGTTTTTTTTTTATTATTATTAAAACATATGGCAACCATTTATAAACGAAAATTTCCATCGGAAATCTCAAAATTCCCGTTTGTGCACCACCCGGTGTTGGTTCTCTCCCTTTTTAAATTAGCCTATATTTTAAGTTGAACCGAATTACACACAGTGTAAACAATTTCATCAAGATCGGTCCAGTAGTTTCGGAGTTTATCCCGGACAAACATCGTGACGCGAGATTTTTATATATATAAGATTATAATTATTTTATTCTGATATTAAATTAATCTAAAATAATCATAATTTCTTCCTACATCTCTACATATATTTTATCTAAAATCCATTTTAGTTTTGCTTAAGTTTTGTTTTGTTGTGACAATAATGTTAATTTATTGTTCAGAAATTACAGAAATATTAGAAACTGCCGGGTAAGTCTTCAATAATAAAATACAAAAGTCTTTTAAAAAATCAATATTTCTGAAATTTTAATAATTACGTGTGTTTCTAAATACGTCTGAAATTAATATAGTATTCAAATCCTTTGATATGACCGATGACTTAGCTGGAGTACGTCGTTTAGTCATAATAGTACTTGCGGTTTATAATGGACCAACTGAGTATGGTTTAGAAGTGACCTGGTGTTAAGATAATAATTATATGTAAATTTATTCTATGATTAACACTGAACAATTAGTGTAAGATTATATTATATTGTGTACTCTTATTGTTGGATATAGTTTTAATAAAGTAATGGCATATTCCATATGATTAAAGTTTCGTTGTTGTTGAAGTTGTATATGCTAATACAGAATAGAATATTATTATACATGCAGGTGTAATATAACTGGATTGAGAAATAATTAATTATACATACATACAATAAAGTTAACTCTATTTTAATTGAAATTAGAGTTCCAGTTCCCTTGCCAAATTATTCAGTAGGCTATAGATTTGTATTATATAATAGCACTTATATAATACTTATATAGACACATAGTAATATATTTTTATGGAACAACACTTATCTAATTCGAAACTAAGAATAATAATGAAAAACTTGAAACAGCCACCTAGTGTTGTGCATTAGTCTGATTATGCTCTATATTCTATGCAAGATATTATATTGTGGACAGTGGTACATTCAAAATCAATACAGTCATTCACCAAAATGTAATTAGTTAAAAATCACCAAATTCTTACAAAAGAAAACTAAACATATAGGTAAATATATTTATATGTGGCGTAGATATAGCCTTTTATATTGATGATATTATTGCTATTCTTTATAACTATAAATTCGATTTTTTACCCATGGTGTATATATCATCAATAAATACATAATACATCCTTAACAATAACTCGATTCTCGAGGGGAACAAAAATAAATTCAACTTAAGTATTTTTCGAGTTGTATACCTACCTCAAATAACTTAAAAACACTTTTAAGAGATAGTAAAAAAAATCAATTTATCGATACTCGACGTTAGTTACTATCCCAACAAAAACACTACGCCAAACTCCGTGTAATGATATCACAACTTTTAGAGCCTTTTTTTTTAAACTTAGCGTTTTTTTTACACAGTGTGGCGGAGTGTTTTTGTTGGGATATCACTAGTATTTTGTTCATTAATTATTATTTGTAAGTCATTGTTACGTGGCTAAAAATAAGCAACAATGTGCTTTAAGAAAATATCATATTAAGTATTAACTTTTAAAACACTTACGTAAATCTATTATGATAGTTACAGTCGAGAGAATCTATTATGAGAGTACGCGACAAGAAATATATACGTGGTTTTAAATTTTAATAATATGGCGTCACCGCAGACTAATGACCTGGCAGGCTGTTGAAGCCTTTATTCTCAATAAAAAAAAAATATGACATCGTGATTGGAAGTGAATGTTGCCGCAGCAACGAGAGTAGTGGGATTGATAAGCGGCAGATCGGGGAGGGGGGGGCGGAAGGGCAATATTACGATTTTACGATATTTTCGTCGCTTACGAAAAATTGGACTTAAAAGTACTTGAACATTTTGGTTGTAACTTTTAATCCATCTAACCAATCTGCTTGCGAGTTTTTCCTTTCCCTTCTGCACGATATTTCTGATCGGTTGATACCTTATTATGGTTTTTATGATTGTTATACATGCTATTATGTTCAGATGTTTGCCCTGTAGAGCAGGCCGATGGATTAGCACAAATTAACATGGCTTTTCAACGATACAACTCTGGTTCCTGTTAATATACCTTAGTGACTACTCAATTTTTTTTGTTTCTTAACTTTGCTGGATAGAAAATGTTATTAAAAATTAGAAAAGTAGATGGATAAATGCAGAATATTCTGAAGAAATTTTCGATGGATAATGCTTCTCAAAATATTTAGGAAAATAGTTATTAGGTACAATGTTTTGATTTTGTTATTGCTCAATTTACGATGCATAATATTGCATTTTTTATGCTGATTTTTTTCTATGTATGATAAAAATATACACTAAAAAATTCATTAATTCAATCTCGTTATTTTATTTTTATCGATTCAGTGCAAATTTGTTAACTTAAATTTATTGTGATTTAAGTGCATTTTTATTTATCTATGGAAAAAAATCACCTATTTATATAACTAATAAGTAGGTATTAACGTATTACGTATTATTACATATATACAAGAAAAATTTATTTTTGTATTCAAATTACAATTATTTATATAAATATAGGGGTCCTTATAATTAAAATAATCACTCGATTATTAAAATATACTTTAAAATAGCATCCATACCATCATGCCATAAACACGCAATACTCAATTTCAATATAGAATTTAAAATATCGAAGTTAAATAATAATTATACAAGTTGATAGCATTATAGTACAATAATTGTTGTAGAACATAATACCGTTAAATATAATTAACTATTGATTAATATTTATATGTTTAGAAAAAATAAATGATTTGGTATTAAAATTATTGTAAAAATACATACCTATTTAATTACTTTTATTGAAATTGTGTTTGAAATTTAAATACCAGATATTTTACTAAAATTGTGTCATTAGCCACTGTGATTATTGTAATAGTTATTTTAAATAATCGCCTCATAATATTATAGTATAGAGTATGGTTGTTTTATTTTTTCATTTACAGTTTTCAAACGAATAAAGACGGAAGGACTAAATTGTCATTTGCAATAATTAAGGTTGATTAAACTCTAGAGGTACTCTCTACCTAAACGGTTCTTTGCAACGTGATACGATATTATAATTGTGCATTCATCCTTTAGGAAAAATATTGTACTCCCTAATTCCCCACGCTAAGGTACAGTGGGTTTAACTGTGGAAATAATAGTGCTAAAAAAGAGTTTAACTTTGCACAGTTCATGAGTTGTGAGTGTACACGATTTTTCATTGAAATAACAATATATACTCCACAAATAATTTATATATTTTTATACAAAATAATATTATGTGTTGTTATATTGTAAATAATTGTATAATTTTAAATTTTATATAAGACTAATTAATTACCATATTTTTAGTTAAGAATTTTAGTCTAGATAACTAAAATATGTATTTTTTTTAAATTAAATGTTATATTATATTATTATTGTCAAAATAGGGTAACTTTTCACATTTATTTCATACAAATAACGTAGAGCGGAAATTAAGAGTACGTGAGCTCAACAACCTAATTTTTTGGTAACACCATATAAATAATAATATAATATTACTGGTGTAGAGAGAAAATTATTTTTAGTGAAAATTAAATCAAATGAGATATGAGTATATTTTTGATCAAATTGCCTAATCCATTTTTACCCAATATCTATAATTTTCGATCTAACCAGAAACAGTTCATTTTAATCCAAATAATTTTCTCATTATATTTAGCATTTAAAAAAACAAAAGTGTCGTCACACTTTTGGATTAAAATTGCTGGACCCTCATTAGTTATCAGCTCCTTTTGTGAAAGATTGATGTTAATATAAAAACAAAAACGTATTAAAATGCAAGGAGTGCAATGAAATAAGATTAAATACTATAAAACCGTACATTTTCTTTATATGAGTTTATTAATATCTTTCAATGAGGCACCTACTAAAAAAACAATTGTACAATAAAAAGCTTTCTTAATTACATTTTTTGTTAAATAAATTTTGTTCAGCTAATACCTATAGTAAAAAAGTCTAAACAAAATATTTTCATTTTGCAAATATAATACATAGGTAAGTATATTTTATAAAATACTAAATTTATTCTCAAATACCTAAAATATATATTAAACAAAGGTGGGAAAATAGGTATAACCACTCTGCTATACAGTATATAAGAGTCAAGTGTACCTCGTCACTTCAGAAAGTCTTAATAATGGATATATTAAATTAGAATACAATGATTGCATGAAAAAAATTCTAAAAGTAGACGGTCTGTCAGCCCGTATTCCCATAAGTATATTTTGTCATATTATATTTATACTACTATTACAGAAATTATTTATTTTACTGCTAGTTAAGGTTTAAATAGTCGATATCTTAAAATAAATCTAAATATTTTTAAAACGTCATTGAGTAAATGTTCGTATACAAATGTAAATACCTCACATATATTTTTGAATTAAAACAAAACCGTTGTTCTTTGATTGAAAATACAATATCTAATTTCAAATGCCTATAAACAGCACAAAATTAGTCTTAAATTTTCATTATAAAAGAAGAAGTAAATAATAATTTGAGATACACTGGAATGTTTTTAGTTAAAAACATAGATCAGCCCAAAAAAGGTGTTAATATATTTCGAAAATTATACCATGTGGAATTCTAATATTAAAACATTGTAAAAATGCCAAGACGTATTATTCGTTTTTGATTAACAACAAAATATGCAAATCAATTTTGTCAAAAACTGCGTTCTTAAACTTTCCCGTTGTTTCCTAATTTTTTTTTTTGTAGTTAAAAATTAAAAAAGTTAAAAATTGAAGGATTTTTCAATTATAATAACTAATAAGTGTCCTCAGAACACTTGAGTTATATAAACTAGCAGTCTTTTTTAATAAAAAACCTACATCATTTAAAAATATAAATATCTATTTCTATTACAGATTTCAAAATTTAAAATATGCCAAAACTAAACGTTTTAACACTCAAATGTTTTAGTTTTTTTTTTGAGTCAAGTGAAAACCGATACAGGAACAAGATTTTGATTGCTTTACATTTTTCGAATTAATTTTAGGTGTAATTCGGACGAACCAAATCGTGGTCTTGAACTATATCATGGAATTTTAAATGAAGTAAAAAAATATATGTTTGAAGTACTTATTGAAAACCCTGTTTGAGAAGTTGAGAATATGATTTCGGCGGGCATGATTGGTAATCAGGCTTTTCTAAGAAATTAACATTTTAAAATATCAATAAAATACATTGAATTTATAAGCAATGTATCTACATTTATATTACATTTAGAATATTTTTATAAAGTACCAAAGAAAATGTATTTCTTTAGAAAATTATGAATATTATTCTTGATATCATATTTAAATAATAATATTATTTTATTTTTGTCAGCCGGCGCAGTGTATAGGCAATTTTGATACGTCCGTGTGTACACATAATATTTTGTTGTGGTGACAGATGACAGTAATGTGCATACTACTCGCTACTGATATGGACACGAGCGAATATACGCACAATTTAATAGTGAACTACGACAAGTTCGTGGATTTCGAATGATGTAACAACGAAGCCACTGTTTAAGTTATACTATTGTAATTATATCATTAAGGTCCTATAATTATAGTTCATTATTCAGTTGTTGAATCAGTAGGTAGTTGAATAAATATAAACACAATAATGAATATTATTAATAATTGTTTTACAGATAAAAGACTAACTAAAAAAATAATATTACTCCTATTTAGAAAGTCATTATTTACAGATCGAAAATTAAAAATGTTCAGTCTAGATGAATGATGCTTTTATAATACTAACTACTATACATTCGTATGGGTTTTAAAGACATTACATTTTTTTTCACACCACCAACAAAGCATTATCAGAACTTTTACAATTTTAAACTTAATACGCACGAATAAAACAGTATAGGTAATTAACATTTTGTAAAATTGTAATATTAATTATCATCTAATTTATGTTTTTCATGCACAATTTTATTAGGTAGTTATTATTACCACTATATTAGATTTATCGGTATCGAACCAAATAAACTTTTCTTTAATTATTTTTAGATAACGTTTTATGTTTTTTTTTTTTATTTATCTTATTATATTATGGTTCAAAATTTTAAACCATTGCCCGCTCAAAAGTTTGAACAATTTGTCAATCTTCGTTGTGCGATGTAATCAATTATATAAAAAGAAACGATCACACTGTTAGGGAAGTATAAATTGTGTTATGTGAGCAACAAAGAAGTAACGTCACGTGAAGAAAAAAGTAAGAACTATTGATTTCATATACTTTTTCATTATAATTAATTCTATCTTCGTCATCAGCAGTTGAAAGTTATTCTCTTATAATCTGTGTAACACTGCTTGCAATATTATTTCGAAAATATGATGCCGACAAGCTAGAAATAATACATTTCTTCCTAATTTTTGCTCTAAGAGAACGCAAGCACCATTCTACCAGAATTAGAAGCTGTAGTATCAAACACAAATCCTTGTATTTTTTCTAATAATCCCCAGTTTTCTAATTCATCATATACTGCCGAACATATTTCACATATTTATACAGTGTGTATGAAAATTAATTTTAAATTTATATTAAAATCACTTTGTTCATAATTATTATCTTGGTTAAGGTAATATAATAGTTATTATTTTTAAAATATGTTTTTAATTTTCACGGTTCTTATATACGTTAATGATCTAATGAAATTGGATTAGGAAATAAATAATTAAATTGTGTGTAAGTTATATTATATTTATATGAACAAAACATATGATTCTCTTGATGACATTTTTGTAAAATGAATTTGTAAAATGTTTTTAGGTATCATAAAAACCATTAACTTGTTTGTGAGTAAATGTACTTAGATAATATATTGATGATTAAGAGAAGAAACAATTAAAAATTATAGTGCATAAGCTCTTAATTGTATACTTAAATATTGACATTTAATTTATTTAATTTTATTACTTATTCTTTAGTTAAATCATCTTTGCAAATTTATCAATTCATTTTTCAGAGTATAATATTTGATTACGAATCAGCTTTCTTTTAGGGACCTGATGAAAATCATATTTATCGAAGAATTTACATTCCGAAACTTCAGGAGTTTTGTCAACAGACGGTTTTTCTCCACTTGTATTGAAGTATTATACATGTATGTCTTAATAAATAAATTGATCATATTCATAATTATTAATAAATACAATTGTTTTAGTTATTTTAGGTTTCTAAAGTAGATCTCGACCTAATTTCTAGGTTGACGCCCAGTATGACGTCCGAATTAGACTGTTGGTGGCAAAAGAATTTTCGGTGTTTTTCGAAAAATTTGAAAAACCAGTAAAACATCTGATATAAAAATCACCTCTCATTTTAATACTATAATAGGTATCGAGCTTTACGCGAAAACGATAACGCTCGAAAATTTTCAGTGCCCAATCGGAAACATCTGAACACGGCATAAGATGTTTTCACATCAAAAATTAAAACATGCGTGATTAAATTATTTTTATTTATAAGATTGAAGTCTAAATAGTTAAATATTAATTGTATAATATATTTTTAATTAAAAAAAAATGTAAAAATTATCATTCAATTTTAATAATAAATACCTACCTATGTAGTTTTATAGAAATGTAAACGTATACAATAAGATTATAGTTACTTTCGTTACGTCTTAAACACAAAAATTGTTTTAACAGGATTAGTTCGTATTAGGAGTGTTGCAAGTCAGAACCCGCTATAGGTATATAATATTATAAAAACACTAACCAGCACAATTTAGATAAATTATAATTATTCCACAAGCCGGAATCGTTGTTAGTTTTAAATAGTGGTTAGTGTGAGTGCGTCCTAGTAAACAGTAATACAGTTAGCAGACGGCCGTTAAAGCTACCGGTATAGTACAAATGTATGAATGATGACCCCAAAAAATGTCAAGTAAAAAAAAGTTATCAAACCATTTCAGCGAGTAAAGTCAACTTTACACAAAAAAAATGTACACCTCATAGAATAGTCCGATTTCAATCACGTTTTTAATAATATTTTATAGAGGACTAGTTTTTACTGCATGTCGTAATGGGCCTGGATTTTTTTTTTATTCAACTTAAATAATACCAGGAAAATAAATTACAAAATACCAATATTTTGAATTCTTGAAATCTTTATTGCAGCTTTGTTTCTGACATTTTGCTATTGAAAATTAAAGTCTAATACAACATTGAACAACAAAATCCTCTTTTAAAAGAAATACAATTGATTGAACTATAACAATTACTCAAGGTGTGAACTTTTATCCCATGAGACAGTTTTTTTTAAAACACCCTTAGGTAAAATATTTGTTATTTTAGGTTTTTAAAAACAATAAATATAGATACTGTAATTTGATCTGAACGGATAATTACGGGTTCTTTATTTTATTATAATACAAACTTCACCATTCAAACCTCTTTAGGGTCATAAAGGGACCATATTAGTTTTAATAATTACATTAAAATAGTTAAAAGTTATAAGCCTTTTAATACCTAAAATTTGGTACTGACAATAAGCTGAATGGTATTATAGTATTTTTAATAAACTAATAATGCAATTATTTTTAGTAAAAACAAAAAAAAATGTACAAGTGTTAATGTTAAATTGCTTTAGAATAGTAGGTACTGG
The DNA here is from genome assembly GCA_008086715.1 of Sitobion miscanthi. Lineage (NCBI taxonomy): Eukaryota > Metazoa > Arthropoda > Insecta > Hemiptera > Aphididae > Sitobion > Sitobion miscanthi. The sequence continues at coordinate 13,175,653 of CM017802.1, forward strand.
TTCTTAATTTTTTGTATGTTATAATATTATAAGCTAATAAAAAAAAATAATAATAATACTGTCACTGATTTCTATCAGTAAATTTTGTTTTGTGAATTAACGATTTTCATGTTTTATTTCAGGTGCACCTATTGATTACGCTGATCTCTTATTATAATACATTTAATATCTAAATACTATGAACAATTAGGTTAGTTAGGTTAAATGTATTTATTAGAATATTATTTAAATACGTTGTGTCATCAATTATGGTTCAAACACATAATTATAATTGCAATCACATTTATTTCTAGTTGTTTTATGATAATTATATTATCTTTGAAATAAATTATAATGAGCATATTTAATAATCTAACTACGCTTTTTTAATTATTTTTTTTTTAAAATTATTTCACTGTTAAGTACTTTTAAATTGTAATAACTAAATGAGTAATAGAATAAAAATACGTAGTTTAAAATTTATAATAATAATATTGTAGAAAATCTGAACCACATACAAAACTCATATTTTATATTATATTACGCTCCACTCATATTTATATTGGGTACTGACATTGATTAAATATACATATTTAATCAATGGTACTGATGTGTTCATGCTTTAATAGTATTATTATAAATATTATACATAAATAATTATCACATTTAAAAAAATGAATCAGATCAATGCTCAGTATGATGGCATTCTAAGGAAACTGTTTATAGACATTATAAAATATTAAGTTTACTTATAAAATCAATTTAAAAATGTTGTTCTTCATGGAGTGAGTAATATAATGTATTGAATGACGAACAATATTTTTTTTTATTCATATGTTCGCTATTTAGGGCAAATCAAGGAGTGTAATATTTAGTTCAGATGTTTTAGGGTAGACATTTTATTTTATTGATACTTTACATACATATAGTTTTGATGTTTAAATTTTAAAGTTAAGGTTTATTAACTATTATTATACTTGGAGTCATGAAATAATTTAAAGAAAATGTTAATTTATTTTTATAAGCAACTTAAAATTTTGAAAATGGCCTGTAAGAATTGTCCACAATATATAATAATTTATATATTATGTGACAAATCAAAAATCTAATAAAATAAAACACACCACAGTAAGCAAAGAATTCATTTTGACCTTATAATCGAAAATAAATAAAACATTTTTGAAAATAAATGTGTTTTATGTGTTTGTATCGAAAATGTGTGTAGTGACATCCATATCTTTTTGCTAGTCCTTTGATATTATAGTATTTAGGTTTATGATTTGAACATAATTCTTAATAAAAGCTATTTAACTTTTGAATGTGGATGGGTTTTTACATACTAAACACTGGTCTGGTAATATTTTAACAATTCACGTGTGTTCTGTTCCTTCATTGTTTCTTGATTGTATGCTTCTAAAAATAATAAATAATATTCTTAATCAGTTACCACCTAAGTACAGATTTTTTTATTTCTTTAGTAAAAAAATGTATCATGTGATTGGCAGAAAGTAAAGATATTTAATATAAACTATAAATAGAATTATAATAAATAGTAAAATCACACATTGATTTGCTGTCCAAAATAATAAAAATATACAACATATATACAAATGTTTTATAATGTTCTTTTCAACACAAGTTTAAACTCAATGCATTTTTAATTATTCTATTATAGACTGCAATATTAGACAAGTATAAAAACATACTATTCAAGTTTTGATGGTAAAATTGTTTATATTTACATAATACTTTTATTAATATACCTATTATGTATCATTATTTAACAATAAATAAAGGTAATAAATAATGCTAATATCATGATCATGTCATATTTTGTATCTTGGATGGATATTTATTTATTTATAAAAATAAAAACGTTATATTATTATGAACTTAATTTAGGTTATCTGATCGAAATTGTAGCATTAGTGTTATTAAATATAATATTATATCCGTTAGCTTTAAAATCAGGAAGAAGCTAACAAAGTTCCTGTACTATTGAATATTATTATAATATATGTATCAGTATTGATACGCAGTTTTGTATTATTAAAAAAGTTCAATAATTACAATTTACAACTAATAAATAACATCATATTGTTAACATTTCATATTGGGTGATATCGTTGGTATTGATATTGTAATTACCTAATATTTTATAATAAATACTTAAGAAGCTGCAAGTATTCCAATTATAAAAGGGGACTATATTAGTACGTGGGTGACAAGTATGTGGCGATAAATAGTCACCATACAGTGTGGGATGTAAGCTACCAAGCGTGTACAACTACTGTCAACAGTGATCGTAATATTTTGTGACTTTTCAATGGTCTTACTGGATCCTCGGACGGCCTTTTTCAGGGTACAAAACAGCTACATACAATATGTACCTATATTGTGTTCACGCTTGTCGTAAAAAAAAACAATTGATCATTTTTTAACGTCATCAGGAGTGTTACAGAGATGCATTAATCATTCTGTTCACTTTCCGAGGTTCCGTGTATACTGTTTTCGTATTTCAGAATTCGATTTTTTTTTTTTTCATGTGTGGTTCAATAATAATAAAAATGTCTATCTATGTACCTACATCCAAACTATAACATACTGAAATACATTTGACGTGATACTTATTTCCATCGTGCATTGGCCATTGTGGATTTCCGGCTTTTGTGTGGACATCCGGTCTGTGGAATTACGTCGTAGTAGCTAGATCAAGTTGAGCACTCCAGATGAGTACCTAATATAGTTAATACCAGTGAATTTCAAAAGTGAAGGTGACTATTGTTCAATACTATATGTAGTTTATAGTATGAAATATTGTACGGGGCCTGGTGTGGCTCGGTAGTTGGCTTATACGAGTGGTAGTCTGGTACATTATTTGTGTATTTATATTTGAAATTATGTGATATTTTGTTTCAACACACCCAACAATTTTTAAAAGTTTTTTTTTTATTCGTTATCATTTTATACACAATCTGTGACAGCAGGCACAATAAGAGTATGAGCTATATAAAAAAAAAAAACATGAACAATTTTAATGAAGAAGTCACCGTCCTATTGATGACACTTTCGTCTTTTATTTTCGTTTATTTTTGTCTGTTTTGGGTTAATGATTGTTATCCAGCAGGTATCTGCACCATCTGCGCTTAAGGTGACGAGGAGAGTTTCCAGGGATGGCTAATGTAGCTAAGTTTTTAATAAGTGGAATTGGGAATTTTTAAATGTATATAATTCATTAATTTTTGATTCGTTATTTTTGGTAAGTACAAATTATTAAAACTACTTCAAAATGTGTAAGAGCATTAGTGAATTAATCAATTTATAGTGGATCTATTAGGGTTGATAAACTGGTACCAATAAATGATGATATAAATGAAAATAATCTGTTGCTGAGTAAATAAAAATACTGAAAACTAGAACAATCCTACTCGTTTCATGGAAAGTGGTGTTAATTTACTATAGTTGTTGGCACTTGTTAACATCCGATATTTGAGATTATATTATTTTGGTAATATTTTTGTTGTCATATATAATAAGTAACGGACAAATTAAAAATACGTAAAAAGCTATCTTGATAAAACTATATAAACATATGAAAATTCCCAAATTCGTTTTCACGTAATTGTTAAGCCACTTGTATCTGTATGTACATGTTTTTAGTAATTGTTAGGAAAGGAACATGAGAAATATTTAAATTTGACAAACTCGTAATAAATACTAGGCATGCGTTTTTGTTTAGGTACAGAAAACCATTTATCTTATTTTAAAATTATATTTAAACAGGTACGAGGTGAATGGACGCACATTAAAATATATTTAAAATTGTACCCACCATTAGCTTTTAACTAAACAGGCTTGTTGTTTAGCGTAATTGCAGATAACCATGATTCATAATAATTTTAGACTGCGCTCTTAAGACTGCAAAATAATATACGTTAGAGCCACAGTTTGTTATACACAGGATAATGTGGGCAAACAATATATCTGCCACGTGACATACATGACCATATCCTTAGCGTAATATGAACTAAAGTATTTAAGGCTAGAGGATTTACTTATGGTATTTTTATGATTGAATAAGATATTCTAACAAAGGACATTTTACGGTGGAAAATATTTTGAAACCGACAACCTATTACCGCCCTGAGTACGGTCATGTCTATACCACTCATCGTTATAATCGAGTACCTGTATATGTGTATATATTGTATATACGCATTACGACGTAAACACATCGCTGGACGTAATGGGTGTATAATGACCTATCATATTATTATACAATACGGGTGGCGGGTGCCGAACTGCCAAATACATAATGTGGGCAAATTAAAAAATAAATAACATTATTAGTTGTAAGTTTTAGGGGCTACCATAACACTTACCTTCCACACCGAAGAAACCTGGAGCGTCGGGTAAGACGTCTTGGCGGTCGTCGGGTAAAATTAGTTTATTATAATCGAGCAATTAATTTTTGGTCTTCTCTGTGGCCAGTGAGATCGGTTCGCGGCGTGCCAATCGCTGCTCGCGGTGGACGGCGCTAGCGACCGAAACCCGTGACGTCGGTGGCACGTCGCTCTCTGGTCAGCCCGACTTCGCTCCGCGCGCAGTCGGTTACCGGCATCACGACACGCTCTACACCGGGGGCTATAGATTGGCGCCACCGAAAGTCACGCACGCGTCCTATAATATCCGAGCACACCGAAATATATGTACTATCGTCATCTTGTTATATTATCACATTCGTTGCAGACGCAACAGGCACTCCGAGTGCTGAAGCACTACTGTTGCCCACGGCCCCGAGGAATTCGAGAGCGACGTGCAAAGGTAATGATTATTGGCCTCAGCATTATCGCGATAATGATTAATTTAAAAAAAAAATCTTTATGTTTAGGCAAGTTAGTAGAACAAAATAAATAGGATACTTTTTTTTAAGATTTAATTTAAACATACATACTGCAATTTATTGTCCTTGAAACAATTTTTTTTTTTTTACCGAATCTATACTTGTAGATTTTTGTAGTTGATAACATACGTTGATGGTATATAATCATAAACTATTAGGTATTATGTAAATCATCTAGCTCATATCATAAAAGTACGACAACGCGAAATTGAACGGGTCTTTTAGATCTTTTATACTTTATACGTATAAAGTTACTACTATAATACTAGTAAGACGTAATAATAATATCTGACACTATCTGACTGACTTTCACCGAACTTTTTTCTTTCTTTTGATGTCTGTCGTGTAAAATAAAAATGTAACATAATTTGAAATATATAAGAATACGATTTTGATTATAATTGGTAATAGCATATATAGGTAATTTATTAATTATTTTCACTTTATCCTGTTTTAATTTAAACGAGAAATTGCCTAATTAGTAATTACCTTCTTTTTATGTTTACGACCATCTATAAATAATCTGCATTCAATATTCATATAATTTGTTTTAATCTTTGATTATAAATATTTATCATTTTCCTATTTTTATAGCACTCGATTTTTATAATTTAACATTGTTCCATCGAACATTCAAATTTCAAATAAAGCTACTATGAATAATATTATGTATTGTCAAATTTCTAAATTGGAAATACTATAAACGGATTGAATTAAAAAAAGTTAATTTTTTTGACAAATTTTGAATAAACGAAGCTTTTTTTAAGATCGATTTCAAACGCAATAATTTATCACATTCCCGAGAGGCCCAACCAATTTCTGTATCATGTTTTATAAAAAAAAATTAGACTGTCACCAGTCATGATAAACTTTCATTGCTATTGTTTGCAGATAACAGCTGTATGAGCAACAACTAACGGAAACTCCAAAACAATCAATATAAAAAAAAAATCCCGTCATTTTATTAAACTAATAACGCAATGTTAAATGTCCACTAGAGAGTATTGTCAAAAAAATATTTGCCTTAATAATGTGTGGGGTTTATAGCATTCTAGCTGTAGGTAGGTACTATGTGTAATGGATTATATGCACAAAACTGTATTGACAATATTTTCATAATTTTCTATAGGTACCTAGATGTTTTGTATTGCTAATATACCTGTTATAAAAATATGTATGTAAATAAAATTGATTGCATAATTGTAAACAAATACTTTTTTAGCTATCTGAATTTAAAACGTTTGTTTGTTTTTTATTAGTTTCATTGTGTAATTATTTATTATTCCATATTATTATACATGAAAAAAAAAAAAATTAAAACCGTATATAATATCCATCTCTGTTATTTGAGCAATAAACCTATCAAATAATCAAACTAATAACTAGGTATCGTGTTTCTTATGTACTATTTGACAAAATAAATACTTTTTTTTTATCAAAGAAAAATTTATATTTACAAAAAAAAAAAGTAAAAGTATATATTTTTAAGAAATGTTCCTACTTGACGCCCGGAAATTCATATAGTTTTTTTTTTTTTTTGTTAGTAAAACCACTTATATTTCTTTAAATGCGTTTAATAAAATATCATTCATCAAACGTAAACTGTCTAGATATTAGTGTGATTAAAATTCAAAGATAAACAAAATAGATAATATACTGTAGTAATATACTTTATGTACATTAACCACAATTCAAACCACCATTGATACATTAAAAAATGATTTCTAATTTCTAGTTAATATTAAATAACAATTGTGTGTACATTGAATTATTTAATATGTTACACACTTATATATTTAGTGCTTTACAAGTATAAAGTGAAATGAATTGCTATATTATATACGATATTATAGTGTTAGTATATTTTTATTGTTTTAGTACCAAGTATGTATTATGGGTCTATGCCAAAATATCAGAAGTAAGGATAGCGAAATAATAATGGAAAATTAAAAAGAGCGAAATCCAAAGCAAAATAAAAAGTGCACATAATTATTTACATAATATTATGATAGCAAATAAGTTATAGTTTTAATATTTTAATTATGTTTTTAAAAATTAATTAATATAAATAGTTTTGGATATTATAATAATAAACGAGCGATTGTCTAACTTTTACCAGAAATTCAGTACATTAACTGGTAACTTGGGTGACCTAGGTTCATGGAAGTGTTCTTTGATAAATTATTCAAGCCATGCAATTCCTCAAATCGTTTACACTTATTTCAAAAAGGTTGTATATTTTACAGTTTGTACATATAAGTATGTCTATATTCATTACCTAATAAACGTGAAAAAGAAGAATATATAGGTATTGAAGACCCAAAAGACAAATCTGAAATCCTTTTGATGAAGTTTGTAATAGCTAAATTTACTTGTGGATGCATTTATCTAGCTATATACCTTATCTAGAAAAACCATATTATATTTATTCTATCTCGATTAACTACAAAATTGGTGACTCACTATACAATCAAGATAGACATTGTATCTATATATTCTTCTATTTGGTTTTTTCATTGTCAATCTATAAAAACTTATCACATCATAACACGCTGCTCTTGAAGTCCAGCCATACTGTCACATAGACTAACGCACCCACAATAATTATTCTTAGATTTATTTTTGTTTTTATTAGTAACCAGCTATTGTAAATATTATGATTTTGGCTTATCACGCATAACTTTTATTATAATTTATAGCAAGTGCCTGACTTTTATACATCAATATTCCAAATTAACTATTTCCTAATAATTAATAAACTGTGTACACATACCTAATATTAGTATCACCGATGTATTTCGCCTTTTTAATTTATCTGTTGTAAATTATATTTGCTTTGGTTTTCGCTGTTATAATATCGCTATCTTCACTATTTTGAATGAATACCACGTTTCTATAAAATGTCAATTAAAATATTTTACAATTATTGTTGAATATTATTAAAAATATTTTGTATATGGTATCAGCAGATTTGTTTAAATTAGCGTCTGACCGTCACCCATTCACGTTTTTTCTAACACACAACAATTTGTTAATACATATATTCCTAGTTTACTATTAACTATAAAAGACTTATTAGAATATTAAAGGGCAATAAAGAAATTATGGTAATTTCACAAACACGTTATAATAATCAGTACTTTAGGTTAGTTTATTATATTATTTATATTTTGGTCACGTTCAAATGTACGCTTCTATTTTAATTCATATTTTTAAAGGTTATGTTGCATATTTTTATTTGTAAAAGTTATAACCATTATACTTTTTACAACATTACATTAATGTTTATAAACATAACTTTTAAAAAAAACATAAGAATTTAAAAATGTTATCAAAAATTGTATTATTTTATTCATGATTGATATTCCTTAACATACTTTGTCACATTTTTACATTAATCAAATAATACTTATCAACTATTTTTAAAAAGGCTGCATATCTAGTGTTCATAAGAATGTCAAGTAGTGGTTTTTCACAAAAAATTTATAGTATAGAAGTGTTTAAATTTTTATTCTTTATTACCAAATTATTGGTAATGTTTATTTTATACAATTTGGATTTACGTCATATAATCTCCCATAAAAAATGTAAAATAAATAAATCAATTTTTAATATCATGAATATTGATATAAGACGTTATTAAGTTTTGTATTTAAATGTATACTTTTTAATCCCAGATGATAATTATTAGGTCAGTTCAATCCACAATCGTTTTGAATTTTCTATTTAGGTTAATACTTTAATGAACTGTTTATCTACCAAATGTATTTTTCCAACGTACGTATTTTTCCATTATAATTTGACCCTCTATTTTATTGCACATGGTAAAGCAACAGTGATAATTGTACTGTTAATTAGATTCAACTCTAAATACTTTTTTAATTGTATTTATATTTGATTTAACCATTCGAATTCCAAACATGATTGTGTATTGCAGGTGGTTCAGAAATGTTACGGATTGCTGAATTCATCAGTATAACACTAAAATATTTTCCTTGGTTTTTGGCACATCTTTTTCAAAGTAAATAATAGAGAAGAACTATAACTATATATTCTTGTGAGATGTGGTATTTAAAATTTGTTTCATTCGTTGTTGGGCACTAATATACCATTATGTTGACTTGTGATAGTATTTTGTTATTTTTTAAGTTTCGTGTAATTTAAAAAAAATGAACGTACTAAATATTTTATTTTTTTAGAATTTTATTTCTCTGTTTTAAATTTAAAATAGTTATTATTCACAACAATAAAAAACATGTATTATAATTTATTATTATCGTTTTTAATGATTTTTTTACTCAATTGAACTAACTATTTTAATCAGCTAAATTGTATTACTCTAATATTAAAAACATTCTAAGAGGATACATTAAGTAAGTATTATATATCAATATTTTCTTAAGAAAAATGTTCATTTGTTTATTACTATAGGTACCAGGTACCTAGCAGATTTTCTAAATGTAATTACATATTACATTTTACGTATTTAATTTATTTTAAGTTTTACAAAACTGGACCAGATTATTTATAAGTAGGGTTAGAATATTCTATGCTTACGGCCTAAAAATTTAAAAAATGCACATCAATATTATGCCTAAAAAATATCAAAAATAGGTAGGTGCGCTCTTAAAAGATCAAATATGTTGTTGTAAAATAGTTAATGTGTTAGTAAATTGTATTGTACATTATTAATTAAAAATAAAGTACACATTTTTAGTGTACCTATAATTAAAAATAAATTATAAGTTGTAATAAGTTGTTAATAACTACAGTAAAAACAAATCGTTGAAAATAAAAAATGCATTTATAGCTAAAAACTCACAAAAAAACAACAAAAATATGCTAATTAAAATTTAATGTTGTGCATTGTGAAATTAATTTTTACGTAAAAATCATCAGCTCATAACTTACTATAATCATAATAATATATAGTAGTGAGTAACTCATTATAATATTACGGTCAGACCAGTAGCAATTAATATAAAAACAATATCTAGGATTTTTTCACTTAGGGAGGGGGTTAATAGACTGCATATTCAATATACACATACATTTATATTATTATATATATGTAGCATAAATTGTATACAACATTTGGTCTGCGGGATTACTTCCATACCCCCCCCCTCCCCACCACTGTAAATATGTCACTGGGCTAGACATATTATATCGTTGTTTTAGGTATGAGGTACCTACACTGTTGTAATATAACTATGAATATTTTTAGTTTAGAACCATGTTACAATAATTTGATGTGATTATAATAATATACATAATATGATTGAGATACAATATTAGCTTGTTTCACCAAGTACCAACTATACGTTTTGTGTAATATCCACATTTTTTTCAAAACATATTATCATGACGTCTTGTCTGTTATAGCTGACAGTATAAAATAAAATTAGATAACAAACATTTTACTGGTTGGACAGAATATGAATAAATCAGATGTTTGTCAAAGATCTCTTTTACGTCCCTTACACTTATTGATTTATCAAAAAAAAAAAAAATACATTTTAAATTGAAAAAAACGTTTACATCGCCTAAAAGTAAGATAATAAATCTTATGATAAAACATAAACATTTATTATACGGTTTAAAAATGTAAGAATATTGTACCAACTATAGTTCACTAGCCATAACACTCGCAACCGATGAAATACGGAAGCATATTTTTTCAACAACTTGTTTATGTTACTGTAAGTAAGTGCACTTTGAAAATGCATGTTTCTATTTTTGAAGCTTTCTGCCTTTCCATTTTCAACCTAATTATAATACAGTTATAATTCAATCTAACGTGAGCACTGAGCAGCTATTATAATATGATTAAGCTTTTAAATGTTATTAATTTATTGAGAAACATATTCTTGCTTTCAGAATTACATTTCTTGGCATTGAACCCCTAAGAATCGAATTATTAATTTTAATATGTTTTTTTTCATAATTATTGTAGGCTGTTTTAATTAATTATGTTCACTGTTCAGTTTATGTCAATACAATTGTATTTTACCTATCTATTCTTATCAATTACATTTATCACTATTCAATTAATTTGTGTATCCGTTATCTTAACAGTGACACAATTGGTAAAATTAAGCAAGTACACAAGACGTATCGGAGAGTAATATGCATTTATTGTTCTTCAATAGCTAACGAGTAACGACCATGGAATATGTGTGCAAAAAGAATAAAATAAAAACATCTGAAGTTTGAAAAATTTTTTCTTTATAAACGTACTCGTTTAACACCAGAGCTTTAGTTTCAAATACGATATAACAAATTAACTTCATTGCTACAAAATACTTTTCTGTCAGTGTTTCCTTCTAATATAAAGAGCCGTGGTCCAGGATTGAACGGATTTTATAAAGCGACCATTTTTATTTCTTAGCTGCGTGCAGAAAGTTATACAGAAAGTAGAAACTAGAAGCAGTGACGTTTATACGTCCATAAACAGCAGTCCTAAAGTATATTATTGTAGGTACCTACTGGATAATGGTTTTCTGTTTTGTGCTTCAATCTTAATTTATTTTACATTTCGGTAGTTTCAATACCACTTCATTTTTACGAATCAATTGGAAATTACTGAACAATGTGTACAACATATGTGTATACTTACATGGCTACTATTAATACTTATTGACGCTGTACACAGCAGGTCATACGATAAATAAAAAAAAATTCGTACAGACTATTATGTATAATGTATACTAAAATATGTTATCATAAATAATTTATTATGATATAATAGCTACTGGACGCTAAGTTATACATAATGGGCTTCAGTAAACAATAGTATTTCTCTAAGTGATAAACTACAATAGATTTTACTTGGCGTATAATCAAAAGTTTTCAGATTGATTTGTTACATTTATTATCATACATTAGATATTTTGAACGATTTCATGATGTTTTAGTGAATTATAATCATCATATATTTAATACTTTTATAAGGCAGTCTAACAAATTAATTTGTAGAATTTATTTTCAATAATTGTCAGTTTCAAATTTTTTAATTTTGATGACTAAACAATTATCTGTGTTTGAGTAGCATAAGAATATAAATAATATATATAACTTCTGAAAAGAAAACTATATAAAAGTTTAAAATCTATAGCTCTCGAAGTTGTAATATAATGTCAATTTCCAGTCAAGCATATTGTGTACCTATGTAATATTATTTCGATTTGTATTCTTTTTTATTCCAATTTTAGTGAAGTTTTATACATTACTGTCTATTTCAATTGAATAAAAAATTGTGTGGTAGATACGCCGTATGCTACCTATTGTAAATGTATACTTGTATAGGATTTATTTATTTTTTAAATCACGTTTAAAATAATTAAAATGCTAAGAAGGGCTTAAAATATTTACTACCCATACTGATGTGACAAATTTACATTTTTATGTCTTTTGAAAAGCAATATTTTTTTGTTATACCTTTCTATAAATGACTGGAACATAGCATTAATCAAATATTGGGTTATCTTTTTAACAATAAACACTCGTTATTAGTCATCATCTTGAAAAATAATTACAAAAATATTATTTAATTTAAAATCTTAAAAAGGTTATTAAGGTTCTCACCTATAACAACTAGACATACTAATGATAACGACTTAAGGCACTATTATTATGTTGATAGATTAGCACTAGTTTATAGCTTAATAAAGCAAAATGAATATATTATTTTTGTTGGTACTCAATAGGTAGTCCATACTTTACTACACTGTGAAAGAAATAACCGAATTTTCCCACAAAAAAATATTGTGCGGACATACACAAACATAAAAATGCAAATTATGGTTGAATACCTACACGTGTCGCTTATACATTGTATTGAAAATAGAGCGTTTTATAGCTTGATTAACTTTATTGATATACAAAGTAATAAAAGAAAATGGTACGGATAGGACTTGCTTAGTAATTATTGTGATTTTATGAACGACTTAGAAGTTAGTAAAAAAAAAAAAAAAATAAAAATAAAATTTGTTACAGTTACGAAGTTATCTTTATAAAACCACTTTTCAGATTCCAAAGAATATGCTGAATTACGATTATTTTAATATAATTAGTTACTTTAATATTTATCATTCATAGAGTAAGTACTATGAGTAAATCCAAATCTAAACATAAATATACTGTACACGATTATATTTACATATTTAATGTAAAATTACTTTTCCAAGCTCAAATACAATTGATAAAACATTTCATTGGCTCCAAAAGTTTTAATTCAATTTAATGAAACTGCGCTCCTAGAAGAAGTTTTCTTGCCTCGTGCTTCCCATCTGTATTATTCATTGGATTGCCAGAACGCCCTTTTCAGCTAATTGACCATATTGCGAATAAATGAACACGTTGCCCAATGGCTTTCAAATTGACGTGCTTTACAAAATAACTAATTCGATCATTAATCTAAACTTTTTCATGCAGTTTTTTGTACGATTGTGTTTTGATTTGAACGAAACCAATCCTCAGTTCTCGATAACTGTTAATTTTTTGATATTACATAAGTACCCATTTTTATTTTAAGTGAACCAAAAATTGTATTATTCGCTTTAGTATAATTTATGTCTTGATATATTTAGTCAATGAATAGGTTTTGTAAATATGTATTGCTTCTGGCTTTATTTTCAACTATAAATTAATGCACAAAAAGTTTTATTTGCATACAAAAAAAATAAATATGAACGGGTTACGGAAAATTGTATTGTATGAGTTTATGGTGATTATATAATACGTAGGCACATTTTTATTCTTATAGGGAAATACTCGTTTGTTGGGTTTTGTAGTTAAATTTACTTTTTTTGGAATTTCTAACAAAAACTACAAATAAAATCCCATTATTTATTATATCAAACAAGTACGTGTTAAAAACTATATGTGTTACTAAGTGTTTATATAATTGTAGTAAAAAATTGGTTTAAGACTAATTTTTTTTTTAAATAGCTCTTATTTAAAAATATTTTAAGATTGAAGTTTTAAATTGTATAACACTATAACGGAGATACTCGGAAACTATATAGTATATACTATACTATATATTATTATTTTTTTTTCTAAGATATCGATAATACAAATTAGTGCGACTTTCTAAACGAAAAACCTTACTAAAAAGTTGTGAGTTCAAAATTGTTTGTTTCATAATTAAATGTTAATAATAATTTCTAAGAACGATCGGTATGATGATATAATTTTGTTATTTTACAATAGAATATAGAAAAAGTACTTTTAAAATTATAAAAATCAACCAATTGAATAAGTACCAATGAGTTAAATTAATAATAAAAAAAAAACTAAACTTAGTTTTATTGAGCTGAACATATATTTTGAAATCAACTTTATCCTAATTTATGTCCGACCTAGACGTTTACTATATTTTATACATAATATGCAATTGGTATCAGTCAAGTACTTGATCGTTTGATACGTTTCGCTGTTTAATAATATTATTATAATTTAATGAGTTCTCAACATGAATTAATAATTTTTAAATAAATATACTGGTTATGAGTTTAAAAGAATAAAAGTGAAACTGAACTCGGCAAAATAATTTAAACATGGACAGTCTCTATTTGATGTGAAATATTAAATTATGATAATCATATGTGACGAGATAAAATAAAACAAACAACTAACGTTTTATTTAGTTGTACAATATTGATCGTTTTAACTTGTATTATGTTACATTTAAATTCCACAACTATTATTTTACATAATATAATACAATCATTATTTCAAATATAACTATATTATAAATGTAAACCATTTTGTTTTATTTTCAGTTAATTTGATTTCTATTGTAAAATGATTCAGATTTTTAACAGTTATTAACGGAAGGTAAGTACCTAAGTATTTAAGTAGATTTCCCCCCTGAGGCCTGAAGTATCAAATAGATGTATTCCAAAAACCACTTTCAAAGCTGAAGATGAAATAAAATGTCCTGATCTAAAGCAACATGATTGTCACTCTCACAAAAAAAAAAAATCATTATATTCCTCGCTCCACTGAGAATTCAAAATACAACTTTACCTGTAAGTTTTGATAAAAAAAAAAATGAAAGCAGAAACTGCTAAAATTAAAGCTGTTCACTACAGTTAATCTCAATAAAATTAATGTAGCCCTTTTTTTAATTTAAACTGGAACTACTATTTTTTAACTCATGCGAGTAGATATTTTTACCGTACGCAAATTACGTAAAAATATTGTGACTTATAGGTACTAGGTAGTATAAAAATATACAATTGATTTTAAAACTGTTTCACAGTGGTAACTATGTATTACCGTCGACATTTTATTGTTACTGTATAATATAGTCTCAGAATGCAAAGCCCCTCCCCCTCTTATACTGTAAACAATGTTTGAGTAAATCAAAATACAAACACACAATTAAAATAATTTCTAAAATATGAATATCTGCAACATTTTGTATTATTGAATTTATTTTGTCGACCAACTTTTCTGTTTTATACAAAATGAATTTACGGTTTTAAACTTCGATATCATAGCCCATAGGTTATTCATATTTTATGCATTGTACCTACCCGAAAAGTATTCTAAAAACCTAAACTTAAAATAGTAGTAAAAAGTTTTTAAAGTTTCAAATTCAAAATATTTAATATATTCTATAAAAATAATAATTTTTAATCAAATCAGAATTTCTTTGTAAATGCAATGATTTGTTACTTTAATTGAATTTAAATTTGATTTATATATAATATATAAGTATATGTTGAAATGTTTTATATATCTATCACAAATATTCATTGAGTTAATTTTTTTTCACTTTAAAATCTATTATATCGAGTTAGCTTGGACTAAGTTTAATTAAAAATATTTATTTCTAGTACATTTTATAGTTACATTTCTCTCTAAGCAATATTTTCCTCCTATTCCGATCCAATTAATCCACAAAAAAATCCTTACAAACACTTCTAAACAAACTATTAACTATCTATCTGATGCTACAAATGGTGCCTTAAAGTTTAAACTAAATGAGACAAAATCAGTCAATACAACATTTTTCTTAAGACAAGGATTCTGCCCCAACGTAACTTTTAATGACACACGAATTCAACATTTTACTTCAACCAAATATCTAGCCATCTAGGCATTACGTTTGACAAGCGATTCACTTGGAGTTCCCATTTACATGACAATTAATGTTTATCGCTTAACACATGAAAACGCTTACTTCAAAATCCATTATCCAAGTCTCCAAACTTTGGTATTATCGGTGTTTGCCGAGATCTAGTATTTTCCGGAATTACCTAAAGTACTGTATAACCGATAATGTACTGTATTTAGGTTAGTACTTGGTAGGCACCTGTAGTAAACAAGTACTAGATACCGGTATTAAAATTTAACCACTAGTATTATTTTAAATAATATCTATGTTTCCTCCCATGTTGTAAATAATGAGTTGGCACTAATGAGTGACTTCTTTCCGATATAGGTACTTAGCAGTCAACATTATTTTAATTACATATGCGTGTCATATATTAATTCATGTTGTATATATTGCAAATAACTTATGTTTATAGTTAGTCTCAAAAACTACTCAATGATTTCAACGAACATTTCAGAGATTTCTCTTGGAGATACCAAGAAGGTTTACAGTCTACCATAGGTAACCATGTCTGATAAGTGGCGCTGAACAATCTTATTTGAAATATAATTATAAGCTATACTATATCTATCATATATGATTATATGGATGCTAAACAATATATCAATATCCCAGGAAACATAGGTATT
This sequence comes from Sitobion miscanthi, assembly GCA_008086715.1. Taxonomy (NCBI): domain Eukaryota; kingdom Metazoa; phylum Arthropoda; class Insecta; order Hemiptera; family Aphididae; genus Sitobion; species Sitobion miscanthi. The sequence goes on from CM017802.1 coordinate 13,192,295, forward strand.
TAAAAGTCCCTATCTAGAACGGATACTTTTTATGGTCCCACGGTGACTATCCGCTATACACAGTTTCACTGTACCAATTAAATTAGCATTATTTTGAAATATTAAAAATATACCACAAGGTTAATTGTTGCAAATATGTGGATTGAATTTATAGAGGATACATGTTTTTCACATGGTCAATTATATATTGTATCCTCCCGGGTAGAAAAACCAACGTATTTGTTTGTATATGCACCATACTAAATGCAATTATCTTAAATTCAATCAATCAATGTGATTTGAGTTTAATTAATATCAAATATTATATTTAATTTAAAACAAATAAAAAATAACGCTATAGTCATCTGTTAGTTGTTAATATTTACTGTTTATTATATTTTGATAATATTAAATTTTTAAAACCTCTCATTCCGGTAAAAACGGTTCATGGACGAAGCTAGATAATTTAGCTACCTAGTAATGTTAAAATTATGTAATATGTAAAATTTAATTTAATAACTAATAGCTATTATAACTACTAAATAGTTAGATACTCGTAAGTCAGTCGATATGTTATTTGTTCTAGTCTATAATACATAACTGATGCTGTCTGAATAGGAGTTTACGAGGAGTTCTCGATTGGTGAAAACAAAACCCAAATAAGCTATATTATGTTAATGGTAGGTATAAATGTATAATTACTTATTCAAAATGGCATGTTGGTCGTCATGTGATGCATTGTAAGGCTTAATAGCGTACGTGTACTCACTCAATATTGGTAAATGCAGGCTAGTAAAGGATGTATGCGGTTCAAAAACTCTAATACTCGTGGTATAATAATATTTCAGTAATATCCAAATCGGAGGCGGGATAATGTACACGCAGAGTCATATAAACATAAATCTCAATAGGAAAGCTATAAGTTATAAGAAATTTGTATCTTAAATATGAATTGGAAAAACGAGTTTTAAAGTGCTTTTTTCGGTAGTTATTCGGAAAAAATCGTTATAGTTAACTAAAAAAAATACAAATCGTTTTTAAACGCGTATTTTCCATTTGGTGCCTTACTCCTAGCTATATAATATAAATATAACTATTAGGACCACTTCATAAGTAATCGTTACTAAGTTATATAAATATGGAAAATATCGCATTGTTATTCCATTTTAACAACATAGTGAAATTATCTAAAGTTGAAATCTTTAGTGTTTTATTATTAACACACGGTTTGGTATTTACATGTATAACATTGAATATATTTATCATATTATTGTAATATTATTAATAATACATATTGTACAAAAGGTATTGTATTATAGTTTTAATAAAAATACAGTATCATGGTAAATAATAACATCAGGTTACACAATATTTCCCGGGTTCAGGACTTATTAAAACTTTTACTTTCAAACTACAAAGAACAACATGCACGTGCTAGTTCATAAACTTTATACAAATAGCTATAAGCTAAAATAAATACAGCTTGCAAAATGAACATAACATAGATTGATAAACTAGAAAAATAGTCTATCAAGTATTTTGGATTCTTAGTGTAGCAGTTTTAGCGTTTCTTTAAAGTCTGGCATCACCTTTTGCAGCAGTAAAAATACTTTGAGAGTCGTTTCTTGTAGAAAATGGAGTAGGGAGGAATGCTCAAAGAGTGAAAGGGGAGAGGGCACAAAAATAAATAATTCCCAATACTTTAAATAAAAAAAATAAGGACAAACGGGAATTTTAACGACTAAGATCCAGTTTTTGACAAATTCGATTTTGTTTCTGTTTAATGTAGGTAACTCAAAAATGTAGAACCCTAGATACTTGACATTTTCCCCAAATGTTTATATTAGCATTTTATATACATATGGCATAACACTTACTATAACCTAATCTAAAATATTTTGACTGTTTTTGAGATATACATATATAATATAATATATATATAGATATTTGACAATTTTGATCTTTTGTTTCTATAGATATCTATTTTTATTCGGTCAAAAAGGTTGAAAATATTACACAAGGTTCCTCATAAATAGCTCATAATGTAACCAAGAAATCTAAAATATATATATATATATATTACATACACAGTTTTTTTATAGAAACTTTAAGTTAGAGTAAATAATGATTTTAGTTATTTTATATTAAAAATATCGTTCGTGTATAGGTTAGAGTTGGTGGTATTTCAAATTTTGATACCGGTATCTACGGTATTACTGGTAATATGGTATTTACCGAAAATATCATACCTTGGCAAATTTATTAGTGTTTCCAAATTTCCAACCTAGGATAGGGTTATTATAATATGTCATTACGATTATATAATAATAACAAACAATAAAATTAGATATACGGTATTTTCAGTAACTACCGTGGCATGGTATTTTCGGTAACAACAGTAATTACCGATTCATGGTATACTGGTATTCTACAATACCAAAAATACCGGATATCAGTATTTTGTACATACCACCAGCCCTAGTATAATAGGCACTTAATATTTTTTACTTATTTTGCACATACTATAATATTTTCAAATGAAATGTTTTCTGCAAAAATTAATTCAACCTATACCTTATTACTAATAGTAAAATAAATTACTTTAATAGCAATATAAGTATATTATAATATAATAAACTTAATAATATAGTCTGAACTAGCATTTTTAACTCAATTCGTTTAGGTATTTTTATCTTCAAATGGAATTTCGTAGATGTTAATCAACAGATAATTTAGAAATTTGTTCATGGTTTTAATAATTTACTACTAGAAAATAACATTTTTATTCAAGTATTTTTATATCAAATGAAATATTAATACTCATTTTGTAGAAAATAAAATTATTTAGGTAGGTCTAGGTGTATCTAGTAATACATTTAAACGTTTATTATTAAGTATTTGACAACTAATTTACCTACTTTTTTGGCTAAAATTATTAATTTTACAATAATAAGAAAATATATACAAAATAGAAACTAATTATAATATCTAATATATCTTTATACTTAAATATTTATAATTAAAATTTTTATATTATATGGTCATATTCTTTTTATAAAAACTATAATATGTTACCTGATGAAATTCTTGTGATATTATGCGTATAATTAATATATATTTAATGAAATATTGCAATAATACATTTACAATTCAAAATGATTATTAGACTATCATATTTTATGATTCGTGAACATGACTTTATATATAATTATATAATTTGTGAGTCACTTACTCACTTTTAGCTTATAATTAATTATTTAAATATCATAATGTAGGTACTTGTATAAAAATATGTCCTGTACAAATATACAGTGACAACTTATGAAATATACGCAGAGTAGCATAACGCGGACATTACAAAAGGATTAGTTAATATATAATCAAGAGATAATAATTAATAGTTTATATTCATTCGGACATTATATAATACGATATGTGTTGTATACTATGCGCCACTTACAAGTGTGACACTTACTCTGAGTGTTACATTGGTAGGATTATAATATAACTTACTATTACAACCATAGTTAAATATATCAAAAATTCCATTAAAAACTAACAGCTAAATTGTCAACGTTCTATAATATTTGACGATTTCACGAGGCAGGACCAAGTTTTTCATCCATAAGAACACCAATGAGAGGGGAAAAAAAGGCTCTACAGAACCCTATAACAAGATTTATAATGGACTTTGGCTGCTCCGGACGTGTTCGTATATTATTAATTTATCGCTAGGGCGCTATACGCATTCACAGGACCCAGCTATTGTTTTCGTTTAGCTGTATGAAACGTATCGTTATCTTATTATTAGTTAGGTTAGTTAGATTGTTGCTTATAGTCTATAACACAGTAAAAAGTATTTAATCCAATTCTGGCATTGGGAGTTGTAAAATTGAAATTATTATAATATTTTTTTACTTAGAATGCATAAATATGTTTATATTAAAAAAATAGAACGTAAAAGTTTAAAAGTTAATACTTATTATATAAAAACAACATTTTTAAAAACAAAATCAAAATATTATTTACTATTTTGTTAAATCAAATTTTAAGTTTTTACTTTTCTGAATAACAGTTTACATTTTTCATTGATTATTTTTAAGCAGAATATTTTTTTTGAGGATTTAAATTTATAAAAATCTAATTTTGAACAATTTTTAAATTAGTTATAAGTATTTAAAGTTTTAACTATAGAATATTAAAATATACGAAATTTAATATTTTTAAATTAAGGTTTTTGATTATCATAACATGCGCAATACTGAAATTATAGTTTAATTATTGATGTTTTATTATAATTTATAGTTTTAAATAAGTACTCACGTTGAAATTATGACATAGGCAATTTATACTATAATATATAATTATTATAACGTATACATTTTTGTATACATTCATATCAACGCATTCATTTAATTAAAATTACATTTTTACTAAAACTGTATGGTAGTAAACTTATGAATATATTTTAATCAGGTCGAGAAAATAGTAAAATGAATTTTATTAGAAAAAAATTATATTTAAGGTTTCTTTTTTTTATAATATATGGGTACATATTTAATTTAGACATTTTTTTTTAATATCCATGATTACATGCATGTTTATTCTTACATTATTTACCTAGCATACATTAATAGGTAGCAAGTATGTTTAAGACCAGTTGAGCCATTAAGCCATTAACATTTTATTTTATAAATGTGCTAAGGTAGCAAACTTAAAAAAAAAGTGTTTGACTTTAATTTAATTTAGGTTAGGCGTTTTAGGAAAATACATCAACATCTGAGTGGTAAAATAACAAAATATTTAGATGAATATTAATATACTAGTAATAGTTTGTAATTAATAATTTGTTTTAATTATAACTAATCGGATTGGAACAAATTGACTATCAATAATAATAATAAATATTTCGTCATATATTTTGAAACAAGGTGTGCATGGATATTATGATGTCTGCGTTTGGTAGTACCGGATAATGTATAAGCAGATATAGGTTAAATATTGATGCATGACAAACACTGATATCATTGTAAATATAAATTGGATGTATCGGTATTCCGGCGGTATTCTATCACCGTTCGCCAGCTCTAATTTTTGAATATACCTACATTGGCGAATGAAAAACCCGTGAAGCTCGAACACATTTTTCGAATCTCTTTCGTTCCTCGCCATAATGTTATTATTAAAACATACATTTTGCGCAGACCGTAATAGCATAACCATGGACGTACCGCCGTGTGATGTACTGCGTAAGCTCACGTATTAATCTTGGATCACACGCTGAGTTCTCCTTGTTCCCCAGGCGGTTTCGATGGCTATAATATCTCTTGCACCGTAAATTGTACACTTGTTCGTTTGTGCATTATTTGCCAGTGGTGCACCAGTGATAGTGGTGTGGATATTATACGACTTGTAGTACATATTATTATGTACGATATCATCATGCTATGGTATATACCTAGGTACTGTTCCGCAAACCAGTGCCGCATTGACAGGAATTTAATATATGTGAGGATTATTTGTCTGTACCTAGTAATAAAGATATACTTTAAAACAAGTTAGTAGTTTTAAATGTTTGTAAATACATTTACATAATTTCTGTGTTGTAATGGGGAAGGGGTTTGAACCCACTTACCCCCCCCCCCCCCAAAAAAAAAAAAAACAACCTTGTGGTACCCACATTGGTTACATCACTAGATGCATATTATTTCGTATTCGCACACCTATTCTACAATCCTCACTAATACGCTTCTGAACGAACGTGTATGTGAATTGTAGTTCTTCTGAATTACGTCTAATTAATAGTTGTGATACGAATGGTCACGTATTACAATACTGGCTATTCGATTTGTTTATATCACAACATTTTTTATTGCAATAATTGTGATTTTCCATAGTGATATTTTGGTAGTGTGGTAAGAATAAATAACTTAAAAGCTCATTAGTTACCTATATAGGATATTATATATATACGACATCAAACATAGATGCGCAGGTAGGTAGGTACGAGTAAATCTTAATGATGTTTAAAAACTTTCATTCATAACATAATTCATATTTTATCCGAATCTTAGCCTACCTACTATATTATAAATGTCTATTCGTGTCAAAAATATCAAAGTCATCATCATTTTTCACATGACAAAAACCCTTCGAAAACTTCCATTAGTAGAAGCAAAGCATTCAAGAAATATTTTTCTTTGGTCAAAAAAGTTATCTTTTTGCAACTTCATACATTTGTCAAACCTATATCTACACATAACGTATTACATACGACAATTCGATTAAATCCTCATATTCCCCACACACAAACATACATGACAAAAAAAATAAAATAAATAAAAACACAAATGGATGCAGTTTCTTTATTTCCCATGATGGAAGACCTAAGCAAACAATGTTTCAATGTTAATAAAACACGAAAATGTTAATATCTTTAAAGCATTTATATGTATAATCATTAACTTTTATTTTATATTCACATTGAAAAATAATTAAATAACTATTTAGAAAAATTGACATCCGACGTTTTCCCGCCTTAAAATATCGTTGATTTGTCAGTCGACGCGTTATCGCGGTCCAACACTCTATTATACATTTATACATACCCTCAAAATATACCATTTATTCAATAATTTATGACTATAACTTGTCGACTTAAAATTAAAATTGTCATTGATCTCCGTTATCACGGTTCAGTATTCACATAATATAGGTGTTGAAATTTAAGATTCCTAATCAAATTGATGGTATAAACATTACATACCCTCTACTATATTATGTCTCTATGTTATACTTATATACATAATATATGAGTATAACTATAACATAATAATCGCAGGAACGGAAACCAAAACTTGGCGGTTGCAGTTTGGTATTTTAAAACCCGGTTTTTAGTACCAAAATAAAAGTCTTAGGTTTTGGTTTCGGTTTTAAAAATCAGTTATGAACTACTAAGGTTTTGGTTAATCTCTCAAACAGGTGTTAATATAATATATAAAAAAAAATTTTTACAATGCCTTTTTGCTTAGGTTTTAGGTTCTTAGGTATTAGGTACTTCGCAGTTCACAGTTAACTAAACATAACATTATTTCCTGCATATAAATAATATAAAAAATCAAGTAAAATCTTAAATTTATTAGTTACTAATCAATAGCGACTATTTATATTAAACTTGAAATAACATCAGGAGTCAGGACAATTGTAAACATTTAAAACTTTAGTCTTTTTAGTTTTTATTAATATAAAATAATAAGACAATAACCTTCATAAACAATATGTTTAATAGGTTATCATATTGTAAGTATACTAGTAATATATATCACTAGAAACAAATAAAATTCTACGGACTTATTTCTAACTTATAATTTATAATTTATAATGTTATATTCAAATTGTTTAATTTGAATACATTTTTGTATACAAAGTTTTATATTCGAATTAAAAACACGTAATCATAATTCTGAATTTTACCTATTAAGGGGGCTGGAGCGTAATCCATTCTAAGGAGTAAAAACTAGGCATTTTATATTTCAGTTTATATCGGTCTTGTGAATGTGTTGAAAGTAAATGAACATTAGTGTGTGTATACGTAATATCCATCACGACTTTGTATAGGGGCATCATAGTGACCGGATATGTACATCTGTTATTTTACCTACGCGCACGCACAAGTCACCAAATATTACTTTATAAAATTACAATTGCGGGGTGCCGCCACTGGGTAACTTCCCCTTCATGTCAATCATTCAACATCATATTTACTTAATGTATAACTTGTAAATACAGATTGTAAATACTATGTTTTGTCCAATAAAAAAAAAAAAAATACAAACGTTTTTTTTTCAAAAAATACTGCCAGTGACTTCAATTACTATGCTCAGTAGGATGTTCCGATTTAAATTTTGAAAGCAGATTTGAATTATCCTCTTAACTTTTCTATGCTCGTACATTTTTCATATTCTGTATTTAAATTTGAATTATGAATATGATCATTTTAGATTCTGAGCGAAGCGATGAATGTATTGATTTTACAATGTGGTTTTTTTTTTTTTTATTTTTTTTTTGTGTCTGTCATTATCTTTTAGGACAGTAAAAGTGCTTGGATTTTCTTCAATAGTAACTTTTCTGATAGGAAAGTGAATCGAGTTGGTACTTAGGGGATCACGCTCCTTAAGCGCAATATCCTTATCAGATGTAAGAAATAAACCAATGATAATATAATATCAACATTTAACCATTTAATTTAAAAATAGTTATATCAAAACATAATGTTATTGGAATTAAATTACAAATATCAAATACCACATTTCAGAATAATGAACCAATAAACAATAGTTTTAATAAATAAATATAGTTATACGAGGTATATTTAATTTATATATTAAATCTACGATTTTTTCCAAATTAATACGAGTTTCGACGATTGGTTGACGTCTGACGTCTGACTAAAATATATATCGTAATAAGTAATAAATTATTATTATTATTATTATTATTATTACTAATAAGTATTGAAATATTTAATCAAACTATTTAATTACTTGTCACCAATTTTAATTAATTAATTTTTAAATATCCTGGGGAATTTTTAATCATAATTTACCTAGTACCCACCTGCATGTTAGTTATTTATTCTACTGAGAATTATATAATCTAACCGTTATACCCACAGAATACCGACGCTCGTTGTATGTTCGGATATACCTAAATTACATAGGAATCAATAAAAAACCGGTAAACCACCATTAATTAAATTTATAATCATCGGTTTCAATCTCGGACTTGATAACAGCTCTCTTATTTTGGTGCTCCCGCCCTGGTTACGACTAAGATAAATTGTTAAAAACGATTATTAACTGGTTTTAACCGGTTTTGCTAAACCCGGTTTCCATTCCTATAATAAATAATGACATTTTCTAATAAAGATAATAATTCGAAATTTTGGTTTTCGTGAAATTGTGTTAGTGGTAAATTGTCATAGGTGAAAACATATTCGAGAAATCGTACGGTAGGCAACCGTAAAAATTATATGTGTAACATATTATATTTAACTGGAAATGTATTTTATTCCGACCAACGTGCCTTTTCGTGGAAATAAACAAATTACGATACAAACAAAATTGAATGTTGATTCTCAAGGGAAATAATATTTAAATTAGTATATCGATACAATCACTTTATGGAAAAAAAAAATAATTAACTAAATTAAAATTACATCTAATATTGTTGTTTTATATGAACGTTGCAATTGATTTCATTTATATTATGTATGCAATTTTAATAATTTCCAAGGAATACCTAGACTAATTAAAATAGTTTAGTTAATTAAGTACCTACACTTGTGGTTTGTGGGATTACGCACTATAGACACAGCAGGCACCAAGTTAAATTGTATGAACAGTACCGTAACAATTTATCGGTACACGAAAAATGGATAGGTGCTAGTTCTTATACTCAAATAGTTCGAATAAGTGATTAAACTTTAAAGGAAATTTAGTTTAAGTATGTGTGTTATTGGATTATGCATCACTATTTTGGTGAACACTCAATTAATACATTTGGTTCTACAAAAAGTAATCAAATTCACTTAATTATCTCATCAGTTATCATATAATACTTGAACAGTATTTGTTTTTGTATGATACATTGATATTCTAAGTCTATACAGGGTAAGGTAAACTACTAAAATATTCAGTATTCATAAAAAGTATCTTTTTAGCCTATAATATGTAAAAATAAACATTATATTATATAAAGTTGTATCGAACATTTTCTCAAACAAAATCTATGAATACCAATATAAGCATTATTTTACATTAATACCAGGTCAAAAATAAATGAAAATATTGTGTTATACGTTTTCACTGACAATCATAAACTTTGCAGGCAAAATATGATTTTTAATATAAAATACATACATATTATAAGCTTACTACTGATATTATATAATTAAAAAAAAAAAATTGTATTAAATTATATACAAATTGATATACATATTCGTAATAAAAAATAGTATAAGATTGTACAGTACAAACTTTACATGAAATAATATCCATATAAATGTATATCAAAAATAATTATAAAAATGAGTAAAAGTATCAATTGAACCGGTTATTCGTGGTCATTACTTTAAAATTGTAGAATGAAAAAGAAAAACATTTACAAACTTATAAGTACCTACCTATATTATTTTATGTTATTTTAAATTCTATATTGATTTTCTAATGAAGTGTCTTTTTATTGTGTTGGTACCTTATGTACTCTGTAGGTACACGATTTGTGAGTGGTAAAAATGCTCTGATTTTAAATTTCAATAACTGTATCTCTTCTACAAAAAAAAAAAAAACTCACTGTAGTAAAAAAATAAATCAAGTTAGTACTTTTGAAAGGTCAACATAAAAACTACCAGGGCTTTTTTAAATAATTGGGAAAAACAGAAAAATTATTTGAAAAATTTTACTATTGTATTTTAATTCAAGTTCTAAATAAAGATAGATACTTGATTATCAATAAATATTTATATTATAATTTTCTACACATAGTATCATTTAAAAAAAATATTTTAACTTTTTTCGAATTATGTATAATACAGTGTACCTACATTTAAAATTTGAAATGTTTTTTCAACTAATGACGATGGAAATATTATTAGCTCAATAAAAAAATTTGAAAATTTAATGAAAGGTTCATACTGAATTCTAAAAAAAATTATAAACCACATTTTTTTTTGTAAAAACACTTTAACGTAAAATATTGATAAAATTTGATGTTTAAACAAAGAAATACCTATTTTAGTTATTTTGCTGTGTTTCAAAAACATTTTTCGTGGGGTTTTAAAACTTTTATGTATGTTGTTATGTTTTATAAAAGTAGGTATACAATGGCGTTTTAAAATGTTATGCTATTGCTTATTTATACCGCGAACCTATAACGGAAGATACTTTAAGGTATTTTCACTAGGTGACATACTAATATATTTATATATTATGTAAAATAAAAAACACAACATTTACAATTGTATGGTCATATTAAGTCCGTTTATGGTATATAGCACTATTTTGTAACTTAAGTAAACACTTTACTCACCTATCTACAATTTTGGGGAATAGAAATAAAGATTTGATTAAAGACTGCCAATTTAGTAGCAGAAAAAAAGAAATGTTTAAAGTCTACTAACCCAATTATTATTTAATACCATATTATTTTAGGTTCTGAGCGAAGCAATAAATATATTGTTTTTTCAATGATGAGTGTTTTTTTTTAAATTTTTTTTTTTGTGTCTGTCATCACCTCTTAGGACAGAACAAGTGCTTGAATTTTCTTCAATAGTAACTTTTTTTATAGGAAAGTGAATCTAGTTGGTACTTTGGGGGGTCAAAAGTCAAAATTTCCCAGTAGTTTTCAGAAGCGCCGTGAAAAACAAAAGAAAAATTAAGGAAAAACGGGAATTTTTTCGCAAAATCTGTTTAAAATGTTTATTTTAGCATTTTCTATATACGATAAAATTTTGAAAATAATTTGACTCTTTTTGAGTTGTTTACGGACATTGTCAGTTTTCAATTTTTTTAGTTTTTTTCAGTACAGAAAAAAATCGCTTGAAAGCTAAACTGCATTTTATGTATTGTATGCGTTTTATGATGTTCCAAGTCACCCTTAGATTTTTTGAAAAATAAAACTAAAGCTATACGATTGGGAAAAAATGTTTGTAAACTTCTGATTAAAATATTCTTCTTTTAAAGCATCCTTTAATGTATAAGAAAATATTAAATCCTTAAACTCGACGATCTGTCACGAAGATCTGAAGCACTTTTGAAAGCAATGATTAAATCTCTGTTATCATGAGAAATGTTTGTCTATTTTTTTTGGAGGTAATGATAAGACCAATCACATGGTTGAAGATAACATTCATTATCATAAAAATGATACACATATTTTTAATGGAGGTAGAATTAAATTATATTAAACACCCTCATAGATTATCTTGGTATGTTTAAACAAAAATCAAATTTTTTCATCTCACCTCGTACTTCCAAATCACACAGAGTCGAAAATGCCTCTTACTCCTTACTTGATATTCGTTAGTTATTTTAGTTTGACATAAGATCATACAATTTGATTTGACATTTAATTCAAAAGTTTAGTTTGAGTTCAGATCAATAATGAAATATAATAAATATATTCGATTCAAGTATAATTAAAAAGTTCAATTCGAGTTCGACATCACACTGAATTGTTCGGTTTGAGTTCGGTTCGACATTAAAAGGTTCGGTTCGAGACCATATTTTGGAGTTCGACCCACCTTTAGTATATATTTGTGTGCACGCGTGCATTCGTCAGCGGATAGTTGCTCTTATACCACGATAGTATGAGATGGCATAGTAGTATATAGTTAAATAGTATGGTTGCCAATCAACTATAGTGACTACGGTAAAATACTAAAATAGTTTAATCACGACTACACACAGAGAAAAATATTCTATAGTGGTAACGTTGGAAACGTTTGATAACAGAAAAATTCGGACTGTCTGTTTGCTGAACAATGAAGTAAACATTGCGAACAGTTCCAAACTTCCAATAATAATTGGTATAATAATATCAAACCTATGATATTTTATGCATAATGCATATGAAGACAAGAATATTCTAGTATTCATGGATGTATGTTTCATTTATTCTGTAATATTATAATCTGTTTTATACTGTTATCACGGACTTATATCAAGGTGTACAAATAGTAAAATTAATTGTGACTTATACTACGGTTAATTTACATACCACTCCAAGTGCTCATGAATTTCAACCTTTAAAACGTTTCAAACATTGGTGTTCATACTGCAAAACATTTTCCGCTATAGAATTTGCTCAATAGGCGATTATTGTTTCATTGTGATCACAAGAAACCAGTTATCACTTAGTATTATGTTCACAACTTCACCACAAAAATGAAAAAATATATAATTTTGAAAAATTATGGATAATTTTTTTCCGGAAATCACGGATCATAGCAATGTGAAGTCGCCTTTATGACTCTATTTTGATCACATGAAGTGCTGCTATAATAAAAAAAGTGAAAATTACTGTACTGGTTATCTTGTCACAAGACGATGGTCAACCTTACCAAATTATAAAAAATTATTATTATTAATAATAATTAATATGTATTATATTTAGTAGGTACTGTCAGTTGTGACCGTACTATCTTAAATCGTGTCTAATACATTATAATATTATACATAATATACTATACCGAGTAGTGGGCAAGTTCTGTAAAAATGTATTAGTAGAAGTTTTCACTTCTGTCTACCGTCACAAAACCGTAATTCTTTTTTTTTATGGTGAATGACATTTTTGATGCGTCTATGAAGAACATTTATGGCTATTAGTTAGGCTCAGATTTATATTATATATACTAAAAAGTGACGAAATATTAAGTTAGTAAAAATATGTGTTTATGCACCAAAAATAAATAAATGTGCAATAAATAAATATGCTTGTAAAAGCCACGTTCAAAAAAATAAAAACGTTTTAAATAATTATAAAACAAGCTACGGTAATATATTAATATATTATTCATTTGTTAATATAAATCTAATTATAATTTCCGAAGATTGATTTAAAAATTACATTACGCAGGTGTTTAAAATACAGGAATAAAAAAGATGGGTAAGTGGATGTCGCTCTGCTGTACAGTAGGCTACAAGTGGGTCACTGTAATGGATGGTGTTAAATTTGAATTCAATAATATAATATCATTGTATAATAAAAACGGTTCTGAGCGAAAACGGTCAGTCAGCCTATGATATTACCAAATATATTTGATGGTATTATTGTGAATAAAGTAATTTCTATATTATAACCTATTTACGTGGAACCTTGTTTTAAGTTTTCAATCCTTAGCTATAAAAGTTGAATATTTTATAAATTTTTAACTACAAAATAATTGATAAATTATAAGGTTGTCATTTTGTAAAAGGTGATGACAGACACAAAAAAAAAATTAAAAAAAAAAAAAACACACATCATTGTAAAATTAATACATTCATCGCTTCGCTCCGAATCTAAAATACTACACTACAGGTGACTAAAATATTTTATTGCGCGACAATATTATTGCGTCGTCTAATATACTACCTATAATTATCCAAGGACCGATAATTCACACCATTCTAAGGTAAGTCATTATTGACTAAAAAAAAAAATAATAATAATAATAATATAATATGATATAAACATAATAGGTACTATACTATTATAATAATTAAATCAATGTTTCCGGTAAAAACTAATTCAACCTACTGTAGTACTAATATTAAAATAAATTACTATGATAGCATTCATATAAATGTATTTATTATATTTAATAGGTAGGTATGCAAAACAAAAATGTATATACCTAATAAAAGTATAAAAACTTTTCTTTTTATTTAATTTAGTAAAACATTATGTTGCAGTTTTGATTCAACGCACATAATATTTTTACTATGTCAATTATAATTAACCTTAAAAGTAATAACCTCATATTTTACTGACCATCATATTATTATCATAGATACAAATATACAATGTATATATATGTCATAGAAGTTGGTATAGTATCATATTCAGATGTATAATTATATTCTGAGTGGTATAATGCATGTATTGGTTTAAAAATGATGTGTGTTTGTCATCATCAATTGAAGCAGTAAAAATGTTTCAATATTAAACTTTGATGGTAGTTTCTAGTAAAAAAAAAATTATATGGGTAGTTGGTGCTAGTCAATAGTAAAAAATTCAATTATTTTTCAAACAAACAGAGAAAACCTATAAAAAAATCGGAAACATTTACGCCACATCAATGTTTGACAAATTCGTTGGTAATCATCAATTAATAATTTCAATTTTCTGATGCTATACTAACTCTAAAACGAATGAGCGTGACATTTTGACTGAATGTTTATATTAGCATTTTCTATACACCATAACATTTTCCAAATAGTTGACTTATTTTGAGCTGTTTACGGACATTTTCAGTTACCATTTTTTTTAGTTTTTTTTTTCTATAAATATCAATAACATTTTATTTATTGGTTAAAAAAGCTTGAAAATTTAAAGAATTTAATAAAAGGCTCGTAGGTTATTGTTTCAAAGGCAGATGAAAAAAATTGAAAATCCTTAGTCACAGTTTTTTTTTATAAGCATTTAAAGTTCAAATCTTGACAAAATACGGAAACATCACGAAAATGTTCAACTTTTATAGCTAAGGATTAAAAATTGAAAACAAGGCTTCACGTAAATATATTATATATAAATTACTTTATTTACAATAATAATATCATCAAATTTAATATACTTAGTAATATCATAAGCTGACTGACCGTTTTCGCTCAGAATCGTTTTTCTTATACAATAATATTATATCATTGAATTCAAATTTAACACCATTCATTACAGTGATCCACTTGTAACCTACTGTACAGCAGAGTGACATCCACTTACCTACCTTTTTTTCTATTATTTTAGATTTAATTTAACTAATAAAAAAGTGGAACAAACATTAAAACATGTACAATTTTGCTTGCGTATTGTACACATTGCCAGATTAAATTCCAAGGCTAAGAAAAAATCTCTACTTTTATAAGTCGTTTATTTGCATGTTTTTTTTAAACACTCATAATAATAACGAAAAAAATTTAATTTTAATAAAATAAACTTTATTTTATCGATATTAAAGTAGGCTTTTAATATGTTCTTTAAAACAGAAAACAATCAATTATCTACTCATATCTTTAATTAATTTGATATATTATGGTTATCGTACATTATAAGATTAGATTTAAATTTACATATTAAAATGTGATTTTATAATTTATTAATAATCAGCCGAAACAAAAGGGAAAAAAATAATCATCTATTTTTCTGGGTTTTTTTTTTCATATTACTGTTGAAGATAAATAATATTATTCAGAGAGATGTATTCAATTAAACTATCTTAAGAATTAATAACCTACTTATAAAGTTATTATATTATTTACAATTCATACATTTTTATAGTTAAACTTCTGTAAATTATCATAAATATTCTATTAATATAGTTTTCTATCAACTTCTCAAGGTCTTAAATCACATAAAACTATAAAAAAAAAAAACGAGAAAACACACCACTGTTATAGTATAGTCTGTAATAAATATTATTGATAATTTAAAACAAAAATAATTTGAAGTTTCTAATTTGTTATAATGTTATGATAGATTTTCTGTTTTCAAGTTCATGCTGATTGTACAATGCACATAACTCGAATAAGTCAAGTGTGATCTCATATTTCTAATTCTTAATATGGATTTCACTCATTTTTCATATACCGTTCATCATTCAAGTGAACTTGTTTTTACCTAGTGAACTTTGAATATAATATACAGATAACTATAATATGAAATATTTACAGGAACGTTCTTATTCATTGCGCATCTCTAACAGTAAAATCTCCTTATAACGGAATCGCTCGGTACCAACTGATTTTTCCGTTATAAAGGAGTTACCGTTATAGGGAGACTAAAATATACGGGATATAGGTTATTGGGGACTGTTGTTGTTTTTCGTTATAAGGAGGTTTTACTGTAATTTTTAATAGTATTTAATCATAAGTATTATTAAATTACATATTATACCACTATATAGTACATATATCTAATCAAGTCGATATCATTGGGGCAGGTAATACGTAGTAATATTAATCACGAAAATTACAAGTAATTTTTATAAAACTGTCCGTATCCCTTGGATAGTCGAATGGAATTTTTCAAAAACCACCTTATGGCTCAGATCTCACGCGTACGGTGTACTTGATGATTACCACCTTTCAACTAAGCTCAAACACTTATAAGTTGGAAAACATTTTTCTCGTAGTAACGAAGTAAAAGGGACAGTTGTTAAAAAGTCGCAAAAGAATGAAAAATATGAGTTTTTTTGAAACTGTAGGTTAAAAAATCTGGTATCACAACTACTAAGTGCATCGATCGATCTGAATGATAATGATGTAAAAAAAATATATATAAATACTAGCTGATCTCATGCACTTCGTTGCCCGTTAAATGTATCAACTCTATATGACTCAAACTTTGTTAAATTCGTTGTTTAATATTCGGTGTATGGTATTCAAAATTTATCTTAACTTTTCCGTTGCCCGGAATAAGAATTCGGATTTGCAGTAGTACATTATCAGGTAGGCAATCTACCTGTGGTAGATCGCGGACCCCGCCGTGCTGTTTGTACGTAAGTGTATGATTTAACTCTAAAGTATCAAAGTTATGCCAAGTCTGTCGTTTTTACTTAAATCCATCTACGATGGATTAATATAATCAATTTACACAAAATTCTATCTTATCCTAACCTAGCCGTACCGATGAATAAAAAAAAACGAATTTAACCATTTGTAAATTAACCTATCTTCTTCCCAGAGGTCTAATCTACCCACAAACATTCATTTATAAATATATATATAACTATATAAATACAGAGACTATAATTATACAGACTAAACTCTGGAACTACTTATTAGATCTTCTTGTATATTATATTATATATATTATGTATATTGTATATTGACAAAAAATAATAATACAAATCAACAAACATGCCTGGTTAACTAATAGAAACCTAAAATTATCTAAAATATTTCATATAAACCTTCTCCGTGTAATACTCTTTCGTTTAAAAAAAAAATCTAGAAGATCTGATAAGTAGTTCCGGAGTTCAGCTTGTACAGAGATTTTCATTTACGTTTTTATAGTTTGATATTATATTATAATTTATATTTAAAAAGTAAAGCAAATAGTTTTTATTTTATTATTATTATTATTATTATTATTATTATTATTAAAAACCCTTGGCAACCATTTATAAACAAAAATTTCCATCTGAAATTTCAAAATTCCCGTTTTAGCACATCCCAGGGTTGATCCTTTCCCTTTTAAAATTAGCCTATCTTTTAGGTTCGGCCAAATTACACACATTGTAAAAATTTCATCAAGATCGGTCCAGTGGTTTCGGAGTTTATTCCGGACAAAGACGTGACACGGGATTTTTATATATAAGATTATGTATGATTTTTGGGGATTTTAAAAAATTTCTAAGTGTTAACTTTGTACTTTCTAGATGACCTCGTTTATTGAAAATTAGTACCAGATATTACAACATTTTTGGCCGCCAAAAAAGAAAAGTTCATGCGTTTTTGCCATGAATGAAAATTGTAGTATTTTTAGTCCATGCGGCTGAAATGCTGTTCATTCACTACGCTTGTTAAAATACGATAGTGAGCACTTCCATCAGAATTTCAGATCACTTCAATTTCGTCACTCAATTGAATAGGAAGGGTAATATTTTTGATTCTTAGGGGTTTTATAATTGGTAATTAATTACCTATATTTTTTGTTTAAAAGTGTAATCGTTTTATAGTATAGAAAAACTGATTCGATCTTCAACTTTGAGGGTGGTTGGAAAATTGGATCTATAGTATTAGAACTATAGTTGGTAATTCAACAGCAGCAATTTGCCCTAAAAATAGTTTTTGACGAACTGGATTAGGTTTTTTTCGTTGTAATTAAATAATAAAAAAACATAGAGATTTTAAATACTCGCCTTATATTTATAATAATATATAGGTAAGCATTTACTAGACAGTAAATAATTTAAAAAATACTTAGGCTGTTTTTATGTCATTTATAAATATTTGAAATGTTTGACCGTTTTTAGTTTTTTATCAATTTATGTACGATTACATTTTTGTTTATAAGTAAAAAACCTTAACAGTTTAACACAAAGTTCCTCGTAAATTGTTCTTTCAGAAAATAAAAATATCAAAAATTGATAGGTCGTAAATATTAGTGACAATTTTTTTTTATAAGTATTCAAATTCTCAGGAAATTAATTTAAATTTCTAAAATTTGTAAATTTATTGTACATCACCGCCGTTACGATTATAATATTCGACCAATATTTGAATAGATAGGTTATGTGTTTTTACAATACATAATCGTCGTTATAATTTTGTAGGTTTTTAAACATTTATTGGGCACAGAATGTATTTTAAAAATTGAAGAAAGACGATAAAAGTTTATCCGATTAACATTGAATAGACCTAAAAATACCATTTTATTATTATCTTATTTGTTACGGTTGGACTTATAATTTACCTATGAAACTTCTCCAAATTCACTAGTATTGTTACTATAGATGCCTACCTTATCAAAAGATAATATTACTTTAAGATTTATTTAAAAATAGCTTTTGGTTAATTATTTAATTTGACTTGATTTTATTAAACATGTTTATAGGTATTCATTTTATAGTTATTATAATATAATCCAACACAAACATCAAAACTAAACATTTATAACATTTTGTTACGATAAAATATCAAATAACTATTTTAAAAATACTATAGTAAATATTATGCACCACTCTGTAATATATATTTAAATGCGATGATTTATGATTACTGCCAAATGTATTCCAATAATATACCACTATCATGCAGCGAAATGATTGGAGTGAGGAAAATGGCTCTATTCGGTCTTTATGCTTTATTTATACTGTCTAAATTGTTTATGTTTTCAAAATCACATTAAAATAACACAAATTACGTAAGTAATGTAATTTTATCATAACTAAACAATTTAATAAGTAGATATGCAAATATTTCTCTATGGTATGAAAATGATTTTAGATTTCATATTAAAAACTATTATTATTGATATTCATTTTATTTTATTTATTTATAGGGTATTTTTCGTGAATATCTTTACATGGTAGAAAAATATGTATATTTATTCATGTGTAAAGACAACCGATTGTAAGTTTTCATATTTGTTACAATATTTCATTATTTTTCAAGACAATTTAAACATTTAAACATATAATCTGTGTTCCAATTTTGTCTTTAATACTTAAAGAAGGATGTAATGACGGCACTTTAAGATTTTAACTGAAAGAAAGTCGCTTGAATCATTCGTTTTTATGCAAAAAAATTGCTTTAGTTTGCTTTTTCTGATGTATTTTTGTATATCGTATTAGTGTCATGTCACAATGATTATTTATCAGCCAGTAACGCAATTTGTATTTTATTAACACAAATAATTGGTTTTAGTTCGTATTCAAAATTAATTCAAAATATAAAAATTAAAAGATTCAGCAATAAGACTAATAATTTTAAATTAATAAAAAGCAGATTTTTTTTTTTATTAACCCGTGGCAACTTGGGCAATTGTGTAGTTTTTACTGTGGGGGAGGGTACTGTTAGTTTAAACACGTGTATTTTAGTTTTGGCAGATTTTTAGTGGGCACCCGTAGGTACCTGCCATGCCCGGGTGGGAGATGGTGGCAGATATTTTTTTTAATGCTAGGTTTTTTCTTAAATTATAATTTAATTACATATACAAATACACGAAGCTTCTGAGCGATTGTAAAATAAAATAAAATAAAATATTGTTACGAATGCAATTTATTAATGTATTTTATAAGAATAAAATATTTTTATTTTAGTATTATCGACTGACACCAAATCATTAAGATTGCTAGTTTGTTATGATTGTAATCATTAATTTTTTTTAATTATATTGAAAATGTATTAATTAAACATTTCTAATCTGCATAAACTTAAATTAAATGGGACGATATTTGTGTGTAATATGTATATAATTATGTAATATAATTTATTTATAAACAGCATAATAATAATATGACCAGATTTTATAATTTTATTGTATTAACCATTAAAATATTCATAATATAATATTAAATTAATTGTTATAATTTATAGCCCAGTAATCCGACACAAAAGTAAAAATAGTTTAATATAATAATTAAAACTAAAGTAAATTCTGTTTAACTGTCTATATAATTTTGTTGTGTTTTTATTTTTTTTTTCTCTATACAATGGGTTGATTTATCATTTATACTACCAAGTAAAGACAAAAACTACGAGCATTTGTCTTAGTCAAAACTCTAGTTCTTAACCATTATTGACATTATACTTAGACGTGACAGTGTTAAAGGCTTTCAGTATTTGGCAATTTTCTTTTCTTAAGTCGAAGTATTTAGACGGAAAATATATAAAAGTTTAATTTGAATATTACTGTTAGAGTATGCGATTTATAGAAATAGTTACCTCAACATTTTCATTATATCTTAAAAAAATATAAAATATAAATATAAAAATATTTATAAAAAATTACTTAATTATACTAGGTAATATAGAAATAATCCATAATTTGAAAATTTTAATAAATTCATGGTTAATTGATATTTTTTCAATACGCAATGTCTTAAAACTAAATTATTCATAAAAACTCACAAGCTTTTTAATAAGATAAGTTGAATATTAATTTATCGAATACTTGATATTAGTTTCAAATCGATTAGATTATCAAGAATTATTATAAATAATATATAAAGCTCGGTTAATAAGTATAATATATTATGTTTCTATTATTTCATAAAAATATACGTACATTGGATTTTTGATAATCGAATTAAAGAGCTGTAAACGGGTATTAAAAAGGGGTGAAGCATTGTTTACCATGTAAATATAACTTAATCCAGTCATTAAAGCCCCTTTGGTACGGTAAACAATATAGAGCCAGGTTAAACATGCACTGCATGTACGTTGGCATATAATGGAATTATAAATGATTGAACTTATATTTGTATAATGTGTCTGGTATATATTATAATAATTATATAGTTAAAGCATCTAAGAATAATAATAATATGTATGTTGTTGTTCGTAAAAAACACGTATATGTACGAAATATGAATATCACCCACAACTTGAAACGTTGATACTTCTACTGTCAATTCCATGCATAACAAAATTTATTTTAATTTAACGAAAGCACATTTTAATTTTCAACAATCTAAACTAACTCCTATTGTTATTTAACAATCTTTAAAACCAACCACATTCTAAACGATAATATTCACGTTAAAAAGTATATGTTCGTTAGGTATAAAATAATTAATTAATGGCCAAAAGATATTAAAAACAAAATCCAAACACTTAATAGTACAAATAATTTCTCATAGTTTTTTATTTAAAAAAAAATGTAAGTAGGTACCCTCTAATTAGATAAATTCAAATATATACTCATATTATACATTTTCTATATTGATTAACATTGAAGTTTCTCCGATGCAAACAATACCTCTTTAGTTTCTATAGACTAGGTTAAATTAAATTGTCTTTTAAGATTAATTTATCAACTAATAGCTAATAGTTGCACCTTCAAAAAGAGTATGTTGCATTTTTAAGCTTCAAACGAAAAGTTTAGTTCTGAACTAAATCTACTGTCAATTAATGTCATTTCTAAGGATTAAGTTATCATAGCCAGGATTATGGCATCGTGATAATTTTAAATGCATTAACGTACTAAAATCAATACATTTGTTTTTTCTAAGTAGATAAACCGTAATAAATAGGAAAAATAAATTGTCATGAAAATATTTGTGTTCTAGGTAATATTATATTATATTATTTATTATGTACCTATCGTTGAACATTAAATACTTGGAATATGAGACGGCACAGTCGCGACGGACTGGCGTCCGAAATAATAACGCTTGAGTTTTCGCTATTACGTCTTATTCTAAATTTTACATAAATATATTTGTACAATTTGGGGGCAACGAGGATCACGGGTGTGACGGTCGGTCTATGAAGACGGACCGTCACGGTGAGAGCTCGGCGCGGTCATTAGTTGCTAGGCCCTAGTTACAAATGTGAAGGGATGTTAGGGGGAAACGGACGGTCACAGCCGCCGTACGGATGGGGTCAGTATACCACGGCGTGTGACTACCAGGAAACGGTTACTGCGATACACTAGACCCGGATTCCGACACAACTTGATTAAGTGGCCGTAGGATGGGGAGGTTTTACAGTCTCCGACTGATGGAGTCGACGGCGGCGGTGGAAACTGCTTGGCCCCTGTGCTATTTCGTGCGGCGGGTGATTCCGGCGTGTGTGCAGCTGATTCGTCGTGCACAACGCCGAGGGCTGCTTCCTGCGATTCTAGTTCTCCGGGCGTATTGAAACGTCGTCTACCTTGACGGTTCAGCGGGATTCTTGCTGCCGATTGTGTGTGGTGGTCAACGGTTGGTGGCGGTCTTGAGCGATTTGGGACTTGGGTCGAATTTGCGGCCGGCGTTCGTCGTTCATGTTATCCTGCTGGTTGTCCGCGGTCTATGGCGGCTTCGTGGATCGTCAGGTCTTCGGGGCTTCGCTCCTTCTGGTGTTGAGTTGTCGAAGGTTTGAATGTTGAGAGAAGACTGATGTCAGCGCGGTGAAAGCGTCCGGTATATATACTAGGTCCCGTACCGACTAGTAAACGCTTATGTTGCCGTTGTGTTTATGTTCTGTGCGGGAAGCGCGGGAAGTGGTGTTGTCTGCATAGTTTTGGGGCTATAGGTCCAAGGGTTGGTATTGTTCGACGCGTCTCGATCTCACCTTTGTAGCCCTTGTTGTTCAGAGCGTGGAATAACTTTGGGCCTCTGTACTGAGGGCGCAAAGTTATTCTGCCGGGTTGTGCTGTTAGCTGGGATATGATTGGTGGCCCTGAGAAGGACCGTTTTATGTGTATGACGATGTACTGTTTTGTTACCCTCGGATTAGTGACCAGATGGCTGTTTGAGCGAGTTTGTAACTAATTCTAATCCAACAGTGTGTCGTCGTACCGATGCTCTGTGTAGGGCGCGGCGTAATTCGTTGCCTGAGAGATACTAAGGGGTGTTGCCTCATCTTGATTGTTGACTAATGTTTTCGGTTCCTCATACTTGGCTAATTGTTGTGATACATAAGTGAATACGCTGCGTGTGTGTTATTTTTGGATGGAATATATTTACTTATTGATACTTCCGTGACCAATCTCCAATCCGTAGGTTTTTTCCATTTTTCTTGTTAAGCTCTTGCTGCGTTTACTGCGGTCATCCATTTGATGATTGATTGGTGTTTTTCTCTATTTTTCTGGCACTTTTCATCATCGATCGCTCTGTTTATTGCCACAACTGATATTAGTCCGGCAATATTTTCTTTATTTGCTTCTTTCACTTCTCGTCTTTTTTTCGCAGCCGCTTGTTTTAGTGCTTCGTACTTTGCAGGTGCCATGGCTGTTGCTTGTGAACTGGTTTTTTTCTACGGGTTTATATTCTTTTTTCCTTGGTCCTTGCCGTGTTGTGGTTGGCTGAATATTTCCCGAATTGTGATTGCCCCCCCCCTTTTTTTTTTTTTGAATTGATATTAATCTGTCGCTTGTTTGTCCGTATAGTATGGACGGACTTCAGCGACGTTAATTAACTCTTCTTTATTGGTTTTATGATTGATGATGGCCAGCGTTGTGTCACTTACCACTTTGTCGATTGTGAAGGGTCCTTCGAACACTTTTATTTCATTATTGTGTAGATTTGATAAGTGATGATACTTTTTCTAAATTTTCTGTCGGTTTGTGAGCCGTCATTTTTCCTTTTGCTGCGTAATTTAGTGGCTTGTTCCTTTGACATGTATCGCAGTTTTTTATCACCGTTGCTATTATTGTATTCATGTTCGGTTTATTATAGAAGCGTGGTTATTGTTTGTCACACTAGCATCTATTATGAATATGTTAACTTTTATAACTAGTTTATAATGAAAATTGAACTTTCACTAAATGTTTTTGATACATTTAGATTCTTCTTTAAGCCCACCTTTGTTTTTAACAATCCAGTTTATTAACATGAAAATATGCTATTATTATTAAAGTCATACCCATAATACGCAATGCTATATATTAATAATAATAGTGTTTGACGCGTTTAGTTTCAGTGCTAAAACGTTGTTTCTTATAGTGACATAAAATATTGAAATATATGAATATTATAAATATATTTCAGTAAACTCCAAACACACAAAAATACCTGAAAGCCATTCAAAATATTGCGAAAACAACTATAAAATACTACTGCTAAATAATGATATCTACGATTTTAAAGCAATGATAAATCATTGAATTTGGATGTCTACTGATAAGGATGCAGGAATATTCTCACAACAAAACTGAGTAATGATTGATTTACTAAAAATATAAAAATAATTTTATAAAATCCTATTATAGTACATGTTAATTTGCAATACTTTTAGAGTTTTGTCATAAATTATCTGTGATTTATTCAGGTGCATAAAAATCTAATTCGTAGTCCAGTATTTACAATTTTGTATTTTATTTATTGATAGTAATTTACTTCTTACAAAATGTATTTTGTATTTTTTTTTACTTTTCAAATACATTATTTCCATGGTCCGAAAATATTGTGAACATCTACAAAGATAAAATTTATAAGTAATAGTTGTAAATATTATAAATACATTGAACAATATGCAGTCGTTTGTATAAATTAATGTCACGGTATGTTATAAAATTGAATTTATATCTTGGAAACGGAGAGGAGAAATGTGAAGAAAAAAGATATTATATTGAGGTATGGTAAGGCCATTTTACTACCGTTAACTACCAAATAACTCCATTCAGAATTAACGATAAATAGTTACTATAAATTATTAAAAAGAGGCGCAAAATAATTTAATATACCTATTGATAGCAAAATCGAAAATTGTACTTTGATGTAAATGATAACAGGCACATTCACAGTTTTTCATTGATTAATCGTAAAATAATCGAAACTTTGATTCAAAACTTTTTTCAAACAACCTAAGACTATCCGGGAACTAGGAAGCTATAAATCTAATAATATTATATATTTTAAAAATTATATAACTATATATTACGATGTCCCCACATTGCCCAATGTTCTTGTATACACATAATATATAATATAGCCATATAGGTTAGGTACCTAACTAATTTTTTCCAATATGTAACAAGAGATTAAATTATAGTTGTATATATTTTTTGTTTGTACTTAAAATGATCATTTTACTTGATTTTTGAATAAAAATCAAGCAATAAATCTAATAGGAACTTAATTTGTTTTATTTTTAAAAGCATTATTTTTGTTCCATGAATAAATAATATTATTTTCCTTTAGTAAATATGTTGCATGCTAAAAAAGTTTTATGTGGTACCTATCTTTAAAAATTTAAAATCGAGTCTTATCAAAAGTCATTAGTTATTAATAAATCATATTTTGTGTAATATGATACGTAAGGAAGATCTAATGGCAACCATTGATATTTTTTGATAAAGATAAGAATCGTCAATTTGGGGGATGAAATTATTTACATTATTAAAATGTAACTTTACCTTGCTCTAACTTTAGTGCACGAACATAGTTCCCAAACGGAAACCTGAACTGGTTAGTTTTTCTAGATTTTTAAATACATATATTTAATTTTAATTTTGCACAACAAATTTAAGTTACCTAAGCTATAATATATTTGTAGAATCAAATAAAACCGTTACACGGGTACCCAGTGGCGTGGATAAGGTCAGATCCCCCATTGGCTTCATCGCTTTAGTAAAAAGTTTTGAGAGGGTGAGGGATTTTCCAATTTTCCCCTCCCGTTTAGCTATGGCAATTTTTTTTTTTTTGATCCCACTCCCCTTTCAGAAATCATGTCTACGCCACTGCAGGTACCTAATTAAAATTGGTTTGTAACTTTTATAAGTAAATGCCCATTAGTCTTAGAATTAAAAACTGTACATTAAAAAACTTGAGAACTATTACACTATAAAATAATATTTTTAATTTTATGTTATAATACGTGTTATATTAAATGTTTTAAAAAATTTCAAAATGTAGTAAATCATTGTAAACGTACATATTAATATATTATATTATTAATTTCGAAAAATTAAACCATAATGACACTTTTGTTCAGTACCTAATACGAATTTTTAAGATTATTTGAATGAAAAAATAACGCATATTTATAATTTATAACTATTATCATGCGTGAAAATGCATGAATGGGTGGGAACACATTTTATTTTGGTTTCATTTTAGGTAGCATTTTACCTAACCTACTTTATTACCAAACAAAATACGTTACAATTAACATAATGGCAGGCCATTTAGAATATTGAGAACGTATTTAAACGATTTTCGCGAGTTGACAGTATACGATTGATCGCCGAATAGAATGAGCACAATTTAAAACAATATTGTTAGGGCTGAGTAGGAACGAACCTGTAAGACGTGACGACACACCGTATCTGGACGCGATTATACGAGCGTGAAAAAATAAATAAAATACGGTTGGAAATTATTTCCCAATTTGTAACTCAATCGATAGATACCACCTTGAGAACCATGACATTCAATCCACATTTGAATCACGCGTCGACTTCCTATACAGGAAAATGGAAATATAACCTCTTATAATTGTATATAATATAATTATTTAGGTTAGTGAATTTTCGATCGGAAACTATAGCTACTTCAGATGGAACGAACATAAGTTTCCGTGAGAGTATAATATTTTGACGTTACCTAACCAAACATTTTACTAAAATTATTTTATTTTATTTTTATTTATTTGTTATTTTTAAATAAATAATTGCTTTGTTGATAGTCAAACATCCAAAAATAAGAAAATAATTGACCTCATTTTCGGCTCACCAAATTCATAAAAGACTAATAATGTTTTTTTTTTTTAACTGTTATTAGTACAGAATCACACTAAATACATATTTACACTTTCATGTTATCGATGTAAACTGTTTTATTAGGTAATAATAACTATATTTTATATATAAATTTTGCTTACAATCACCACAGTAATAATTTACAATAATTGCTCCTTCCTTTTCATTTCCTGTACCTACAACAAATATTTATATTCTGTGTAAATTGTAAAGTACCTATATATATATATATATACCGGTATATTATACGTGTGCACCGTGTGGCCCATTTTATTAGATAGGTACTAGTTATGTCGTGTGTTCGGGCAGAGATTTACGCGAAACGGTTAAATATATTATATAGGTAAATATAATATATAGGTATGTATACTGGAGGGATTTGACCGTACACCTTCGCGCGACGAGACCATACAGTATGCACTTGAATATCCAACGTGCCCTCGTATCACTCTCTCCCTCTACTTCTCTCTCACTCTCTCTTTTTCACTTTCTCTCTCTCTCCAACCCTTTATCAATTCCTATCTCGGTCTCTCGCGTTGCTGATGAAAATATCGCGGAAACCGATCGAAACCGAGATGGCCGCGGGAAACGTAGAGCAAATACGGGCCCACTTGTCAGTGTCACTGTTTTCCGAAAATCCGGAACGTCCCTCGGCTCCCCATAATATACATTATATTATAGTACACCATCGCGCACGTAACGCTATTATTGCATACACCGCGGTCGCCGTCGTCTCCCATAGCCCCGTGCCAGTCTGTCTCCGCCGTGCCCGAAGGTCCGTGAATATGTTACCGAACACAATACTATATACACTGCGTATAACATAGGTACATCATGGTACACGCGAGTGGTAACTCCGTCATAATATATTTATACGCGTACTCGTATATTATATTACACATTCTTAAAAGCTGTCCGGGACTGCGTATAGCACTAAATTTCGGCCGATATCGTCGCCTCCGGGACGGCCCTTTCAATAATATAGGTACCTACACCGATACAGACGTGAATACGTGATATGCGCATTATATTGCGTAGTTGCACAATTCGTATAGTGCGCGTTTCATACTCGTGGTGACCGGCTGACCATGTACATAATATATAAGGTACACTCGAAACATAATATTGTACAACTAATGAGAATGACAATT
The DNA here is from genome assembly GCA_008086715.1 of Sitobion miscanthi. NCBI lineage: Eukaryota > Metazoa > Arthropoda > Insecta > Hemiptera > Aphididae > Sitobion > Sitobion miscanthi. The sequence goes on from CM017802.1 coordinate 13,221,034, forward strand.
CGATCTTTTTTCACAAGAAATGAAACATATTATTTACATATAGGTAATATCATTTATTTTAAGCCATTGTCCTCTTTTTCAAATCATTTATAAACTGGAAAATTATGACCGTATAATATTAATTAACATCAGTTTAATTAAAAATGCAACGTGACTGACAATTTTTTTAGACATTTATGTATTTATAGCAGGTACCCTTATTATACATATTTTTTATACATACTGTCCAATATAATATAAGCATCCATATCGTTTAATTAAAATCATAAACTATAACGCACTGCACTGCAGAATCCAGTTTGTATCTTTTAGGAATGTAAATTAATTAATTCTTTATATTCTTTAAACAAATTTCCTATTTTTACCAATAAATTAGATCAAAAAACGAAAATATGCGTCTTGACTTAACATTGCATCTCGTGACAAAAATATGATAAAAAGACAATCCCGTTAAAATCATACAGCATTTGTACTTGCAGTTTCTTTAAAACAATATGGCTACCTACAAAAAACACATTAATAACTTAATGCTTAAAAAAACTTAAAACTGTTTATTACTTACATAAAATACATTTTATTTTATTTTATTCTACATAGTGTTAGGGTGCGTTCCCTAAGAAATTTAAGTGAAAACAGACTTTTTGGAAAATGAAAATCGAATTAATACTAATAATAATAATATATTATATTGGTATTATTGCTACAGCAGGAGGTGTGGGAGTTGGTTGGATCCATTCATAATACATACCTACCTCTTAATCATTATTCGGATATTTTGGTAGAAGCAGTAGTTATTACATATTTATGAGCAAAGTGTGGTGACGTTCGCAATGGGTACGGCTCCCTGCAAAAAAAATCGGCTGGTTATAAAATTGCAATAATATAAAATCATTGCGTTCATATTTCCGCGCACGTAATTTTATGGTGGATGATGCAGATATTATTATATGTATAATTTTTTTATTTATTTATTATTTTACCACCGTAATATGTTCGTTACATTTCCATAAGTTTTTTCTACGTGTTGACTCAGACGGTGTAGTGTAACAAGATATGCACATTATATGTATATTCATTATGCGTGTATTATGTACTTTGTTCGATTGTATCCCGCACCTACTCGAAAATCCGGAATTGTGGCACACACAACCTTCCACCCACCCACCCATCCAATCAAATACCAACTACTGCTGCTGCAGACCTTGTTACGCATATCCACAAGTATATTATATTAAAATATTGTTTACACGGTATCAACTATTACATGGTTTGGAAAATGTGGAAAATGGTAATTTATTTCTTGTCGGAAGATAAACTGAGCATAATTAAAATAATATTCTCGTTGAAATAGGTGTGCTGTAATGTGTCTTGGGGATTCTCTTATGGTTTTGTGTATTATATTTCATCAAATAGCAAGATGGTGTTTATTCACTAGTCCTGAATAACGATCAAATCAATTTTTGCGTTCTCCAAATAACATAAAGGTAATAATGTATTGAACCTTATAATTTACCCAATCTAATTCAAGTTTATAAAATTATGAACAAAAAAATACTATGAATTGATTAATTAATGATGTAAACATTAATAAGACATGATGATAGATTCTTCACTGTTTCCTGTAATTCTTAAGTTTAGTTTAGACACAACTTGATTTTCTATACACAAATAAATTATGATACACTTTTTAAGCACTAGCAATTACATAAATTCCTTTTTTTAATTATAATAGTAATTAAATTCACAAACAAAATTAGGTACTACCTTTATAAATGTAGGTAGGTACGTGTTTAAATATTTAAATTATCATATAGACGATTAAAGTAAAACGAATTTAGAAACAAAATTAAGAACATCATAAATTATGTTTATAGATCCAATTAATACAATTATTAGTTTTTAAATTATGGAAGTTTAAGATTTAAAAAAAATAATTTACAATCAAATTATATACTTTTGAAAACTTTAAAACAAACATCTTTTGTCCGGATGTATGTCAAAATTTAAAAACCATTTAAGACATTAAACAACAGTATTTTACTTTTAATTCGTAATTAACGTACTTAATCTTTTGTGTGCTATATTTTATATTAAAATTTAAAACTGTTTAACTGTTTATGACATAATTATACAACAGAAGTTATTTAATTTATAATTAACGTATTTACTAACCGTCATATATTTCATCTAAATGTATACCTACCTAGGTTTAGTTTTTTTTACTCTATATTAGTTTGACAAATTTCTTATGTAACTAAAATTTTTCTAGCCTGTATAAATAAATCTATTTGTAAAACAAAAGAAATAATTAGTTTTTTTTATTCATTATAAGGTTTAGAAATCCAAATTCATTACACCTAATATTGTTCTATATACATTAAATTCATGGCGTATCTTGAGAGGTTTCATAATAGTATTCAAAGAATTACACTTATTGTAGGTACGATGTACCTCTAATTTAATACGGAATTTTAATTAAATACGAAAACAACTTAAAAATAAAAGCAGAGGTATAGTTACTCTGATGCGCCTATACTATCTTTCGAGTATAGGTACCTAGTAATTGAGTACGTTATTGTAATGGATACGTTAATATCTAAAAATTTCATACAAATTTGAATTTAAACATTAAACCGCTTAAAAAATAAATCATGTATATGTATTTTTGATATTTTAAAATTGCTATAAATACAACAATATGCAGCTTATGAGAAATCTTGTTTTAAATTGTCAAGCCTTTTGACCGAGCATGAATATTTGTATCAACATAGAAGGAAAAATTAGAAAAATTCAAATAGGTATTTCAAAATCCTATCAAATATCATTAGCTTTAAATAAGTTTAAATATTATTTGAACCATAACCAAATTAACAATAATAATTGTAAGAGGACAAATCGCAATTGGAATATGCTAAAATGTTAAAAGAAAAATGGTTACTTTTCATTTAAATACGATCTTCAAACGCTTACATACAGTAAAAATAATGGTGTTTACCTATGTTATTTCAATATTTTTAACTACTATATAAATAATTTAAGTATTAAGAATCCTGCTTTAAATGCTTAAGCTTTTTGACTAGGCATAAATATTGTTTATAAATTTGAATTGTTATATTTTATTTAAAAACGTTATTGTGTATAGTAGAAAATTATAATTAAAGTAGGCAGTAGTGGTATGTTTAAAGGTTTTACGATTAATATTTTCAAATAATAACAAAATTAAATAAACCATTTGAGGATAAATCTTTATTGAAATACTTTGTCAAAATGTGAACTTTAGCTTAAACTTTTTTTTTTAATTCGTGTATATAAATCTTATATTGCATTAAAGCCATGTCGGATGTCAAAACTAAATGTATTTTTAATTTTAATCACAAAATAATATTATTTTTTTTATTTTTTTATTTTAATTTTAAGTCAAAATATACCATCTATATTGGATGACATAATAAGTATGTATGATATAAGACAGATAACACGAGAGTACAAAAAAAGAAGTGAGTAAAGAAGCCACCCAATGATGACACTTTATTAGTGATTTTTAAAAGTTATAAAATTTATTTATTTATTTAGACAAGTTTTTTTGTTTTTTAGGGTTAAAATTGTAAAAGGTCTGCACCATTTGCGTTTTAGGCATCTAGGAGGGCTGCCCGGGATTGTGAGAGAGAAAAGGTCTTTTATTAAAGGATTTGAGTAGGAGGAAAAACGGTTATGGAATATTTTATGCATTGGCTTCTTTATGGATTGTTTTTAATTTTCCGGTCTGATTAGATATGTAAGGGGGAGTACTAATTCATTTTCTTAGCACAATGTTTTGGAAGGATGGAATTTTATTTAGATTTGTCTTTTTTGCACTTCCCCATAGTTGGATGCCAGATTGGTTTTAGTAATGTTTTGTAGATGATGAGTTTGATATTTGGGGAGGCAATGCTGGAAATTAACGAGTTAAAAGATTAAATTAAATTAAAACGTTAAATTAATTTTAATTAAGTTAATTAAATCGTTACTTTTTGTTCAAATTAACTTTTAAATTAATAAGTTACTTTTTTTCTGGATTAATGTGTTAACTTCAAGTTAATTTTATTTTTGCTTTAATATGGTGGGCCCATGTTAATCTTTTATCTAGTGTAAGCCCAAGGTGTTTAACTGTAGGAGAGGATGGGATTGGAGCACCGTATAGAATTACCTCAGGGGAAGAAACAAAATAGTATTAAACAATTTTAATTATATATTTGATATTTTGAATTCCTATTATAATAGCTTATATTACATTTTCAAGTTTTTCATTTACTGACAAAAATTGTATCATACATAAATATAAAAAACCCAAAAATGTATAAATACTTTATACATATAAGTGTTAAGTATCTACTGTTATTATAATTTTATAATAAGTTACGACAAAAAAAGTGAAATGTCAAAAACTGTTTTTGTTAAAAATTCAATGTTTTACGTTATTTTTTTCATTTTTGGCCTCTCTAAGTACTAACTAAATAAATTTTCTACCATAGACTATCCTCAAAGGGAAAGATTGAAGCATTTTACGCTTCAAAAAACAAATACATTCATTCTTGCAATAAGCGGTGGGCTCAGAATCTAAAAATGTTGGGGAACTATTAAACTATCAAACTACATTATTTACATAATTTGAATGCATTTTGGGACATAATTTAATCGGAAATTTCCCACATTATATATTTAAATATTTAAACACAACTATTTATAAATAATAGTTATAATTTATGTTATAATTAATAGAAAACTATTAACTCATTTTTATGAAGCTTATAAACTTAATTTTTTTGACCTGTTTGGTAAATCAAACTATATAGTGTTAAAATAAACTCTTAAAATGTCTTAGAAACATTAGTTATAACTACATTATTTAAAACGTTTAAAGTTTAAACCATTAAAAAAACTTAATTACATTGCATTATATATTTTATATTAAATATAGTTCCGCTCAGAATCGTTCTTTTGAGTTAAATGATTGATCACTACTTCCAAACTTATTATAATACTACACTTGCAGATGTGTGAGTCACATTATTTTCATTTTTAAACTATGAACAATATTATATTAACAAAAATGAATATATAATAAATAGTTACTATAACAACATAATTTATTTATTTTCAGTGTTGTGCTCTGTCTATCTCAGAAAAATAATAACTTACCAATGTAATCAGATTAAAATCTTATGTATTATATTTGCATTTTATTAGAAAATAAAAACGCTGAATTTAAAAAAAACATTAAAATAAAAAATATATTGATGCATAAAATTATTATTTTGGTTGCGTCCTAACAATATTTTACATCATATAACAACTCCAACCTACAACTCAACTAACACGATAATATATTATATGTATACCCTTGCTTAAGGTTAGTATAAAGTTACAACAAGTTCATAGTTTTGAAATATTTTTTAACTACTGTAAAAAATTATTCAATATTAATATTTTAAATGAAAATAAATTTATTTTTTTTAGATATAGCTACATAAGTAAAATTAAAAGTTTATTTAAAGAAAACTTAATGAAAGTAAATTTTGAATTGTAAATTCTTATAATATTTGAATAGGTAACAAAATAAACAAAAATCAACGCCTTGGTCCATAAATTGATATCCCAATGTCTGATTCACGAGTATTTTAATAATAAAAAAAATTTAACGATATTATGTCCTACATTTAATCAGAAAAAAAATGGTCAAAAATAAACTTATTATAGGTGTCTAAAAACTCAATAATATTCAATATTTGTATTTATTATGTATACTACATTTCTAGCATAGGGACCATAGGATTTATATCGATTAACTAAATAAGATTTACTTGTATACATGTTTTATATTATAGGAGGCGAGTCTTGTCAAAATTAAATTTGAAATATCCCATGTCTTATTGTTATATGTACCTATATTACAAAATATAAACGCTCAAACGTCTATGGTTGTGTTGTAATAGTTTTGATCTTTCAATCAAAGGATATTGAAAAAATCACGAATCAATATATTTTATTATATGTTATATTGAGTATGAATAATGTGTTGAATTATTAATTGAATTAAAAAGCTCGATACGTTTTTATTCGTGTTTATGCCAAAAATATAATCAAAGGGTTCTAAGTATTTTAAAAACGTTTCATTAATACACTGATAATTTACTGTATATACGTATAGCTACTATTATTGATCGTCACATATCTTAATTTATTGATAATATTTTGTTTTAAATTATTGTAGAATAATTTGTAGTATGACATTAAATAAACCACACAGTCAAAATAAACTACCTGCAAGAAGTTAAGATATAACAAAGAAATTTTTTTTTTGTTTTGAACCGACAGCAGAGGAGGGTCTGTTTGCACTGTACTATTCCTCTGCTGCCAACATAGAAATTTATCAGCTCTAAGTTGAGTGAAGTTAACTGAAGAGTAAACCCTATGAGTTCCAGTCTATTAAAAGTAAATAACATAAGTATTAGACAGAATCGTACATTCGTGTCTAAATCACTAGAGGATGCTTTAAACTCCAATATTTAGTCCCAAGAATAAAAGCACAATATGTCATGATTAATTCGATTAAATAATTTGTATTTTGTGTCAAAAAATGTAGATGTTAAAACTATTTAAAAAATTCAGTTAATTAACCAAGTTGTATCTTCTTTTACTTTAACTAAATATAATTATACAAATTAATGGTTTAAATAAAGTTTTATACGTTTATTTTTAAGTACTTTAAAACGACTGTTAGTTAACTAGCACAAAAAAAGAAACATCACGTTGGTTGTTTTTTCAGTACAATTTAGTAAAATAGTTGTTTGATTGCTATTTGTAATTTCTCAACATTAATTATAAAAACAGTTTGTTAGTATTGTGATGATTATTATTAAATATCACTTTTCATTGCCAATCAAATATTATATAAAAATGTAAATAATCAGCTGACATGTCTGAAAAAATGGAATTGTTATGGAATATGTTTTATTATAATTTATTAAAATTTTTACTTATATTTTAAAATTAGTATTTTTTAGTTTTATCACCAAAAAATAAAGTATATACTATTATAAGCTATAACTTATATTATTACTTAACATTTTTTTATACTGTCATAAATTTGATTATTTATGCAAAATATAGTGATCTGTGTAAGACACTTAAATATATTCTTAATAATTTTTATATCATACACACTAAATTTATTTTTCATTACATTTTCAATTCTCATTTTAAAATGGTCATATATTTAATGTATCTCTTTTTTCAACATATTGAAAATATGTTCATTAGTTTTCGTATACTAGTTATTTTAGTCCAATAATGAAATGCTGTAAAAAACTAAGGAAACACGATCTTTATACAAAAATAATTGTCATTGCTATTTTTCATTTTCTATATTAGATAATTAATTATGACAATAATGTGATATATTTAATTGTGAAAGCCGACAAATATAGTTAAAATATATATTTCATGCTAACAAAGTTAGAAGAATATTTCAGAAATTGTAACTATGTAATGCAACAGTTGCAAAGTAGACAACAAAACAATAAAATATAGTATTCTATAAGAATTCTATTGAATAAAAGAATAATTGTCACTTCATTACTGCGGTTTATATAAGATATACTAGCTGGACACGGAAATGCGTTGCCATTCCTAGGTTCTTGTGATTATGCGAGCGCCGATCAGTATATTGTTATCAGATAGGCAATCTACCTGTGATAGCTCAAGGACCCCACGGGGTGCGTACGTAAGTGTATAATTTAAGCGTATGTAATTTGCGCCAAAAACAACCCCTCGAAAAAAATACATATATAATTTGCGCCATATCTAAAAATAAATCTTGGTAATTTGCGCCACACAGGTTGAAGTTTGTGCCACTCAAAACTTAATAAAAGGGCATTAAGTAATATGCGCCATTGTTCACTTTATTAAAATTGTAATTTGCGCCACTAAATAATCAAGTTCATTTTAATGGAAAATCAGTAATATTATAACTATAGATAAATGGTATATAAATGTTTATAAGTATACACTATACGTACTCTATGTACATCAAATAAATATATTATTAATATTTTTGCGGTTAATAATTAATATCGGACTACTGTAAATATCATGATATTATACTGCTGTTCGATATTGTTCAATATATATATATTTTAACAATTGATCATTTTTATTAGATTAAACGTAATCGATCTCGTCTCTTCTTATTATTAGTAGAATACAACAATATTATATCCAACACGTGTTGATAGTATAGTATTTTTGATGAGATATAAGTAAATTTATCTGCTGGTAAATTCCAACAATTCAAGTTGAAAGTGTGATCATACATATAACAGATTACATATTACATTTCGTTTTCTGTCGTGGCGCAAATTACCAAAATTAATTTTTGAGATGGCGCTAAATACATGCTTAGTTTTCATATTTTGGCGCAAATTACATACGCGCTTAAATGTACCTATTGGTGGCACAAATTACAAGTACCTAATTAAATTGGCGCAAAATACCATCTCCCTATAATTTAACTCTAAAGTATCAAAGTTATACAATCAATTAATACAAAATCCTAACCTATTCTAATTGTACTAAAATCCGATTAGTAAAAAAAAAACCAAATATTCGTATGTACTATAGATAAAGAAAAATAAATAAAATAAAAATAAGAAAAAAATAATAATGTAAAAACCATGCAATTAATAATAATACTAATTAGGTACCTACCTATTAAAACCTATAGCAACAATTTACGAACAAAAATTTCCTAAAAAAACAATGTAAAAACAATGCAAAGAATTTGTCCATCGAAACCATACGGTTCGAACTCGAGACCTTTGTTTAAATCCCTCGTTTGACAACCTCCGCGGGTTGAATCTCTTATTTACCTTTTTTTGCGACAAAATGTAGCCTATCTTCTTCCCCGAGGCTTTATCTATATTTGTACCAAATTTCATCACAATCGGATGAACGGTTTAGGAATGCATAAAGGACATAGGTTTTTTTTGTTTGTCTTTTATATAGGTACCTACATAATATATTAATTACGTCAAAAATATAATTAGTATGGTTATTTTTCCAGTTAATTCATTTTAGCTTAAAATTATTAAATATTATATCCATCAATATACTTTAGATTCCAAGCAGAGCGATGAATGTATTGATTTGACAGATTAGGTTTTTTTTTGTGTACCTATGTCTACATGTTTTTTAATAGAAAAATGCTTCGTTCTTCAACTTTGATTGTAGCATATGATAGAAAATTGAATCTAATTGGTACTTTTGGGACTCAATATTGAAATATGAATTAAAAACCGGAAGTTTTTACGCAAAACCATTTTTTTACTTAAATGTTTGTCTTATTTCGTTGGTTGTAATTCAAAAACTATTAACAGTAAGTATGGATACTTTCAATTTTCGCCAAATTTATAAATTAGCATTTTTATATTATAATTATGTAGTAAAATTTTCAAAAAATCTAAATACATTTTGAGCTATATAGTATATATCTACATTTACAGCTGTAAATTTGAAAATGTTTAATGTTTTTTCCATGCATTTTTGCTTCGTCAAAGAACTTGAAAATGTAATACAAATTGTAAATAGAAGTTTGTGTAATTCCTCAAATTTTTTTATAAGCTGAAGTTAAAATTTTTACGACATTGAATATATTAGGTAAACGCGTAAAATAACAATTTAAGTTTTTTTTTTGTAATTTTAAAAGTATAATTTGTAGAAACTTATAATATTTCACTGTTATTTAAACTATAATTTTCTATAGTCAATGATATTTTCAAATTTAAGTAAATAATTATATGAATTTAAAATTTAAAAGTGTTTGCAGTGTTGTTAAAAATATTTAGACTTGAAAATTGAATAAAATTTTTTTTAAAAGAATTTGAAGTTTAATAATGTTGTCAATATTGTCCGCTCAATGCCTACATTTAAAAATATGGTCTTTATTAAGCCATATAATTAAAATTCCAATAATCAGGATTTGAATAAAAATAATCACTTGTGTTAGGTAAGATAATCTTGATGAATAGTGAGTGTCAATACTGACTAACCTAACCTTATACCGGATACTCAATGTGGCTATATATTTTAACATTCTGAATACTTAAATATAATTATACACACAATTTTATTTTGAAGTCCATATACTTTTTCTAACAACTTGATTTTAATAATGTACATACCGAAAACTTTTGTGTTTAAAATAAAATAATTTTTAACTTTTGATAAATTCACACCTAAAACAATATTATGTAATTTACTGTTTTTGTTTACAAATAATCAAACAAAAACGAATAAATGACAAATGAAAACATTATAAGTAATTACATCGATTTAACCATGTTATGCAATGTTAACTTTTACACAGAAATAATAATTACCTTAGGTACTTTTAAAACAAAACAATTTTTATCTCGGGTATATTTCATTTGTTTAATATTATTTTATTTTATTTTCTAAGTAATTCATTACATCGGAGTTACATTATTAAATGTCTAAAATACAGCAAAATATTAGATGTTCACCAGATTACATGATATTGAAACACGATGCGATTTTATCCTTTTGAGTTATATTAAATATTGTCATTATAAATGATTATTAGAATTAGAATAACATCTTTATATTTATAATATTAAACCAAACATAATATGATCTGTAACTTTTTTTAAATTTAACTTTTATTTATATAGTTATAAGTATAAGTTTAACATTAAAAAGTGTGTATGTCACTTAGGGACAGCTAAAAATATATCTATACATAAAACATAACTATTTTTACTATTTACATTTCAGATAATTATAATTTATAGAGTTTTTTTGTGTATTTTGTTACAATTAAAATTTGAAGTTCTGAGCGAAAAGATGAATTTTTTAGTTTTACAATGATGTGTGTTTGTTGTTTACCTACTCTATCGTCACCTTATAAAATAGTTAAATTCCTTAGGAGGATTGTTTCTGGTAGCAAATTGGATCCATCATAGTTGTTATTTTGGGTGGTCAAAAGTAATTTTCAAAATAATTGAAAAATACAATAAATAAGAATAAGGAAAAACCAGCATTTCTATTCAAGTTAAATTTTCGTGGTATAAACCATCATTACGGTATTTATTTATATTGTAATATCATATAATATATCATATCTAAAACAAGTTTTTTGACTTATATTCGTTCTGAATTATTACAGAGTCCCACCATGTTGGTATAATTATTATTGATTACCCGCTTTACAACATTTTTATATAATCTTTCAACGTGCTACATATTACACGAGTACCGAAGAAGTCTCTTTCATCGTTTGCTCCGTAATTGCCATCAGATCATCAGAAATAAAAAATAAACTAAATTAGCTATATTTCAATATACGAAATTAAGTGTCGTGTATTTTAATATGAACGTCAAAATCTTCTCTTATTTCTCCGTTTGATATTAATCTGTCACTGACACACTGTATTTAAGATACTACAGCGTAACATAAATTACGGTGGCACAAAAAAAAATTGTTGTTATTTAAAATAGGTAGATAACTCTAGAGTCTTGAAATGTTTACTAAATATTATAATCGTGAGATAGTTGTACTTAAATATTTTGGCTATTAATACAAGCTATAAATACAATGTAACTTTGAACCTGTTCACATCGTTCGTATGGTAGATATACTTAAACGTCAGTAATGACTTGTTACGAAATAACAACTAGTACCTAAATATCATATGAAATAATATTAAAATAATAGTTATTTATATAATATATAGGTATATGATATTTGTTTAAGAGAAAATATTTATGTAACAATAAATTAATAACAGCGATATAAAAATAAATAATATATTTTAATAAAATATCCTTATAGCTATAAGTGGACGACTGACTCCGCTCAGAATTGTTTTCCGAGATCAAATTCAACACAACCATTACTGTGTTCTACTCAATAATGAAGTAGACTCAATAGCTACTATAATAAGTGTGATTTCTTCGGTTTATTGTTATTTTTTAATTTAATTTAAATGTATCAACTATCATAATTTACGACGGTGAAATTATGTGTGCTCCTTCGATTGAATTAAAATATTGTTTGGATTTAATTTCAAACATATCGCTGGACGCAGAAACGGGTCATGAAAAGACAAAATAAGTTTAAGCACTAATTAATGCAATGTCAACAATATCATTGAATGATGTGTAAGTACCTAGATGTTATCAATTTACCATAAGCAAAAAAAAACGTAATATAGTATAGTGAGCTGTAACAGTTTTACTGTAATGCTCCATCAATGTCGAAAACTAATCTTTGTTTTTATTAAAGTAGTATAAAATGCACCTGAAAGTCTTAGATATAAGATCAACAACTAATAACTATAGGTATATATATATTATAAATACAATGAATACAACTAGGTAGGTGAAAAAGTGTAAGCTCATTTAGCAAAACAAAAATTACCAATATCATATTAAATATTTAAAAAAAATTTAAGCAGCGTTATAAATGTTGTTGGTTATACCATAGACCTATAAACTTAGTTTAAAAAACTCAAAAATAATGATTAAAAAAATAGAAATTTTTTTTCGTATATGTGATATCGAAAAATTAAAAATAATGTTCCACAGTCAATATTCTCCTCTTTCTAGTGTAAAAATTAGGTTATTGCTTAACCTACAGGACTAAAGCCTGAGTAGTTCTTGCCCGCGTAAAACAGTTTTTGCAATGTTTTAAATTTTTAAGACTGTCACGTGTGGGTGGAGCCCTTAAGGGAACTCGAACAGTCAAACATAGTTATAATTTGAATTGCATTGCAGCTTGCATCATTTCAACTTGTAAAAAACTATAACCTATGGAAAAAACTATTTACTATAACAGTACCTTTATGTAACTCACTAAAAAATAAATGTAGATTTATCCGAGTAGGTATTGTGATTAGGTATGTCAATAACTGTGTTCAAACTTCAAGTTGTTCATTATATTTGTGAAAATAGTGAAGAAGAATTTCAAACATTTGTTTTAGAAGTAGAAACTTATTTTATAAATATAATACAGCTGAAACGCCATGAGCAGCGTATTTATCTATCTTTCGTTGTAATATTTCAGCAGATACTGCACGTCCTGCAGAACAATACTATGAGGGACCAATTTTTTTTACAATTTTTAGACTACTTCAAAATTAATTGAAAGATTTATAAAACGCAACGAAGTTATTTTTGGTGAAACTTCCTTCTAAGTGTTTAATTAAAAAAATCCTATAGTTGCGATGACTTCAAAAAAATGCATTGAATTTACAAAAACTTTTCACCGACTTATGAAACTTTTAAATCAGAATTGAATGTATTAATGGAAAAATTGAAATTAGTACCCGATAAAGAACTCCTAAATTATATGCCGCTACTATAGACGTTTTGTTGAAGGATCTTCATCCTTACATTTTGGTGCTTAATATCTATGTAGGTACTTACAACACTCCCAGCGTGGATTGCGTGAGTAGAACGTTCCTTTTCCATTTTCAAGAGATTAAAAACCTTAATTTAGGAATAGCTGCAGTGAAGACAGGTTTAGCTTTGTTGTCAGACGTCAGTCCATTAATGTATTCTAATAAATATTGAAGAAATAATCGATAATTTTCCAGAACACCATGCAAGGTTAACTTTAATCTGTTTTAACATTTTAATTTATTTACCATTTATTTCATTATAATTATAGTTTGTAACAATTATAATATTTATTTTTTTTATATATTTTTATTTGACATAAACAATCAATACAATAAATTAGCACAATACGTTTGTATGATAAGAGTAATACATATCTAACATGAAAGGTATGATTAAAGTAGCCACCCATTATAATGACTCTTGGCTAGTTTATAAATTTTTAATAATTAGTATAACTTTTTTTTATTTATATATTTTTTTAGGCGTTAGATATTAATGCTTTGCAAAAGGTCACGGCACCACTTTTATTTTAACCCATGGTTAGAATTTCCTGGGAATATATGGATGGAAACATTATAATATATTTTATATATTTTGTGCTGTATAATATTATTAAAATAATAATGAATATAAAATTGATCTGGAATACATACTTCTCTAATTCTCGCTCTTGCTATATTATGGTGATTTCATGTCGTCTTTTAAAATAATCGTGAATGTGCAATTTTATTTTTAATTATTTTAACTAATTTATAGGTGGAATAGAATCTTAATAGTTTTGTAATATCATATTTGTTTTTTATTTGATGAAAACTTTACTGTCATTGACTGGCATATCAGTGGTTGTGGGGTGATTGATTATTCTGGTTGCAAGAACTGTTGTTTTATCGACCGTCTCGTTACCGGTTAGAATACTTGAATTATTTTGGGCCGAGTTTAATTTATTTTCGATGTGTTGAGTTATTTAATTTGTCGGGTTCTCAAGACTCAATAGACCACTGAGTTATTAATATTTTCTACATCGCATATCAATGAGCATCAGTGAAGTTAGATGTAATTGTTAGATGTAAATTTTTTGGTCATGAGTTAAACGTTTTTCTGTAAATATTATTTTGTTTCGTATTTTTTAATGAAAAAAATATGCTGGTGTACATGTAATGAAGAAAAATATGTCTCTTAGGAAATAACACTCCAATGATGGCGTTTAAGTAAAGTGGTTTTATCCTTTTAATATTTCGAAAAACGAGTACATTTATTTTTATTATACCTACTTATCTTTTACATAGAGGTACCTACCTATTAAATGTTTACTACCATCGAGCCACATAAAGCTATTTTATACACAAAATAATATAACGGCTATAGCCTATAAGAAACCATCGGTTATTTTTAAGATTGTTAACCATATCAAAATAAATACCTGGTTATATAACCAGTAAATTATATAATCATCAGTTTCCCTTTCAACGTATAGTATTGAAAACATTATTTTTAAGTTTTGCAATTAATTTTAATTAAAAATGTGTTTTGTTTTCTGTAAATTGATAAGCTGTAACACATTTTACTAATATCAAAGATCTATAAATTTGTAACTTGTCTAAAATCTTTTTTTTTAAATAGTTAAATAATTTTTTTAATAACATTTTAGGCATATTTATTTAATTTTTGATACATCAAAAAATGTACATTATGGTTATTTTCACATATAGAATGAGGTCATTTTACTACAAGTTCGCGTTTTGTATGAAAAAGTCTTTATTTAATAATTTTTTTGAAAATTTACTAGATATTTGGTATTATAAATAATTTTTCTTTCAATTCTTAGCAAACCATATGGTTAAATGTATGGTCTAATCCCAAGTTATATTTGATAGCTGGCTTAGAATATTGGATACTACTTACGATCAATAAACTATTGTCGCTGTTTTTTCTCAAAATGTATATAATTCAATACTCATCATGTTGAATTGTAAAATATTCTTTAAAATTGTATTTGTTTATTTAATTTTTCAGGTATGATAATATCGAAGAAAAATGTTAAAATGAACAAAATATACATAACAGTCAACAAGTAATATAAATTAAAATAGTTGAATTTAAAAAAAAATGGATAGCTATATTATGGCTTAGAATAAAATATATTTTGTAATAACAAACAAAAAATGTATTTAAAATAAAAATATGTTTGCTTTGTATTAAATATTTAATAGGTACCTACAGTTAATTATTTAAAAATTACGTAAATTAAGTATATGAAATTAACAATACGTTACTGCATTCAAGTTTCGCTGTTATAATTTGTAGATATCACGTAGGAATTTCTAATGTGAAACTTCTACTCATTGTACTTTCCTCATCGCCATTTTTAATTACTATCACATTTACTTATTGTACCATTTTGTATAGATTGTAAAGTTTCATAAATAAACGACATTTATTCAAAAAAAAAAAAAAACTTGTAGATTCAATGTAAACCGTTTTCACCATTTCAAATAGGCATTTATTCGATAAAAATACTTAACTTCATTAATTTTAGCATCATACTAAAGATTCCACGCGATTTCAGGATACATAGTATTTATAAGTTGACAGAGATACAATACATTGTGAAATTGTTTATAATAGTTACATATACATTTGTCATAGAATTATCGCTGGCAGTTTGCACACTGCTTATGATATATAATACAATATAATAATAAATTAATAATGTTTGTATACGCTTTAGTTTCAAAGCATAAAATGTAAATTGTACTTTATCACCACAACCACATCCTTTAAATTTACGACTTGTTTTTTGAAAGTATATAATATTATATATTTAAATGGTATATAGGTCAGGTTATATAATTTCTTCTACTAGCACAGAAACTACAGCTACTTTGAATAGATAGGTACATTGTAAATTGTAATTTATTTTTTAGGAAAATATGTAATTTATATACTTCTTGCAGTTTGCAGTAAGTTGATAATAGTACTTAAATTATTATTTAATCGATTGTTCGCAAAAGGTACTGAACTAAACAACCTAATATACCATAAATAATAATATATTTTCCCCTTTTTTAAACTAAAGTAAGTAATGCAATTTGCTATTCCAGATGTTAAACTATCAACCATATACCTATTATAGCTATAATTTTATTAATTTTTAATTTCTATGTATGTTATACTTATTTCGATTTTCGCATACTCTTGAAGTGGCCTAAATTAAATTCATATTTCTGGCATAATTTATTATTCAATCAACTATAATTTAAAATATTTAAATACTCCTTCTACCTGAAATGTATTTCAAAAGTAGACATTTTATAACTAAAAATATAAATAAATATATTTTTATGACAATTTCATATAATTCTAATTTCTAAACAACCACCTTAAGTCCATACTAATGAACTACTTTCCTTAAAAAAAAAAAGCGTATTTTAATAAATCCGAACAAATTATAATGAGATAAATTTAAAACAAATAATGATCAAGTTTGTTTTTAAAGAAAAGTTTATATAAAATGATTAACGTATACTAATGGCATGGTGCCTTATTTCCGGTTAAAATAACATACAATAAATAGTTGTGTGTGTGCATGCTTTCAAAATATATAATGCGTCGCAAGTCTTTATCGATACATATATGGTACAAGTACCTACATACAAGTGTTAATGAAAAATTCCAACAGCATAATATATAATAAACCGCACTAATTTTAATAATTTCTAGTACAGAATGTGGTAAATAAACGATGGTATATCTTACATTTTAACCCGTAAGTGATTTACATAGTTGCAATGTGCGATTCACAAATTGTAATATGGTATTCTACCACATATTGTATGGAACTCAATTAAAGTTTAAGAACTTTTTATTTATTATATCGTGATAATATTATTATAAGTTATACATAACGAACATTCTTAAAACATATTTAATGAAGTAAAATCAATTATATTCCTATAATATCAAAAATAATAAAACCAAGTTATCTCTCAAAATATAATGAGTAGCACTGATTACATACTAACACATCTGAGTATTAAATCCGTTTTTGCGTTTACTACCACCATTAAGTGGCATAAATTCATAAGTCCCTTCTGAACGCACCATAACCATAAATAACCAAACAGTGCGTAAGTAGTGTAACCCCTTCTCAGCACTATCGGGTTTTTTTAGCCTGGAAACATATTTCATGATTGGAATCTTGTAGGAATGGTACCTTATCATAATAATATTATAATTTTCAGGCCCATGACTAATCATGTATTGATTATTATCCAAGCTTTAAATTAGGTAAACAGTAATTGGACACTCTGGATTTCCTGTTTCTACTACAAATGATTACCTATAATTTATTTGACACTAACTATATTTTATAATTTAACAAATTTCACCTACACTCCAAGTTCTCTGACCTATTGATCGTTATAATAATATAGTGCTCTATAAATTAAAATATGATTTTGCAGAAGTGTAGAACATCATACATAGAAGTACTAATTATGTATATTTATATAAAATTATATTAAAGTGATTATATAATACGATATTTTATATCTCATTATGCTACACGAAGTTCTGGTGTATATTGGTACGTTTGTTTTAAATAAGAACGTAGAGTACATATTACGTTTTTTGATAATAAATAAATATTGATTTACTTATTTTACACTATTTAATGTTTGTCTAATATAATATGTCAACCATCATCTTAGATAACCAAGATAGTAGACCAATATAATTTATATTTCCAAAGTTATAATAATAATTTATAGGAAATAATTAATTTATACAGCGTATATAAGTTCTTTTTCTCTTTATTTTTATACTTATCGAAGGTCTTAACCGTAATTGATTAATACAAATCCATAAAAACTAATATAATATATGCTTAAGGACCTTGATTACACAAATATTCCATAATTGACAAATGGCAAATTCATCAACTATACAACTATACATCTTTATATAATCTACACAACCAAAATTAGTTTGGGACTTAAACTTAAACTACCACTTAAATTGAAAAACGGCTAATCCTTTGTATGTGGCTGAATTAAATTGCTCTATAATGAATGAAATAAATAATCTCCCACAGAGAACCTTGGTTAGTTCATAAGACAAAAGTGACTGATTATTAAAATCGCAAAATTATTATTCGCGGACACTTAGTGTCTGTTAATTAGTGTACAAGAGACTCAATTAAATTCATAAATCATTTCTAAAATGTAAGTATACATGTTTCGTTTTCTTAGTATACACAAATATCTAAGAGGTTTCTGCGATCCACATACTACCTATATTTTTTTTTTACAAATGATTTATAACCGGTAATGAACCTACCTACGATTGTTAATTGTACGTGCATTTTATAACAATACAATATTGTGTATCGCCATCCAAAATTCCGAAAAATGTGTATGTGTTTTTATTCCAGAAATCATACAGTTGATGAAAATGTGATATTATAACCTTATAAGTATAACAAGAAATAATATACTTCGTAAAATAATTAACATTGTGTAGCTGTTATTGCTATAATTGCACATGTCTTATGTAACCTGTATAAGGTTTATTTTATAAAGTGGAATTTTACATAGGAGAGGAATTTTGAAAAATTTATATCGATACAGGATTTGATTTATTTTCATTTAGTAATTTATACATCTTGAAGTAGATGCTAATGAATATTTTTGACTTAAGAACTGTTTCAATATGTATTAGTAAATTATAAATTACTTACCTAGTTATAAATTCAATAATAAACTCAGCAGTAGGTATTGATGGAAATTACAACAAAGTGTTCAGCTTATTACAATATTATTTATTGGTCTAAGTTCCAGGATTATGAAAGTTTGAATAATTCAATATAATTATAAAATGTATATTATTCTCATTGTACATAATAATATGTCTAAAACGATTAAAAACAGTAAAATAACACCGTTATATAAACTGTAAACTTTTAGGTCCCGTACTCATGTGCTTATGTCCAAAATCTCATTAAATGAGACTTATTACTTCAACTAATAAATTGAAATAATTGTTAGACTCTACTCATGGGCTGTTTTACGGTCACTACCTTTAAAAAAAAAAAAAAAAACTATCGTATATTAAAGAATTGTGAGAAAAAGTTTAGCTGACCTGCTTTAGACATCCATCCAAATGTAACTTCATAAAATAACGTACAACTATAATAATGTTGTACGGAACTTTGCTAACTTAATTTAATGTATGTGTTATATGTGTTATATGTATGTGCTACATATTTGGAAGCTTATTTATTCACGAAACACAAATTTTAAACAAGTTATCTAATAAGTAATCAAAAGCATATTGAATTTTATAAAAAAAAATAACTACCTATACCAACTTTGCACACTTTGAAGGTTTCATAGGTAATGGCATATTATAAAAAACCTTAATTTACCTAAAGAATACAATTAATTGAGAAAAAATAGTTTTATCAACTGTAACCAAGCACCCAATCATTTTTTATTTTTACATTTATTAGAAGATATACAATCTGTAATATTATTTACAATGAGCATATGAGCGGAATTTACAATTACTGTGACAGCGTGAGGGGAGTAGCTACCCAGCAGTAACACTGGACGTGAAGCTCTTTTTTTCCTTTTCTTTTTTTTTAAAAATATTTTAATATTCCTTACCTATAGTTTTCTAAATGAGGAACTTTGATAAATAATAACACTTTTAGATTATGAAATGAGAGATGATTGTATTGATTTTACAATAATATGTGTGTGTGTGTATTTATTTTTTTTGTGTATGTATAGTGTATACACGATTTTTAGTAAAAAAAAATCGTTTTATCTTCATTTTTGAAGGTGGTTTTTGTTAAAAATTTGGATCTAGTTGATATTTTTAGATGGTTAAAATAGCAAATAATCAGTACTTTTAAAAGTAATCGGGAAAAACTGGAATTTTGACAAAAGTTTTTATTAAAAAATAAATGACTGTATAATATAGACTTAAAATTATATACTTATCTTATTAATTTTTGGCTATTTATACCTCAAACCTATTCACAACATTTTACGGTACGTTGATATTGACTTATAAGTTAATAACAGGTAGTAATATTATATGAAATCACATTATAATAACCATGGCTAAATATATTTAGCCAAGATAAGAACTACCTATTTAATAAAATATTGGATTTGTTTTTCGCAAAAATTAGTTCAACTATCCTTATCAGTAATAGAAAAATAAATTGCTTATAGGAAATATGAATGCATAGTAAAATATCCTTAGAAATATAGAATGACATACAGTTTATGTTATAATTTCACTAAGCAGTCTGTTGATCAAACAAATTAATAATGAATTACACTATAATATTCAAATCCAAAATTTAAAAAAAAATGAATATATGGAGCAGTTAAAATTGTGTATTTAAAAATACAAAAAATAATAATAACACACATTAAACTGGTTTTTGTACTCCTATTGATTAATGATACTGATGAAAATTATTTTCTTTGTTTTATGTGATTATTCATTTTAGTGAAGAAAAGTACTATATACGAATAAGAAGATTTTCTTGGAGACCTAATTTATTATATTATTTATCACTACTAATTTATTATTACATTGATTTATGCATTAAATTACAATTTGTTAACAGTATTTATGTTCACTTGGAGGTTGAAAAAATGCACGCCTAAATACTAAATAATTATAATACATTATATTTTAATGACTAGTGACATAATCTTAATTTAGTATTTTGCTGTAAGCGCTTTTAAATATACTTTTTTTACTTCATTTTTTACAGAATATGGGTATCATACAAAATATAATATAAATATAATTTTATACACATAATATAATTTAAAATATGATTATGAGTCATTAATACAAGACGAAATTTTTACACGGTACCTATATAACTTTAAAAAAATACAAAAAATTGTATAGATATCTAGTGGATACTGGATGCGTATATATTTTAACCAAATCATGGAGTTCATACTTCTAAAATAAACTGTAAATCATATGAGCCATTGCTATATCCTCCAATACGCGGAATCATAACATGGAATTGAAAAGTTACAGATTACCATTAAACATATTACATTTTTTATTATGTAAGTACCTATTCAATAGATTTTATGATATTTCACAAATATAAATTTTTATGAGTATCTAATTTAAAATAAAAATATTGTTAATATTCTATAGTAATAGTTGTAGTGATTCAAACTTCACTTTCTTTCAATATTTTTTTCAGTCATATATGATTTATCATTGGTTTAAAATTTTAAGTAATAATAGGTATATACCTACTATGAAATACTTCGTGAAATGAATTATCCAATATCCTGAGTGTTTTGTACAAAGTATATTTTGTTTTTTGACCAGTTTTATTTTATTTTTGTTTCTATGAGCAATTTTTCTTTTTACTCACGAAATAAAATTAGTTCTTAATAAAATATGAATATAAAACAAGAATTCAGTAGGTATAAAATAATAATTTTAATAATATAAGATATTTTTTTGTGTTCATTCCGTTGTCATTTTGGTAGCAGTATAAAATATGATATTTTCTGAAATATTAGATATTTTTCTGAAAACCTTTGACTTGGGCTTAAAATGTATACTAAAAATGAACTTTCAATATACTATGGTCCTACAATGCGTATTTAGAATACACATTGCACATATTATATGATTACAATATTATTACCAATAAATACTAACCAATAAATAGGTATCTAAATATTAATTTATAATTGTTCTTTTAGATTCTTATTTCACAAACAATGAATAGAAGTATAAAATTATTAAAATTAAAACATGATGCAATTAAAATATTCAATACCAAAAATGAAGAAAAAGCATTTACATAGGTGAAACAAGCAAAACAATATTTATTTAAATTATATAGAATTATATAGAAGTGTACTTCTTGTTTCATATAACAGGTTTTTGTATTAAATGATGCACAATGTGCATATTTTTATAGAAGTAGTATCTTTCTAATTTATATTAAAAAAAACACATTTGTTTCAAAATCCGAGTCATATAAATAATTAATCTATTTCCTTCGTGCCCTATGATATTATTACGACAGGCTAAACTCGTTTACTTGTACTTTTATTACCGATTATTCTTAGATGGTTTTATCATTAAACAACAATGGGCCATATTTCATAATAATATCGTTAAATATATAAATACATCAAATGAATAACCAAACTTTGCTATAAAGTGTTTCGTTTTATGCGTTTTGACTGCTGCAGTATACTATGGCTCGGCCCTGGATTTGAAAGTGCATTATATTATGGGTTCTCTAGGGCAATGCATTCCAATCTAAATTATACGTTTCATGTGACAGTTTCTTCAAAGTATTGTTTTTTTTGCAAAATATTGTATCAATTATAAATATTGTCTGCATATTATTTGTATTACCTAACTAATACATTTTAGGTTTTTTTTCTTCCATACCTACCAAATATCAATCGTTCTGTTTATGAATAAGATAAGTAAGTAGTGTTTTTATCAGCCCACATTGATTATCGGATGCGATTTTATCAGTTACCAGGTCTCACTCAATCAAATAACGACTAATTGGTTGGTAGGAGTTACATATTTAAATTACGTTTATTTCGAGTAAACTGTTTATCTATTGTACATGCCTATCATAGGCGCAAATAGCGTTTGGGATTTAGGGAGAGCTAAAGCCTTACTTTGATAATATTGAATAAGCTCAAACAAAATGTAAGAAATGTTTGGGGGCATGGACTTTTTGGGGGGATTATCCCCTAAAGCCCGCCACCATATTTGCGCCCAAAATGCCTACGTTCAGTATTTCGTTTTTGAACTATAGTTGGCTTAGTTAAGATAAAAAAGTGTTAATAATTATGCCAATGAAAGTTAAACCATCGGTTTCTTCTCGCTTGCTTTGCCAATTGCTATCAACACAATTTGGGTCATTTTTTAATAGCATTATTACATTGAAAAGACATTTAATAGGGAATTGATTAAAAAATGTTTTGATAATTTATAGGGCATTTAAATCCAGTCCCTATAATTATTATTACATTGGTTGTATAAGTGGTGGTCTCGTTCATTCCATCGATAACGCGGAGATAATCAGTATAGGTACATCATGTATATCGAATTCATAGATAACGACGACGCAACGGGCCATTTAACTGGTAGGTTTTGAAGTTCAACACTCGAATGGATTAAGAAAGCACTTCGTGGAAGTATATAAACATGTGGAAACTTTTGTCATCACCCCTATCGAGAATAAAAAACGCGTTTGCCAGTATATAAGTTAAAGAAACTAATGGAAAGCCATTGTTCATTGTTCAAGTGTCCGTTTTGTTCGTCTTATCCTGATATTAGTTACCTTATATCATACGAAAAACGTGGAAACTCTGTATGCAATACGTAGTATTAATTATTATTAATAATAAATGATATTCTTACACATTTTTATAGCTTCAAGATGAAATAAAATTAACATTAAGAATTACATTTTTGGTCGTATTTTTTCTATTTGTAAATTAAATATAATTTACAGGGTTCACATAAGTTAATGAATTTGCATATCAAACTCTCTAAGTCGTATTTAAATAATTGATGTTAGATATCCATATACAATTTTATATTGCATACCTATTTTGATATTATTATAATCAGTCGTTATTATTCAATCAAGCAAATATTAAATATTGTATTATTTCTTTAAAATATACTAAAATATACTAAACAGCATGATTATACTATGATAATAATTTAATTGATATATTAACGTTTATAACAAATACCAAATAATTATTTGCAATACTATTTTTACACACATATTACATACTCAGAGATCAAAACTAATATTGAATTTAGAAATTTGTCAATACCATTTTTACCGAATTGTAAGACTACAATGATTAGGGTTTGACAATAAAAACTATACATCGCGTGTAGATAAAATTAATGTATTTTGAATCGATATTTGCGGACGTATACGCATTTCTGCGTTTGCTCGACTAGAGCATCTGCGTCTGAAGTACATAGGCACAATCCTAATCTGCAGTCGAACAGTTGATCTTCTGTTTGAGAGACACCAAGTCCGTAATTCTAGTTGTTGATATTGTGGCTATGTACCTACGTCTCGTTTGATGTTCAGTGTAATAACTTTTAAAACACAAACCTGGTTGATTTCGTAAGTACTTACTCCAGGACGCATTCGAAAATAAAATATTTGCCCTTAGTGATATATTGCAAGCCTACGTGCAGACCAATACTATGGATCTAAACTCAAAGTATATTATTTTACACGGGGCATACTAGGCCTATTTTTCTATTTAGTACGGCACCTAAAGACATGTAAGGAATCGTACTTTTTTTTAAATTAATTTCACATCCAGTAATGTTAATTAATAGTATATAAATACTGTTAAAATTAGTTATTAGGTATTAAATTAAACAATTTATAATATTTCGTAGGTACTTTATACACTATACTATCTGTATTGAATTTAATTTCACACACATCGTGCCATATTTGTGTTTTAAATTAATTTCAAAGAAAATATAGACGTATTTTACGTTACTGAAGACTTCATTGTTCATTTATATTTTATATTATATTATAGTAGGTATTTAAATTAAGAAAATAAAATATTAAAAATTTATCGACAATAACAGAAAAAAATCAAACATTTCTCATGTATTTAAATTACTCAAAAAGTATCAACATATTTCGAAAATCATCCATGGAAAATTATATAATAAACATTTGGTAAATATATCAAATATCTTCTGTTATTCGTCTTTAAGTTACACAAAAGAAACAAAATCAATTTTGTCAAAAACTGCTTCAAAGGTGATGATAGACAGTAAAAAAAAACACACATCATTGTAAAACCAATACATTTATCACTTAGGTTAGAATCAAAAACGTATAGGTAACTGATAAATAACCAGATCGACGTAAAACGACCGTTTGCTACAAAAATAACATGCAAATCTGATTTATAAAAGTGACTACTTTCAGACAAATAATATTAAAAATACTTTTTACTTCAATATACTTTATACTACTTTAAAATTATACATTTTATAAATATTGACTAATGAGTTATTATCATAATCTTAAATATTTTAAAATAAATTAAATATAGTCCTGTGGATAAATAAGTAAAAACTTTTTTATTTTTAGCTATACCTACTTAGAGGTTTTTTAAATTTAATAAAGTTTTCGTAAATGTATTACTATATTATGTAGGTAAGTAACGATAATTATATTATGTTATTAGTTTTAAAAATGATCATCAGAATGAATGCCTAGTAGATTTTATATTTTAATGTAATTTAAAGTTTATTTGAGATCTTAAAAAATGGATATTTCTTATTACTGTCTGTTATTTAATCATTCATAAATTAAATACAAAAATGTTTAAATTACATTTTAATTTAAGAATATTAATTCCAAGTTGTGGGTCAAAATATCCCGTTTTTTTTAAAATTAAATTAAATTGATAATATGGTACCCAAGAAAGCTTATTATAATATTAAACCAATAAACATCTTATATAATTTAGTAAAACGTAGTTATACATTTTAATCATTGGAAATCAAAAGGTCGTATTTGTATGCATTAAAAAAACTGTTTGTTTATGACGTGTATTATATTATATAATATTTAAACAATTTATGTTTATATCATTATTGGTAGGTACCTAAAGCAAAATTTAAAAAAACTATTGATATTATAAATGTTTGATATTTTTTGTAAATAAAGTATAGGTACATTATAGAATATATATTGTAGCTACTGACTACTTACTGAGTCCACTTAAATGCTATTACACTGAATGAATGTAAAGAAATAATACATTTACACGTTAAAAATAATATAGTTTATTTGAGTTATTGTTAATGCACTTTGTTGTTGAACTTTTCTTCCCACATTTTGTTATAACAACTAAAAAATATAAGATAACGCATTTACTATTCTCTAAACGTAGTTCCATTGTAATTTGTAGTGCAAAAATAAAAATCGCAAGGCGTTGTTGAGTTTTTGATAACTAATAATCGAATATCGTTAATATTATAATATATGCGTAACACATACCACAAAAAGTATTTTTATTTTTATTTTAGTTACGACAATATACCGTTTTTGACTACTAAGCACAGACTTATTGTCCTGGTATCACAAAGGTGACTGAATAATAGAGTGGAGCCGAGTGTATTCAATTAAAAAATGTCATATCCATTATTACACATTATTACATTAATATAGTTGTCAAATAAGTGTCTTTTCAATCTATGTAATGATATAAAGTAAAAACTTACACTGTTTTGGAACAATGTACGATTTTCGCATACGTGGTTTATGTATAGGTACCTACCTACGCACTGTGTTTTTATAACCGAAGACTAATGGGGCTTTAGTGCTATTACACTTCAATGTATATTATAACAGTATATACTTGAGTTCGAGATGTTTTTACATCTTCCAAATTTCAATAATAGGTACATAATATATATATATAAATATATATAAGCAACTTTATTAAATAAGACATAAAGTGGACTGCTCACCGTGAGAGTTTCCAATTGGACACAGTTTATTACTCAGTACAGTGTATATACCTATTTTTAAGAGAATACATGTTGAATCGTAATAAAAAAAGTTAAAGAATACAAATAAAATTGAATAAAATATCAATTTTAATGGTTCTAAGTAGTTTAAATAGCATATCTACATAATATGAGCTTATTCAAAATATACAAACAAAATTAAGAATATAGATGACACTGGATTATTCCCAATGTTTTATTATTCATAAGCACTGTTAGACACATCTCACCAATTTGTGTTTTGGAAGATCATGAGTTTTGAAGATAAATAAAATACTATATTAGGGTTTTTGCATCAACGAACGTGGGTGTTAGTTACAAATTTAATGAAATGTTTTAACTTTTTCAGAAAATATTTTTTCAAAATTACTCTTCTTCAGTATGCAAATAAATAAAAAAATAATCGTTGAGACACTCGAGATGTAAGTAAAACATGCATACACTTCACTATATCACATCACTGGGACCTCGGGAGAATTAAAATCCAATCATTACTTTTCACAAAATAATAATATTTTTATGTTGCAATATTGGTGTATTATGTGTTAGTGATATCATTTCTTAAATTTAAACAATTATACTTAACGTTCATTACCTATTTAATAATAACATTTAAAACTCGTAACTTCCAAGTTTTTATATATTTTTTCTAGATTTAAATTTTAACATGGAAAATGTATTTGCCAACGCATTTTCTTAACAAACTGATGCAATTCTAATTAATATACTAGTTACTAATTATTATTCATTAATCACTAAGTTTTTCAACATTTTGTATTATCTTTAATATATTATAGTCTAACATAAAACAGTTTTATTTTTTAAATACCAGAATTTTATTTATAATACGTATAGTAACTAATAGTATTTGTATAAATTACCAAAAGTTATCTATGTTAAATATTTCATCTAATATTAGTTTTAGAATTATATTTTAAATACTAATTTTAATAATACCAACTAATAGTATAATATTATAATTTTTTTAATGTTCTGATACATAATGTATTAAAATTTCATGCACAAAGCGCCGTTGTATAAATAAGTTAATTTCATTATTATACGCATGGTATGATACGTTATTTTATAAACTCGCAGTTAATGAATTTAAGCAACTTGGTTACTAATTTAGTTAATTTAGTGTATAAAAATAAAAAAACGTCAAAGGGAATATCTCGTTTGAGTTTAGTCCCCAAACTAATTCGTATGGCATCTGCTAAATGGTTTGATGTTTTAAACGTTATTTTTTTTTCTGAGTAAACAAATCGAGGCTACTTACAATTTATTGATAAAATATGTGATTCTATTTTAATTAGTCTTCCATTTTTCAAGCATGCTGAATGCTCATTTCATGCTTGTAATTTGCTTGAAAATTACGATTGACAAATAACAAGTACAAACAACTATTATCAATCGTAATTTAAGGGCGATGGCAACCACAATATTTTAGTACATTAATAGGTTTAATTAAATTGATAATATCCACTACCAGTTTATCATAAAATTACCTGCATTCCATATTATATTTCTTGCATACCTAGGTATACTCTGACTAGCTCTCCTCTTATATTATCCTAATTTACATTGCTGCATTTTAGATTCTGAGTGGAACGATGAATGTATTGATTTTACAATTATGTGTGTTTTTATATTTTTTTTAAATTTTTTTTGGGTCTGTGTACACGATAAGTAGTCGAAATAATGCTTCGATTTTAAACTTCAGTATCTTTTTCGATTGGAAAGTGAATATTGTTGGTGCATTGGGAGGTCAAAATTTAAAATTCCCAGTAATTTTCAAAAGCGTCAAGAACAGCAAAAGAAAAATTAAGGAAAAACGGGAATTTTTACGCAAAATCGATTTTTCACAAAATCGACTTTGTTTTTTGGTGTAACTCTAAAACAAATGACCGTAGGGACATGACATTTTGACTGGATGTTTATGATTGCATTTTCTATACACCATAACATTTTCCAAATATTTTGAGCTGTTTACGGACATTGTCAGTTTCCATTTTTTTTAGTTTTTTTTTCTATAAATATCAATAAAATTTTATCTGTTGAATAAAAAAGCTTGAAAATTCAATAGAAGGCTCCTAGGTTATTGTTTCAAAGGCAGATAAAAAAAATTAAAAATCCTTTGTCACAGTTTTTATTTATAAGCATTTAAAGTTCAAATCTTGACAAAATACGGAAAAATCACGAAAATTAGCAAATTATTTTGAGTTGAGAATTCATAAAAATTTTTCTTTTTAAATCTAAGATTTGAAAATGTAATACAAGATTACCAATAAGTTTGTCTACCTTTATCAAAAAAAAAAAATGTCTACAAGCAAATCAAATTTAATTTTTATGAGCGTTTGAAATTCATATTTTTACAACATTTGATATTCACTTGATTTCTCATGTAACGGTTTTCTTATTTTATTGTAATTAAAAAATGAATGACTGTAGATACTTGAAAATTTCACCGAATGTTTATATTAGCATTTTCTATACACGATAAAATGTTGAAAATAATTTGACTCTTTTTGAGCCATATTTACGGACATTGCCAGTTTTCAATTTTTTAGTTTTTTTTTCTATAAATATCAACAAAATTTTATTTGTTGGGAAAGAAAGCGTGAAAATTTAATACAAGCTTCCTAATATATTTTTACAGTAGCAGTTGAAAAATATTAAAAATACATAGGCACAATTTTTTTTTATAAGCATTTAAAGTTCAAATTTCGACAAAATTTATAAAATATATAATTTAATAATTATATTGTAGTTAAAAATTTATAAAATATTCAACTTTTATAGCTCAGGATTGAAAATTTAAAACAAGGCTCACGTAAATAGGCTATATATAAATTACTTTATGCACAATAATATCATCAAATATACTTAGCAACATCATAGTCTGACTGACCGTTTTCGCTCAGAATCGTTTTTCTTATACAATGATATTATATCATTGAATTCAAATTAACCATCCATTACAGTGACCCACTTGTAACCTACTGAACAGCAGTGCGACATCCACTTACCCACCTTTTTAAATTTAATTCTAAATCAGAGGTTCTGAATATGCTCACATTGTGTTGAAAAAATCTAAAGGGTCTAATATAATAAGTATCGTAAATCATAAAATAACAATGCAGACTGATTCGAGGCATTAAAATCTGAAAGTACAATTTATATTCACATAAAAAGAAAAGAGTCACTCTGGTTGCACAGTAGATGTTGAGTGTAAAATGTCATTGAGAAGATAACTTGATGGAATGTATTTAATTAAATAAATAAATCATTGTAAACGAAAAACAAAAAGGATAATAAAAGCAGGTTAGTTAAATTAAAAAAAAAATAACATAGGTATATTTAAAATCAATTATTATAATATTATTTCATATTATATTACTGTCTGTTATTACTTATAAATCAGTTCCAACGAACCATTTAAGTATAACGGTGTAAACATGGTATTAAATACAGTGTAAAACTAACTTAAATACTTTGAAAATGTCCTTATGTATAATAAATAATAATGAACAAAACAACTAAAAGTTTCAAATCCCAACAAATAACATTTTTTGTATAACAATAAAGTACCTAATATCGTTATTTTTCATCAACTTTGTATTAAATTGCACATCTAAAGCTATAAATATTAAATATTTTATAAAATGTGTATTTCAAAATAATTGGAAAATGTTTGTAATTTTGTTGAATCATACAAAAATTTTTAACTTCAATTGAATATAAAAATGTTGATCTGTGTATTTTCGATATTAACTACGATAATGCTTATGATGAACCTTTTATTAAATTTTAAGTTTTTTCTTTGAATCGAAAATAAACTAAAAGTTAAAATTGAAAACCGCAATCTATGAATAGCAAAAAAAAAAGCCTAAATATTTTCAAAATCATACATTATATGTATGCATTGAATGCTAATATGAATATTTGGTTAACATGTCAAGTATTTTAAGTTCATTTTTTCATTAAAAAAATAACTTTTGAAAAATTATATTTTTCCAAAAATATGTTTTATGATGTTATGTTATGTTTTACTTGATAACTATTTTGGTAAGAGTACACTTTTCATTTGACCAGCTCAAAGTATCAATTACTTAAGTATCGGAGTATCAATTTTCTACCAGAAACTACCCTTGAAGATGAAGGTCGATAATTTTTTCTACCATAAAATATGTTGGTACACTGCAGAAAAAAACACATTATTTATAAACCAATACATTTAACGCTCCACTCATAGTTAAAAATAAAGAAAGAAAGTTGCATATAAAAACATACAAAATACAATTAAATAACGATAACTCGCATTGTTTCTATTTTTTATTAGATAATTTGATCCATACTAATTTTTAATAATATAATGTTCTCGATCTATAGGGTTTTTGGATTTTTTGAGAAAACGTAAACTATATAAACGATGATGTACAATAATAATAAATCTTAAATTTAATTATTATTTTATGTATTATTTTCAATAGTGCATAAAATTATAATATTTTTAAAAACAAAACGTATAACAATATATTATAACGTTAATCTTAATTTTAAGTTTATCAATTATGTTCATTATTAATAATTCAATTAATATTTTTATTTACTTTAAAGTATCAATAGTTTTTTCATCGATATATATGTTTTGAATTCAAGTAACTAAGGTAAGCGAATTCCAAAACTTATAGAAACTACTTTATTCGAAGTTATGATATTTATGACTAATAACAGAAAACTAGAAAATCCATTAAACCTCGTTATTGTTGTATAATTTCGAGGGCAGCAATTATTATTGTAATTTATTTTTTTAAATTATTTTGTTCCTTATTTTTTCTATTATTTAAGATATTTTTTAACCAAAAAACCCTTTGTTATATGAAATAAATTATAATAGTAGATATAAATTCCAGTTAGATCATTCGCCGTGAGGCTATAATTTTACATATATAAATATTAAACTCCACGCTGTTATAAATTATTCTAATAGTATTTCGAAATTCGCGTTTCATCAATCATATAGAGTTAGTTGATTTGACATATAATATATGGAACCTATACTACATATTGGGCGTTTGTATTTGATGAATTGTGCTGGATTGATGTTCAAAACTAGACCCATCGAAGTCATTCTAATATAACGTGTGTATATTTTGATAATATAATGAGAAATGTCATTAAAACTGATAAGTCAGCAAAAAGACTATCAAAATGTTACAATTAATGAAACAACATTTCTACAAACACGTATATCAAAAGTATTTATTTCACTAGGTAATAATTGTGGCGTATTCAACATTCATATTTGAGTAGTTCATGAAATTTACAATCAGCTTCCCCTTCTGAGTCTCCATTTATACGTCCCTAATAATTTTTTCCCTCTAAGATACATTTATAATCGACCACAAAGAATAATTGTTTTAACCATTGAATATTATATTTTTTTTCTATTTTTCGAAGCTTGACGGGCTCGTTCAGAGTTAAAAACCTCAGTCATTCACAGATTTTTGCATTCGATAATTAACCTGCAAATATATTCCACACGTTCATTAGATAATTTCTGATATCAACAATTTTCATGATCATAATAATTTTCTATCGCATTTTTTCATTTTTAAATGGCTGCGTGACAAAACTTTTTGTTTTTTTGTGACTACATTACCAGTATATCCGTATATCTATATACTATATAGTCTACGTATAGTCAAATATTCGTATACTATATGGTCTGGCATAAAGCCATTGTGTTCAGCTTAAATATTAGATCTATTATTATGGTTTTGAGTACAAAATCCGATCATTTAGAATAAAGCTTTGTGCCTTTGCTCCTACTTCCTAATGATAAATAGTTAAAACTAATATACTAGGTATCTATATGATAATATTAATTTAACAAAATATTTTGTTTTGTTTCAACAAAGATATTATAAGTATTTTCGAATTTCTAAAATATAGTCCATAATGCTTATTAGGTATACTTCAATATTACACTATATATTGGCATAACTTTAGAAACAGTGAGCATTATTTGTATAAATATTTGAAATTTTGATAAATACAACTATGTATACAATTTCTAAACTATATATTATAGAATTTAAACACGAGTATTTTTAAAAAATAAATAATAAATGTATCATAATCACTATGAAATGAATGTACAAATATTATCATAAAGATAAACAGTATTTGACAGATATAAAATGTTATATAAATATTAATGATATCGTGTTAATACAAAAAATAAATTATATAATATGATATACCGAGAAGATGCGCAACTAATCATCCATTAATTAATAATAATAAAAAGTCCTAAGGACCCTAAATCATATATTCATGGCCTTAGTTTTCAAATTATGACTAGAACGAATGATCCTTTAGTTATACAACCTTTTCTTTATATTTATCTGATGTACATTTTATGACAGAAAAAGTAATATAACATTTTCAGTAGTCAAATGTGTCGATCGGAGATTGAGTCTATAGTAACCCTAGTTGGAACTTTGAAGAGCATTTGTTAAATTTCTCAGTAGTTTCACAGTTTCACTAAATGTAAGAAAAATCGAGAAAAAAACGACATTAGAAGTTTTCAATAAAGTCGGTTTTCAATAATGCAGTTTTTTGATTTTTCTAATCTCCAAATCGATTTCTTATAAGAACAAATATACAATAACATTATGCCATTGGTTCCAAATCAAATATCAATAAACAACTCTAATATTTTACAACTTCAATTTATTTTTCTCCCTATCAAGTGGTTTTTTATATTTTGACATTAAGTCACAAATTCGAACATTTATTATTGTTTGGTTGTCGGAACGAGCAATTAAAAACAAAACCTCTGATTAAGAAGATGGAATTGTATATTATAATGTGTTTCTTATAATGATAATATTATTGCCTACTGATTTTTACAGTATGCTCAATATTTTTTTTTAATTATATTCAATTTGCGGTTGTTTTTTAGTGAATTACATATCTGATAACGTCGTGTTCTAAAAAATTTGGTTAGTTAAATTAACTGTCATTCATATTAACGTAGTTCTAAGGTATATGTTTATTAATATTTCACTCATTTATATATCAAGTCTAATATTCATTCCATTATTATAGAATAATTAAATATAGTTTAACGATCTGAAAACTTGAATATATATATATATATACATTGTGATATTATTTGTCACGTATAATATGCATACATAATATACTTCACCATCAATCAATGTTACAAAATAATTAAAAATTTTCAATTTTTATAATTTTTTTTTATATTGTTTGTAGTAATACTGTAATTTTGTTTTATTATTTAACTGGAAAATGCAAATTAACAGTATTGTATTTGGATTTAAAATTGAAGATGATTTAATTAAAATGCTTTTAATAAAATCAATTTGTAATATAGCAATATTATTATTAATGCTATTTGTTACAGCCATTTTAAATTAACATAATTCACATATATGTATATACAATATGCATATCCAGATTTATCCTATACAATTTAGATACTATTTTCTATTACAATATATTATTTAAAATGATACAGTTGGAAACTTACTAGTGTTTACATTGAATTAAAAAAAAAAAAATGTCTAATTATTCTTCCCCTGTGGTGACTGCTGTGGTGTTAAATGAATACAATATTATTATTTTTTTCTCCTGGAATATTATGATAAACATGTTCAAGATAACGCGTAAAAGATATAAAAATCTATACAATTGTAATGTACATATTGTGTATACCAACGTTTTCTGTATTTTTAATGGTTTATTAATGTTTTTACTTAATGACCGATAAAGAAATGAGAA
Source organism: Sitobion miscanthi (assembly GCA_008086715.1). Taxonomy (NCBI): domain Eukaryota; kingdom Metazoa; phylum Arthropoda; class Insecta; order Hemiptera; family Aphididae; genus Sitobion; species Sitobion miscanthi. The sequence goes on from CM017802.1 coordinate 13,255,927, forward strand.
TCACAATAAAATAATACAGAAGGATATGTTTTCAGAATTGAACGTCTTTAGTAAACGACAAATTACTAATTGTTATCATCGTTATCAATGAAATATATTGTATCATTGTTTATTCTTGGATGATACGAAATTTTGAATAACAATTTTCACCGTTGAATAAACAATTATTATTTTAAACTTTTGTTAATTCTATAACTGAAAAGAAAAGTTCGTTAACTATGATAAAAATAATGTACAGTACATCATATCTTTATATATATTTCAAATTTGAGCCATTTCATTATAATTTACTACATAATATGAAATCTTTAGTCCGTAATAGCAACGATCTAAATAAAAAGTTGCCATCCGAATTTCGTTTTTATTTTTACAATAAACTGTGGTGAACGACCAAATGTACAAAAATAATAATATATTATGATACTCTATACAAAATATATCGTCACTTAAAAAAATGAATAATATCAAATATTAAATATTAAAGCCGTTTATAAAGTTATATCATATAATGATATAATATAATAATATATATAAGTATAATATAGAAGCATAATACTTTCATAAGTCTTACAATAAAACTGATATATACCATAAAATCTTATTATTGATTACTGTAACAGTGATCAATAATACGATTTTAAGATCGAAATAGCCATTATTAACACGTCTTATTTGACTGATTTTCTTATTTTCGTCTCATGGAAAATAGTAAAATATGACTGTATTATAGTATACCATCTAATTTATTATACACAGGACCAACGTCAGTATCGTGTGGCGTAATTTGGTCATGTTGTGAGTGTGTGTGTTGTGTTGGGAAGAAAAATTGCTCCCCCCCACCCCCAAACTAAAAAAAAAAAATAATGTTAGTTTATATCATGTAAGCACCTATCAGTACAACTATAAACCATTGTGGTCTGTATAATCATAAAGTGCATGTATAATAATATTGCATCATAAATAATTACATACTTCTAATAAAGTTATATGTTTTATGTAGATTTGTGAAATAATCTGCATAGGCGTAATATACTCAAAATAACTTCAAAAGCTTATAACTTTGAAAATTAAGTCCAACCAGCCAATTCTAATTGCATCATTGTTCTAAACTCCGTGAAATGCATGGGTATCTGAAAAAAATAATACGGAGTTTTTGTTTTGTTAAAAAGGCTCTTTAGGAAAAAGGTCATTTAGGAAAATATATTTGAGATATTGTTGAGAAACAGTCTTTCAGGAATATATTATATTTGGAGAAACTTACAGTAGATAATTCTTAAAATTAGTCTAAATATTTTGAAAAATATCCACGTCATTGTAAAAATTTCTAGTAGTTTTCAAAAATGTCAAAATTTATATATTATTAATAATTTATAATATTTTGAACCCATTTCATAAGACTAACTATATCAACATTCCTATCCGAAAATTTAAGTTAATAATCTAATCGTTTTTACTGCTCCAGAAAGCGAGGACAGACGCAATAAGAGAAAAATAATAATTAAAACGAATCATTGTAAAATCAACATTATAGTATTATAATTTATACTCATCGATCCGCTCAGAATCTTAGATCAGAATGTTCATATTAACTATTAAGCATTAATTATTAGCGTTTATAATGTAATACCAATTACTGTTTAAGATACGTGTTATAATACTGAATACAGGCACCATATGCTACCAGTATTACAAATTAAAGAAATAGTGAGGTGTGTGTGGCTTTTGCGATTGGTTCAAAAACCTTATGTGATATATTTTAATATCCAAGGAAGTAAATAATATTACCACATAATGTTTGTGAGTGAAACACGAAGAAAACGAAAATCTTCCTTGGACGCTCGATTGTTTAATCGAGTGTATCGCGCTAAATATCTCTTAACACTCCGGTTGTTGTTGAAACCCATTAACGTTACAAAGCAAAAGAGTGAACATAAAATACTTTTTCAGAATTATATTGTATACACTGCATACTGCAGTGTATTATTCACATTTTATCAACTATCTCTCTCTGTATTAAACAATAATATCGGTCCATTTTTTTTTTTTTTTTTTTGTTAATATATTAAATTATAAAAATTAAAAATAATCAATAAAACGTTCACATTTTATAATATAATTGTATTATTTAATAAGTCGTATGCGGCCTATCACTAATTGTATCGTTTCCTACTACAGGCATTTATAGTAAAATAATACAATTACAATTACAAGTACCTATACGATTTATAAATATTATAATTAATGCTTCGTGTTGATACTACATATATGATTAAATATTTTTATTTCTACAATATTTATACGTATTTATTATACGATTAAGATACTTTACATGCTGCCAACCAAACGAAATATTTGCCAATCTAAATACATGCACTAAATTTTAACAAAAGAAAGATTATTAAAATCGTTTTTCATATTTAAATAAAAGTAAAATGTGCTTAAAGCATATGAGTTATGAGAAAACTATACCTACATAATAAATTATTTTTATTAACATAAGTAAGAACAAAATATATTAATTTTAAAATATTATTTTAATTTTTAATTGTGTTTATTTATTTTTAGTATTTTTTACTATTATAGTTTTACGATATATGGTCTACGAATACATCAAATAATATTAAAATTTTAACAATGATAGTTCAGAAGTGATAGTTTTATTGAGAAAATATTAATTGAAGAATTAAAAAATAAAATTGAAATCAATTAAACATTTTAAATCGTCTAAGAAAGTTTACTAAGGCTTAGGAGTCTGTAGTATTAATTATAGTGATATTAGTAGTAATTATATGTAATGTGAGTTTTCAATGTGACTGCCTTGTATTTTGTGCTTTTCTTATTAAAAATTATTATTTTTATTTTTAATTCGGAAAAATGTCCGGGAGCTCATAAGTGATTATGGATATGCATGTACATAGTAGTACAATTAAATCGTCTACGTTTATTCATCTCCCTTAATATATTGTCACCGGTGTTTAACACAATAAATGATAATAATATTATTATGGTCTGAGTGAAATATATAGTTACGTCTAAACGCATAATTTGATTAACAAGAAGGATGTACCTACTTATTATAACTGATTTTCACTTTCCCTGGTACAAGTAATTTTGGGAGTATCATTGCTCACAAGAAATGTACATTCCAGTAGACATCTACTAAATTAGGTATCTAAATATTATATTATTAACACTATTGAGAAGAAAAGGAAAAATAGTAACACAAAAATCAGCGTGGTGTTATTTTTAGACTCAAGTAAATTTGACACAAACTACAATTCGACCAATGAAGTATTATTGTTAAAATAAAGTATTAATATTAAATTATAATAATATGTAACACGCATATTTTTAAATGTGGTTAGACATTAGTTATAACTTATAATTTTTAAATATATTTACCATATTTTAAATTTTTTTTGACTCAATTTTTCTTCGTATATAATTATAAGGTATATTTGCTTCAAATTTATAAGCGTAAGCTTGTAATATGCATTCAACCGACCAAATCAAATAGAGTATACTCAATTTCAGCACTAAATAAATATAAATCAAAAATTATGGGACTTCAAAGTATTAAATCAATCAATTTTAAGTTAATTAGCTTAACTTAATCACTTACAAGGTTAATTTGTAAATCTAATAACCAAAAACGTCAAAACTTTTTAACTGACAGTAAATGCATGATTATTGTGTTTACCGTGAATCGTAGATCAGTTTCATTGAATACGATAGGTTAATGTAATATTTTCTTTTTTTTTTTTTTACAATCTATATTAATAAATACAATAAGTAAATTTGATTATAGAAGAAAAAAAAATGACAAGAGAAACGATTATAGGAAATATCCAGTGATATTATTTAGAAATTTGTGCATAAGTAGTAAGAACTACCTATATATATTTTTTTTTTTACATGAATTAAGTATATTTACAAATAACTTGTTGCAAAAAGGATAATTTATTGTATTCATAATATTCAAAAACATAATTTCTATGACAAATTAAAAAAATGTTTGTTATATCTAAAAGTCATCAACTTGCGAGTGAACATTTTTTAAAGTTGATTTATTCATTATTGTATGAAACAAAAAAATATGTAACATATTTACATAAACCTAATACCTCATGTAAATAAGTTGTTTAAAAAATCTATAATATCTATAACAAATCAAACTCAACATCTTAATATATTTTAAAACTCATAGGTATAAAAAAATATTTATTTTTTATTTTTTAATTAATTTAGGAACTTGTAAATAGTTTCATAATTATTTGAAATTGTATTAATTGTATACAATTATAGTGCAAAGTATTGAAATTTTTTAAAAAAGTAATAAATATATAACAATATCAGTTATATTACTTATATTGCTTTATTGTATAAAATTGTTGATTTTCAATAATCTAAGATTCTAGTTTTTTGATATATTTATAAATACCAATATACTAATATACCATATTTGATACTTAATTTAGAACCATAATAACATATTATAGTGCCTATACCTTGATTGATATTTGATAAGTTATTCATTATCAATGTTTTCTGTTATATATATTTCTAAATTCTTATCATCTATAACCAAACACGTTTAAAAGAAGAAAAAATATTTTATTGAAATATTTGAAGAATAATGAAATTTTGAATTTTTAAGTATTTCAAATTCAAAACCCTCTGTATAAACTTTATGTTTAATGTACAAAAAACCAATTTTAATTTCATTGCTTTATTTAAACATAATTAATATAAAATAATCTGAAATTGTTACCATTATAATATATAATATAAGCTATTGTTGAAAATTGGAATTATGCAATTTTAACAGTTTAATTAATTTATTTTGTAAGTAAGTAGCCAATTGTTTCAAACTTCATATTATTTAATATTTATAACTCATAACATATATTTCTTAGCACGCATTACATTTATTTATTGAAAACCACTTTTGTTTACGAACTTTCATTAACTTAAATTACATACCTATTAGTTATCTGGCGTTATGAGTTTCAATTCAAGTGTGCCTATACGAGCATAAGTCGTAAAATATGTTTTAGTTGTAATTTATAATATCATTTAATTACGTATTATATAAAATCTGTTTTGATTAAACCAACTACAATTTAGAGTAAATACGCGTGTTACGTATACAAATTACGAAAATTGTCATAAAAAAGACACATTGTCGTTTTCGGTAACAGTTGGTATTCAATAATATTATTATAGTATACTATGCAATTTAACATGTAAACCAAACGACGTGGTGTAGAGGCCCATCAACATGCTGACGGACTGGTACTAGACACAAGTACAACTAGGGCTAGATTGTTGTCAATATTGCCTAATAAGTGAAAATACGAGTCTGGCCTAATGACGAGGGCAATAGACACTTTTGCACTCAAATTTAGATATTATAGGCATACCGCTCATTGTGCCACTCATCTCAAAACAAAATATTATGGTCTACAAAACTTTCAAAAACGTATTAATTCTACTTCTCTACCCTCTTCCTCCCCGCATGACAAAATACACGAAAAAAGGTTTTTTGAATATTCCAGGAATTCGCTTTCAAGTCCTGTGTTGAAATTTGCTGAGGTAAAATATTATAAGTTCCTGGTCTACCTGGCCAAAGTTTTCAATCAGACTATAATATTATGTGATCAAAATTATTTTATTAAATCGTGGACAACGTGCAACCACCAGTAGCGGAACAAGGTTCAAAAGCGATAAATCTTACCCGAACAATTTCTGAGAAACTTTGATGTTATGCCGATAGATGTGCAGATACTCGAGCTTTTGTGAGACCGTAATATTATTGCTATAGATTTCTGTGATCATAAATCCTCTGACTGATGGATAACTGAACCGTGTTGGTACGAAGTATATTATGATCAATCTGGTTGATATATTTTAATACCTACATAGAAAACGATGAGGTCGCCCGACCACCGAATTGCAACATAGAATAACGGTTGTCGGTTGAATTTGGTTGGATATTATACTGTTGGCGATAGAACGATAATTTGGTAGTGGTAAAATGTGGTCGTGTCAATACGACTTGAGGCATTATATTATTGTATTCTGACGTAATCCTTCCAATGAATTCTCAGACATTTCGCATAAAGTTATCGAGTCATTTTTGGCTCTCGCAGATGTACATTGCAATACAGTCTATAGTTGCAAAATTAGTTTCACGAAAAACTCACGTATCTGCGGCGGGTGTGTTTTGAGTTCTATACCAATGTTGTATATCAGTATTTCAGATTGTTGTTGCTTTGTTTGTGCATTGTTGTTGCCATCAAAATAGCTTCAGTTGTTTTAAGCGTTCTAGTTCTGAAGTTGCAATAGATGGTATCTCTAAAGTCGACATTAAAGCTGGATTAAAGTGGGGACAGATGAGTTAAATGCCCCGGGCTTATACATTCAAAAACCCGATACATATTTTTTTGTAATCTCCAAGTAAATAACTATATTCTTAGCCTTATACTATATTTACTCAAATTTATTTTAAACGTATTTTTGGTAGGTATATACAAGATATTTATTTCACTTATAAACATATAAAGAAAACATTTTATATTCTGGTAAAAGCGAGGAGTTTTCTGTTTTACAATAATTCATGTTTTGTCAACGATGTAGGTAATCACACAGTTTGTTTGCAGAAAGTGCTCAATTAGTTTCATCTATACCTACTAGCTTTAATCTAAATAGACAAAAAATGTCATATATTTATCTTTAGTGGAATTTAATACACAATACGTGTATTAACACGTATTCCAGTGACACTGGTCATAGACCATAGTGTAGTAATTATTATTATCAGTATTTTCATTGGAATGATAACGATGTCCATTTTCTGTTCAACGTTCCATACAAACTATACATTTGCACACACACAGTGCCGTGTTTAAATTAAACACATTAATATAGTTCTTCATTTTAACGCAATGCTTTTTGTATGGTTAATAGGTATTCGTGCTCAAAACTCAAATATAAATCAATACGATGGACGATTTTTTTAAAAATATCTCAGGTACCTAATTTATTTTGGCCTTGCGCCCTTGCAGTATAATGACTGTCGAGCTCGATACTTTATCTTCATTCAAATATGTATTCGTATATGATATATTAGTGACAACTGGCTACCATATTAATTATAAATTCTGTGTATTATGTTATAATAATATGGTTTTTTGTAATCCATCTTTCCGTGTAAAGGTCGAACAATTTTTTTCTCCTATAGGGTTCAAATATTATCCTAATCCGCCTTTAGTGACCCTTCCCATAATTTTATCATTGATTCATTAATACTCCCCCCCCCTCTCACGGATATTGATTTATTCAAATTATTTCTTCTGGCTGGTGCACGTCGCACGTGGAGTGTTACAAGTTAACATTTATAATAGTGGATAAGTACGTAATAACAATAATTGTAACTATTACGGTATCAGAAGGGACTGATTTTATTTCACTTTCTGAGACAGTTAAATTTATTGGATTAGTTTATGTCACTTTGATTTTCTTATTAAATTTGTATATTTTCAAACCAAAATAGCGGTCTATAAGAAGCAAAGTGATTTTAGAATAAAATTAACCCACTCGATTCCAAATTTCTTTCTTATTCTTTGCTTCCAGTGTTGATCACCGTAACAATTTAAAATTTCCATAACATTTAGAGTATGTAAGCAATAGACATTTTGGTCGATTTTAAATTAATACTTTCGTAAATGTTTGCGTGAAAAATGTTTAAGTAGAATGTCGTTGTTTTTTCTGCATTATGAAACCAAAAGTTTTTTCAATAAAACTTGTCTTCAGAATGTATGCCTCGTATAATCATAACTTGAATTGAAAACTCTATATTAAGTTTGAAATTCTCTTTGAAATACAATTTTATGATATTTGTTTTTCTTTGTTGTTGTAAACTTAAATACATGTATATACTTTGTATATGACTCAAGTAATACCTATTGACAAACATTAACTATCGATTTAAAATATTCGAATTTAAACTCAATTAAATTTATTAAACTTAACTTAAAATTACGGTACATTTTTATAAATTTAAAATACTAATAAATAAAAAATAATAAAAAATAAAATAAATAAAATAATAAAATGTGATAATACATCAATTATAAAAAAAGTAAATATAATAATAATAGGGTTATCTTTAAATTTCAAAAAAAAAATAATTATATATTTTCTTCTTAATAATACTTTTACTTTGCATAATATTAAACATGTTTTTAGGAACAATCAAATACTATTTATCTGAAGAGGTTTGTTGACTTCACAACTGACCAACAGTAACTAACTTGATGAACCTAATTTTCAATTCCTTACTGACCAATCTATAACGACCTTACAACTAAAAATGTGTAATAACCCAGCAAGTGCATAAAAACTAATTAAAAATTTATAGTTAAAAGTTTATTATAATTTATAATATAATAATATTTATTATTATTTGGCATGCGATGTATAATTTAATATTAAACTGAATTATTTCGTACGAATAATTAATAATCATTGGTTTATTGAGTACTTAAATTTATTACTAAGTACAACAAATTGTTATAAAAACATATTATTTATATAACCATGGATAGTCCTACCTATATATAATATTTAAAAAAAAATAAAAAAATTGCATTGCAGTTTTCCGAATTGGCACTTTAATAATAATTTTTAATGAGATTAATAGATAATTTAATTAACATTTGAATATATCTATTTCACGATCGTTTAATTTCATAACCACGAGAAAACAAATTTGTAAAATTTAACATAATACGTTTTGTTTGGAACTCCTTGTACTTGTTATCTACATAAAACGTTTACCTTAAAGATTATATTTTGATGTTATTAATTATACCATAATTTATAATTTAACCATATCAACAGCATTTAGTTAATTATCTAAAATTGTATTTTGAGATGAAACTAAAATCATAAATTCATTTTGTTGTATATACCATATGAGAAATACCTATTTATTATTTTAAATTAAAATTGTTCATGGATATTTAAATTAACTAAAGATATGTAAGTATGTATGTGCATATTTAATTTAAAAGCTCGTTCTATCCTTAATTGGTTAAATACACGCTAATGTACATGTGTCCTCAATTAATTCAATATAATATGTATAAAGTTGTAACTACCTTTTACCGGGTACGTTTAAATATTTAAATTTAAATGCTTTAAGTGATGTTTCATTATAAATATTAATGTTTATATATGTTTGTTTTGAATTATTATTCAAACAAGTTACAAAAGCCCACTCTATACCTCTATGCTAAATCCACGGTATCTAAACGTATTTTAAACAATAAACTATATTTTCATATACAATATTACCATTGAATTTTGTAACCTAGTATTACGGGTAGTATTTATGTCTACTTATGTGCAAAAGCCAAAATAAATAAATAACCTTATTTGTAAATATTTTTAGAACATTTTTTAAAATGTTAAAGCACTTATACTATTGTACCTATTTTTTGGCATACTAAATACCCGATAGGCTACAGAGACCGGTTATTGCAGTGTCACATTAGTATTAATATATTTAATATAATAATAATGTTACGAATAATATCTGTCTCCTTGTTTACCAAATCATATCACTTTATTTTATATCATCTTCTTAAAACTGAACTAAATTTCCCTTCCTCATACAAACCAATCAGTCTCACCTCCAGTTTTTTTAAATATACTTGAAAAACTCACATTCAAAAATAGTTTACCTATATCTATATCGGTGGATAGCGTAGTATGTATGTGTCTGCCAGACAGAAAAAAATAGATAGAAATTGGACATACCTATGACATCTTGCTGTGTGGTGTAGCTACTCGTTTACCTACTAAATTCACACCAGAATTAGGTACATAGCTATCTTATATTTAAATTTTAATTAGGTATTCAATTTTCAAAATAACACTAATCAAGTTGAATATTTTTTGGTCAGCTTCATAAAAAAAATCTTACAATATTTTAAGGATAAAAATGAAATTATTTTATTTTACTAAATTATGAGTCTGAATACTATAATAATAAATGAAACATTATCTCTTAGGTAAATACAATACAATATATTTATATACCTAATACAATTACAAAAAGTTTAATTTTTATTCAAAAAAATTAAAAATTATTAATTATTCAGTATAATCATACAATAATTTATGCATTTTACTTTCGTATAATTTGGTAACATCACACAATTATATAATACAATTAGCTTAACGTATGGAATCGTGTTATGAAAATGATACCACCACATTGATAAACACTGTACTCAATCGTATTCTACTCTGAATAATAGATAAATAATAGATTTTTTAAATGTTGATTGAATATAATATATTCGTATTAATATTTTATTTAATATTAGGCATTTAATCTTTTTTCCGCTGTAGCTTTTATTCAGGAACTCATGAATGATGGAATTTTTCCTGAACTATGAAAACTGTGTTATATTACTCCGGTACTAAAATCGGGAGATGCATCTTTAGTTTCCAACTACAGACCAATCTCGATTCTTTCCCATATTGCCAAATTATTCGAATCAATTTTATTTAAGAAAATTCAACCAAGTGTCAACCGAGGGTTAATGAAGGAAAAACATTGTTTCCGGCCAGGACATTCAAGAATAACTTGTAATACAGTATTTTGCGAGTATATATTTGAAACGTTTAAAGCTCATTCATAAATTGATGTCATCCTCACTGGTTTCTGTAAAGCTTTTGACCGTGTCAATCACCATGTTTTTTTGTGTTTCTTGCAAGAAACTGGTTTCGGCGAACCACTTTTATCGCAGTTTCGTTGTTTTATTGAAGGTAGGAAATAATTTGTTAAAATTCATGGAGTCTTTTCTGAAATACTTCCTATTTCCTCTGGTATCCCCCAAGGTGGCCACATATTTCCTTTCCCGTTTTCTATATTTTTAAATAACATTAACCGTACATTAGAACACACGTGGCTCCTAGCGTCTTAGGATGATGAAAAATATTCTACCGTAATAACTCTCAAAACAACTGCCTTGTCTTACAAGATGAATTAAATAAAATTGCTGCATGGGCCAACAAGCTAGGATCGGATTTCAATACTGATAAATGCCACTACATATACGACTTTTATACGTCTTGAATCACCAATTAATTTTAAATATGCAATCAATTGGGACAACAATGAAATCGTTTGACAAATCTGTCACTGATATAGGTTTTGTTCTCTGTCCTACGCTTAGCACATAGGTATTGAACGAGCCTGCTGTAAGTTACTTAAATTCTTAGGATTTACTTAACACATGACTACAGCAGAGTTTAAATTAGCGTCTCGCCTTAAGGCACTGTACTGTTCGTTTGTTAGGCCTATTTTCAAATACGGCTTTGTCATTTGGCTTTCCAATACTGCTCATCATGCAATAATGATTGAACGAGTACAAAATACATTTTTAAAATATGCAAGTTATGTACTCAGGATTCAATATCCTCCGCATAATTATTTACCTGTACTCGAGTATCTCAAATTTGATTCACTAACAGATCGTAGGCATGCCGCTAACCTTAAATTTCTTTCTAAATTATTAAACGGGCAGATTGACTCCTATAAATGTCCCTCCACACTTCACTCGTCAACTTAACACTTTTAATTTGCTAACATCCTCCACGAATTATGATTTGAATGAACCACTTTGGCGCTGTATGTTTATTACCAATTCTGACCCCTCCTTTTCCATCTCATAAACCTAACCACAGAATATAACAATAACCAAACTAAGTTATTTTTAATGTTTTCTTACCTTTTTATCACACTTTTGTAATTTTATTTGTACTAAATTTCATTTAATTGGGCACATGCCCGTATTGTATGCTTGAATAAATTAATAAATAATATCGAAATGGCAAAGCGTAATTCTATTGATAATTGAACTATCTGGTAAACTGTAGCTATGGATTATGGATGGATATTTTGAAAATTGTTACTAAAATGTAATAATGACTTGTTATAAATAATTAATATATAGTATTTTATTACAAACATTTTAATTTTAATTTAGGTTTTTATAATTCCAAAATACTATTTACAAGTTACAACACTCTATACTAATTTTAAAAGTCAGTTTAAAAGATAGATACTTACTCAAATGTGTTTTACATAAATTATTAAGTAAAAATGAATTATTATATGCACTTCAAATTTATCCCAGTAGTTACATGTAAATGGAGTGAATAAATAATTGAAAATTAACATACGGAATGATAATATTTATTATGTAAATGCCTAGTACCTAGTACCTACGTATAATCATTTTACTACATATCGTATCAATCGAATTTATTGAAATTAATAATGAAAATAATACTTTAATAGTTTAATATGTCAAATACTATTAAAAATATTTATGAAACTAATTTAAAAGAACCTTAAGTTATTAAGGTCGTCAGAGCTAACTATTTATTAAGAAGCAGTATTACGAATCTTAAATTACGAATTTTTTTTAAATCCATACCAAATTAGCTTAAATGAACCTTTTTCCATAAAGGAAATGGAAATAATACTCAGGAAATGTAGAATTAAAAGAAATCTCAATATATAGTGTTCTCAAATAAAAGAAACCGATAAATATCCCGGATAAAAAATAGACAACAAACAGATCCTAAATCAAAAAAAAAATTAAAATTCTTGGTATTATATTCCACTCAAACTCAGATTGTTACCCTACTTAAAATCTACCAAAACCTTAATAATACAAAACTCGATATTATAAAAATAATTTCACACACCTCTTGGAGGCGACACCTCTTAATTATTAAAGATCTACAAAGCTTTGATTAAATCTAAAACGGAATACGGTTCAACTAGTTGTATATTTAGGACTCCTACGAAAAATACTTGGAATCCATGGAAAATGTACATTGACATAAACCTAAAAATATCTGAATTCAAAAAAGTAAGCACATGTCTTACTATGTACAAAAAAATTTTCCAAAAAACATTACAAAAATACTTTAACTACAAACAGAAAAGATGAAACCATTTTGAATAGTTTTCGAATCGGGGACACAATCATCTCATGGCTATAAAAGCCCCCTCCCCGCCATATGTGAATCATGTGGTGTGGATTACACTATCGAACACATACTAATTACTACCTAACTGAATGTTTAAAGTTTGTAAACTCAAGAATAAAACACCACATACCATGTCCATATCAAATGTGAAGCCTTACAACCCGATCTCCAATCAAATAACAATATCATCCACTTCTTAAAGGAAATAAAATGATATAACCTAATTTAAGCTTAAACTAAAATGTAAACCATATGTAAACCAAATGTATATTAATAGCTAATGGCTTAGTAATTAGCTGATGTTCTTATGTCCAATGAAAAAAAAAATTATTGCCTTTACAATATTTTTACATTATCCTTTTTCGTAATCCATATACTCTCGGAACTCCTTACTAAAAAGCTTATATTATGCATTTCTTACTGTTGTGTCTTCTTGGTATTTCTACTAGAATCCAATGTTCAAACTTTCAAAAATATATATATTATATATACCTTAATATTGTATGTTTACAGTAGGTATACAATATTACAATATTATATAAGTTACCATTTTTACCACGAATTGTATATTCTTCTACGCCCTTCAAACGTAATATAATATTTCTCTTTTACCGTTTTTTTTTTTCATTTATTATTTTAAATATTAAAATATTAAGATTTCTCTCTAAAACCCGTAATTTTACTAAAGTTGTATGTATGTGACTGATATGTTGGCATTATACTGAGATTAAGTACCTATTCAATGTCATACACCTGGATTCACTATGAAATAAAACTATTAACTGAGCCGTTTCGTCGAGGTAAGCTTAGTCTCCTCAGAATATACAAATGTGAGACAAATCTATTCACAAATTTCACTATAATTATATAATCCACTAAACCATTTTCAACATATATATAATACAAACAATAATGCCCTCTTTAATATAAACGTTATTTTATCTTAACTACTACCTATCTATCTATTATAATATCTTATTAATTATCTGATATACACAATACACATAATTATATTGTATTAATGATTTATTCTTATAATGACACTGTGATGGTAATATATTGAATCAAACTATTTGAAAAACTTACTAATATCTTAATATTAGAATGAATGAATTAATTTCTGAATTAATATTATTAGGTACTTAACGAAATAATGGATATAAATATAATGGATTTTTCTGGTAAATAGTAATTTATCATGGTAAATATAAGAAAGTTTAATGATTGCCATAGGCGCAACTTGGGGGGTTCTTGAGGGTGCTAGCAACCCCAAAACACATATTAGCAACCACAAATTGTTGATATCATCATCGAATTATTGACTATAATATTATGCCTTAGGTATTTGGATACATTTATTTCTAAGACCTTATAATTTTCAAATAATAATACTACATAGTTACCTATCAGAATAATAATATAGATAAAAGTGTATTATATTATATGTAATTGCTTATATTAACATTAACAAAGATTAATGCGAAGGTGTATACAATTAAGTTGTTTAAATCGAGGACGTGTGATGCCTCCCACTGACCACTTAGGTTGACATAAATCTAGCACCACTATAAATTTAACCCGAATTGCGCCTATAATAATTGCTATAAGAATTATAATTTTTATACAATCCAAAATGCACAATATTCATTAGTTCCTATGAATTAATTTTTATTAATTTTTAATATTTTTACATAACTTGTATAATTTCCCCAAAAAAGTACATTAGCTTATAATTTTATTTTAACTTAAACATTTTTTTTTTTTTGGAGATGAATTTAATTTTACCAAACAAATAATATTTACTGAAATATCAAGCACGTCTGACCTTTTTGTTTAAGGAACAAGAATCATCAACGATTTATATGACATGCATTTAACATTATTTATGATATTCTTATAATAATATACATTGTTATTTTGATTATTTGTTTCAGTAATATGTAAGACAATGCTTAGGATAAGTTCTTACAACCTGCAGGAATATTAGCCACTCGTATGTTATAATAGCATTGTTACAGAGAAGTAAAACTAAAATACTTATCGAGGTATACAAGTTGATTAAAGTGGTTGATATATAGGTTTGCAATGTTAAATGCAATGTGATATTTTAAAAATATATTCGAGAAAATTTCGAAAAATGTTCTTGATACACAATACCGACCATATATAAATATATCTACTTTTGGTTTGTATCAAGGTTGTTGTTAAAAGAAACGCCATTACACAAAGTTTATACGCTGAAAAGCAAACACAAAGAAACAGAAACGTTTTCTTATAAAATGATAATAATATCACGTTTTATTTTTCACGTAATAGAGTATATTCATATATATATATATATATACAGTAGCAACTTTGAGTACCTACTGTGTATAGGTTGCAAGAAAATAAGTTGTTTATTCCGTTTTAGTATTGTATGACGGAGACCCTAAAGTCGGTTGTTAATATTATATTATCATATTATAACAGACACAGACACACATTAACAAACTCTTTGATGTTATGTATACATAACATAGTCATAGAAAGCGACAATGTTTGACTTCGCTGATCATCCTAATAAGAGCAATAAGACCTGAGGAAAATAAGCTAAGGAGCAAAATATAATATAAGCCGGTATTTTCTGAATCCGTTGCGTTTCCGGCCAAATCAATAATAATTATACAGTTTTACAAATACGATAAAATTATATTATGAAATATGATATTAGTTTTAAATTTTAATCTGTGATCTGTACACTTCATTTAATCATTTTTAATTTTTTCTGTATTAATCTAAAATTGTACGTCCAGAAAGTCAAGGCCTACGATATCGCAAGCAGCAAAATATAATCATAATCAGACCACGTGGTATACTCGCTTACTGTGAAATTATATATTTGTTCGTCGAAGCCGTCTTGGCAACGCCCGTTGTGGTTACCATGCATATATATACGCGAGTGATTAATGAAGCCGTGTCATCTGTGGTTGTTGAGAAGGAGGGGGGGGGGGTTGTATGAGAAGAGGAAGAACCGAAAAAAAAAACAGAATTGACAAGTAAGTTTTAAGGGTCAGTAAGTATTTGCCAGGACTCTTTAATAATCTCTGCGTCCTCCTCTTACTCCTATCGGCATCTTCATCGTATAAAAAAGGTTAATTATCCGTACATAATCCGAAGGAATTTTACGATGGACGAATAGTGGCAAAGACGACAAAGTTGTATAACGGAGGAGATTTAGAATCTTACGGATAGTGTATACAAGCAATAAATCAGTTGGCAGTTTTTTTCCCACTCCCTCGTCTTCCGTTTAGGGTAGGTAGTAATGGTTTCCAGTGGATTTGACGATTAAATTTCAATATTATAAGCCGAAATGACGCTCAGCGTGAAGATTTACACGAAAACGAATAAACCTTTTCTAGATTAAAAATTATTTCATAAAAATAAGTATAATATTATATAATTACCGATTTTAAAATGTTCATTATTAAGTGTAAATTAAATTCGAACAATAGAGTTTATCAGTTCTGCGTGTTAATTTACGTACCAACGCGTTTTACTATAAATGTAAATTATATACTGCAATGTAATAATATGACATATACACAAATAATATTATCATTATTAACACACATATTATTATTGTTGGCTTTAAACTCCATACGTTCCGACTGAGTTGTAGTTTTAAAGTTTGAACTACTTGTTAAGATTTATCCGCCGTTCACAGCTATTATATTGTAACCAACGCAAAGTTGGGTCGTCTTCTAGAACTGCAATATACATATTTGGAGTCCCTCAACATGAATTTCTAATTGATGAATAATATCAAAATACGTTGAAGCTTACTGTTGGAAAAAAGTCGATTTCTCAAGAAATCCGGAACATTTATTGTCCTAATATATGTACGGGCAAACAGCTGACGGTTTTTGAAAGATTAACCATGTGTAATATGTATTACGCCATGAATGGGAGACAATATTTGGTTTAAACTAATGACACAATAACGCTCGAACACTTTCGTCGCGAATACAATCGCACTGGAATAAAAAAAATCTGTTTCAAAAATAACATTGAAAACGAATTCAAGCTGTCGGAAAAACGCAATTTACTATGAAAGTTAAATAATACAAATAAAATGCGCTCATTCGTGAACGATCCACATGAGCAAATATGTTGAATAAAATAATATGTGTTAAGATCATATCATAAACAGAATATTCGTTCACAGATATCGATGATAACTAGTGAAAACTGATAATATTATAATACAACACAAAAATATTTAAACCAAAAGTCATATATTTTTATTTCCCTACCGTGAAATTGAATGTCAAATTTTAGAAAACAATAGATTATGCATATCAATTACTTCGATCAACCATGAATCATGATATTATTATCAGTGGCGTACACACAGGGGGGTTTTGGGGGTATTGAAGTATGAACCTCTTTTCAGGCTTTTAGACTTTTTATTCAACCCTCCCCCCCCCCCGGTCAATATACGTAATTACGTACAAATATATAATAAAAAATGAATACAATTTTAAATAGTTTTATACATTTTTTTCATCATCTGTATAATATAATATAAGACAAAAAATGTTTACGACTGACTGACTGTGTCTTTTATACAATTCCTAAACCATTCATCTGATTGCGATTAAATTTGGTACAGAGATAGATTAGACCTTGGGCAAGAAGATAGGTTGTTCACGAAAAAGGTAAATAAGAGGCCCAACCCGGGAATATTCTCAAACAGGGATTTGAGATTGTTATTATTATTATTAATTTTATTCATAAATGGTTGCTATTGGTTTTAATAATAATAAATAAAAATTGTTATTATTAATGCGATAAGTCTGTGTATTTTAGTACAAAATGTAGGTATTGAGTTCGAACCACGGTTTCGGTGCACCAATTTTTTGCATTTTTTGATACTTCAGTCAAATTATACACTACGTGATTGCCTACCTGAGAATATACTGCTCGCATTATCACATAAACAATAGCAACGCATTACCGTGTCAGCTAGTAATTTTATAAAAAAGACAAAAAATTAAATTAAATTAAAATTAAATATAAACGAATTGCAGTGTACTGTCACCATCGAGTTTCGATAAAAAAAAAATGTGCAGTGAGAAGACCGTCACAGCCTAAGTTATTATTAGATTTCGGATATTCGAAATTATATTCCATTATATAAACAACGCATTTCATTGTAGAATATATTACTAATAACTGATTGCAAATTAATTTCCGCGGGCTTTTTCTGCTTATTGCTAAGCTATTTAATTATGTAATGATGTATATAATTGTTAACCCCTCCTTCCATTAAAAATAGACAATAACTGTGTACGCCACCGAGTAGCATTCATTCACATAATATATGACTTCAACAAAATAATTAAAATCTACTATAAATAGAATATTGTTATTTTTCCTCGTATCTTGTTGTTTAATCAACATGAAAATGTTCAAAACAGTATTTATAATAAATGTCTACCGTCTGTTTTATACTGCTTCTACAACCATGAACGGGCACATATGAAAATTCTGGGGCACACGTATCATTAGGTCTATTATCCTATTACCTCCCCCCCACATATGTATTTTAGAACCAAACCAAACAAGGAGCATAATATTTTTGTGCCATGCTCGAAATTGGGAATTTGTGCAGCAAACCATGCATTTTTGATGATGAATAATATTAGTATAAGTTACCATTTAAATGAAGTGTTTTATAATATATTACTGTAACGTTGTCTAATAACATTTATTGGATAACCTAATACTATAGTATGTAAAATGTTAAAACTTTTAATTTCTTAAAAAATTACATTTTAGATGCTATTACAGGCAATTGTCTGAACTATCGTCAGTCATTAGGTTATTATTAGTAATTGATTAGGTAATATTATATTACATTACATTTAATAATAATGACCATAATATTATGTTTTTTTTTTTTAATATTAATCTAAAAAATTAATAGGTATCTACTCAAACTTTATAACTTCTTTATAGGTTATGCTAGTATTAATGTTCTAATCATTAACATACTTAATAATTATATTCCTAAGCCTATTTTAAGATTATTATAAGTAAACCAGCTCATTGAAATTATTGAAATTTTACAAACATTATTTAGAAAGTTTAAATAAAACAGACACGAGTACAAGACAAAATAATTACGACAATAGTTAGGTATACAAAATTATTTCTGTAAACCATAATTAATTTTTATTAATTTACTTCTATTGACGAAAAGGGCTTAATTTTATAAAATTAGATCAAATGAAGATTGGATTTAAAAGTATGGTAAATATAAAAATTACTAAACGTTAAGTATAGATACAGCATATTTTTTGAAGACTGAATAAAAAGTAAATACAATATATTTTTTGTTATATTTATTTTCTATTATGTATATAATATATATACCAATCTTGTGAACCATCGTATATTCGTGTTCAGGTTTATGAACATAAAATATGATCAAATTTCATTGTTGAAAAGATATTTTTTTTACTTTTAAGTGCTATTCTTAAATAAAATACCATTAGAACTTTGGCAGGCCAACAGAGAATTGTTAAGGATAATTGTACCTTTGAAGAAGTTATTGTCGAAAAAAACTTTCTTTTTATAAACAGAAAACTTGAAAATTATTACAATCGCTATTTGAAGAAATTTGGTGATAATTTTTACTAAATTAATTTTTAAAAACTATTTAATCTATATTATTAATTCCATAATTTATTTAATTGATTCCTCACATTAATTTACGTAGATGAATTTTAAACTCTGAGCGTAGCTCAGTATAATTGTACTGATCTTACAATATTGCTGAGTGCCTTTTATTTTTTTTTGTGTTACCAAAGATAAAGTATCTACTAGAAGAAATTTCTGATCGTCAACTTTGATGGAGGTTTTGATGGTAGAAAACTAGATCTATTTGGAGATGAACATCGAAAGTTATAAGCATTTTTTATAATAATCGGGAAAAACTAAAAACGAATACGCGCATTTTTTGGTAACCACTAACCAAACCGTCTTCGCTCAGAATCGTATTTCATCGTATGCATTGATTTATCATTGAATTAAAATTGAACATGTCATTACAGTGCCTACTTGATGCCGATGTATACTTGATTTATATATACTGTACAGCAGACCACTTACCTTCTATCGCCTTTATTAAAATAAAACTTTAAAACACAAACAAAAATACAAGAGTACAATTTTTGGATGCTCTATACGGGTAGAACAATAAATATAATCTCCCTCCCTCGTATGATATTCATGTTATAATCAGTATACCTGATTAAATTATGCTATTTAATTTTTTTAATTACTAAACGTCTTTTAGTTAACTGAACAAGTTTTTACGATAATTACAAATTGCCACCACTACAAAACCGGGTGTAAAATGCTTATATATACACACCTATTAATATGCGACTCCATTTTAGCACCATTATGAATACGGTGGTTGATCCAGATTTTTAAAAATCATGGGAACACATCAATTTAGGGCCAGGCTACACTGCGGTATTTTCGCCGTCGAGTCTTAACGGTTTTACAGCCGCTGTTTTTACGTTACTGTCTAAACAGCCTTTTTTAAATCGACTGAGCCATATTACGTTGTTAAATTCTGCGACCAATCAATTGGTCATGTTACCTATACTAATATTTGAAGTTAGGAAGATTGAATATTTTTTCTTGTTATTATTATACAAGGTTTTTAAATTGGTTTAAATTGTACTGTTTTCGTTAAATCTCATATAAAGATCTTTTAATGTTTTATACAATTTACACAATGTGTTACAAGTGTTATATCAGCATTTATGTAGTCGTGTAATTTGGAACCTGCCGTGGTACCTATATACACTGTTCGGATATAAACATAACATTAAAACTCATTTCCAACTTATCGATTTATGTAGCTTATGTAATAATTCTAAAAATAGATCTAAATTTGTCGCTTTGTTGCAATAAGTTCATGAAAATGTCAACTTGATATCGATTATCTCTTCTTAGTACTTGTATTATGCGATGAGGATAATCGGAACACGTATAAGAGAGTCTACCGTATATTCCGAATGAATCTATAATAATAATAATACACTAACGCACTGTGTGATGTGTAAGAACATCAAAATTCCATTAAACGACCACAATGCATTTATAAATGACGTTATTGTTTAGTAAAAAATAAATAAATAGGTAACCGCGTTTTACTAAAATTTATACTGGGTACGAATCTCATCAGAAGACCATCCTTTTTTTCCCATCCGGTGGGGTTACCTATATGTATATTTTTTTACTAGCCTCATCAACAATATAGTAACTAAAAAACTAAACATTAATGAAATAACAAAAGTTTCTTGCAAACTTAAAATAATAAATTCCCACAATATAAAGAAATTTATAAACTAAAATATAATTTAATAGACATATAATATACAATCCATAAAATATGTTGCAACTCTATTAATTCTTCATTTAATTCTAATATAACACTATAACCAATACGTATGTTACATCCCTTTACCGTACCTAGATAATATAAAAAATGAAATCACACAGATGGCCCCTTGGTTATTTAACAAATACGTCAACAGTGAACTTAACGAACTTGCTAAGAATGATACCCTACCTATAATCTATAACCAGCACCTACATTCAATCGCTTCCGATATCTGCGACTACACTGAAATATACACTGACGGTTCCATAATGAAAAATGGCTGAGACTCCCCAATTTTTGATCAATATACTCAGCGGAGGCAACGGAAATTGCATACACCTTAGATCTTATCAAAACAAGACACATACTCAAAGCAGCTATACTAAGCGACTCATTAAGTTCCTTAAAAAGTATCAAAAACCCCTTCACTCCTAATGAGATCGCCAGAAAAAATCAGAACCAACTGCATAACCTCATGAATTCCGGATACTCCATCATCTTGATATGGATTCCCAGTCACAGTCAAATTACGGGAAACAAGAGAGCCGATGAAAAAGCTCGCCAAGCAATAACATCCCCGGACGCTACAAAACTTAATGGCTTTACTCTACACGACGCTAAATCTTTATCAAAAATAATCTAAACACAAACAACATATGGCTTCGGGCTTGTACACTAAGGTTCTTCAAAACTTAATGAAATTAAACACACCATCCTAGCATGGCCCTCGCCACTGAACATCTCAAGAAAAATAGAGACTCTAATCAACAGAATTCTAATCGAACACACATCGTTAACCCATCAACATCTGAAGAAGAGGGAAGACCCCCCCTATTTGAACCAGCTGCGGCACACATCTCACAATTGAGCACATTATAACAGAATGCCTCCAATTTGAGACAGAAAAACGGGAAGTAGGAGTTCCACACTATCTCGCAGATACCCTACAGCCAGACAACATACAAAACACCATCTCATTTTTTATCAATTCTAAGTTAATCAAGCTCCTGTAGCATATAATTTATAATTTGTGTATTAATATTTATGTAATTCAACTTAAGATATAATGTAACTATTGTAAATCTGCTTTAGCCAATAGCCCTAGATGTCGAGGCTTTAATAAATAATAAAAAAAAAAAAACACTATAACACAGTACTATTTCTAGTATATGGGAAAAATAACAAAATCTATTATTTTTATTTAAGGTAGAGTAAAATCCTTAAAGTTAAAATCATCGAAGGTTAATTGACATTCCGTTAAACCATTATATTATATAATAAAGAACAAACAAAAAAAAAATAATACTGAAATCATAAAAGCATTTTACTTTACTGTCACTTGCACACAATACTAACATATAGTACCTACAGTAATCGTCGACCAATAAATTAAAACCATAGCCATACATTTAATGATCAATAACTTATCTTTAATCTCTAGGTTCCAATTAATAATTGTGTAATGTACCCATTGAACTAAACTCTGTACGATATTATTAAACTATTATAGTATTATGTCATATACAAGTAGGTAGAGGCAGTGGCGCACACAGGATTTTTTTTCGGGGGGGGTTGTTCTATTAATAATTCACTATAGAGGCATTGTATAGCCCTATGCTAAAAAATTATAAAACGTATCAAAATAGTATGAACTATATTTGTACATCCAATATATTTTATAGTCTATATACTAATTATAACATTTTAATTTATTATTAACAGTTTAAAGGTCAATGAATACAAAATTAAAATAGTCAAATTTTTATAATAGAACAATGTATGCAAAAAAATAATTTTATAAATTTAATGCCAATCTCTTGTTTGAAATGAATCAATGAAATTCAATTGTCTCTATTTTTAAAAATTATGATAGACTATGTAATAAATTTCTTAACATATCATTATTTTTTGTAATTGTGTATTTTTTAGAATTTAAATTAATCTTATTATAAAATTTAATTATTTTAAATAATTAAGTCATTGGCTAGTTTTTATCAAATTTAAATATGGAAATACATTAAATACAGAATTCAAATGTACCTTTAATGTTAACTGTATCTAATGGTTCTTATATTATTTAACATAGTCCAATAATAATTACATAATTACATTGATATTGATTACATGATCGGGCTGATCCTGACTATCATTAGATATTTTTACCTCAACCTCTTGAGTGTCCTGACTAACTTGCAATAGTTGCAATGAGTGATCAACATTTAGCTCCTATAAAATGCCATTTAATTTATAATAAAATAAGTACCACCATTCACCATACTAATTTAAAACATTTTTAGAAAACTTTTGAAGTTAGTACTTAAATAATTAAATAAATGAAATAAAAAATGTATTTCTAAATTCTTACTGTTATTAGATTTGAAGTTGAGGGTTGTTCATAATTTTTTTTACACTTTTTGTGAAAAAATGACGTAATATTACCATGGGCAATCCTTTTCTTTTTTTCACTCATAATGTGAAAAACTTAAAAATGAAATAAATTTAATACTTATTGACTGAGTTATTGTCTAATAGATTTCCATTGACTAACCAAAACCAATAACAATTAACAATAATTTAAAAACACGTTATCACAGATTACGTAGCAATGCAATTCCAATTTTAAGGGGAAATAGTCACCGATTACAAGTAACGAATTTCTGGTTATAATATATTTGATAAGAAATAAAGACATGATGAGAAATTTGTTCGTGGGTTGTTTCTAGACGCTCGTAATGAAGGAAGACATTTCGGGGGGGTTATGACCTCCTAACCCCCCCCCCCCCTGCGTGCGCCACTGGGTAGAGGTACCTATTATACGTCAACGTATAATATGTACAAATGGAAAAAAAGTAACAATCATTTTATGCGGTATGGAAACACTTTTCCAAATCTGTTCATCGCAATTTTTTTTCACAATGCCAATCGTCCCAAATGTTCTATTTCACAATACCATTTTTCCCAAAAGTACTTTTTCACAATACGATATTATTATCATTACTATATTTTTTTGAATTTCAGTAAATGTGTAGGTACAATTAACTGTATAGCCCGTGTCCGGAGCGCCATGAATATTTTCTATGCATGAATTAAAATAAAACTTAACTGATACATAATACATCTAAACCAATTTTCATTTTCGGAATAACCCTTCGGTATATACTTTAGTATATTTTAAAATCAATGGTATCACTTTCCATGAGGTATCTCGTGTTATTGTACGAAACTAGACTAAATCGTAAATATTTAAAATTATTGCATACATATTATTTATATAATTAATTATTATTAAAGAATACGGTATACATTGAAATATGAGTTCAAATCGTTATTAGTTACCCTATCATATGGAACACCTTAAGATAAGGTATATTGGAGATATTTCATACAACATGATTAATACGAAATTTGAAGATTAAGATGTCATAATGTTAGGCAGTATGCCAATATGACGATAAATCATCCTTACAGTAATATAAATTATACATATGGATACTATCGTAAAGTATCGTTTTCCAATTAATTAATTATAGACTGTCTCTAAAGTTATATAGTGAACTAATGATTTTATATAGTATATTGGTATCAATCAAATATATGTACCGAATAAAAATAATATGTTAGCTGATAAATATATTTAATTAAAATAAATACAATTTTAAAATGATTGTTTTATAGTTATATCTGTAACCTAATAAATATCATATCGTTATTATTTATTTTCGTAAAATAATATTATAATTTAAAAGTTTAAATTTGCATAAAAGAAATATAAATAACATTAAATAGGTTTATTTAATTCTTTAAATTAAATAACTGAGGTAATACAAATATATAATTTATATTGAAAATGATTTATGAAATAATTAATGTAGGAACATACTTATTGATACATTATTTGACACGTTTTATATTTTTTTAAATATATATAAATGCATGAAAATATTTATGAAGGACATACAATTTTCACTCTACAAAAATATACTTAAATTGCAATTACTATATTTATTTCTATTAAATCAATTTTAATATTATATTATTATGAAATAGGTAATGTTTATCAAAAGCTATCAATGCCAATTTTACAATTTAATAGTTAATAGTAGATTAACTCTACATATTATACTTTCTGAATTCGGAAAATCATTTAAATTTATATGATCGAAGATATTACATTTATTTAATACACTAAAAAATGAAAACTATTTAATAATGACACAACGAATTCTTTTAATTTTTTTGGTCTTAATTAATTATTAACACTCTAATAACTCTTATACATACTTAATCGTATAGTAGTATATCTAAAATATTATATTCAAATATTCTTAGTTACAGTATTTATAACTGTGATAAAATAATATTTAATCTAAAAACGTTATTCAATTAAGACTATAGTGGGTGTGAGAAATTCCACATTGTGCCGTTGTTAGTTTATTTTCGGTCAATAAAAAGTAAATATTCTAACTATAAAAATTATATTTAAATTATTTATAACTTTATAAAGTGGACATTTTAATTATTTAACCTTTCAAAGCCAGTAAATTTATAAATCTTAGATTCGTGTAGTGACGTGTTCTAATTTCATATTACAAATTCTTAAATTTCTAGTAAATCTATTGTACATTTCAACCAATTTAAAAATGTTAATTTCTTTCGAACAATTCAAAATATAAAAACTAATCAAAACATGTATCATTGCTTTATCGTGTAGAAATAATTAAAAAAATTGTTACATTATTTGTATACCTAAATTAATGAATTACAACTTATTCTAATTTTTAAATGAAAACAATTCATTCAAAATCAAAGTTTAAAGACAGTGAATGTATTAAATATTCTTTTAAACATCTATTGTAGAAACGTTATAAAAATTAGTTTATTCAAAGATTCTTATTAAGTTAAAACAATAAAATCATTCAAAAAAAAGAAGAAAATAGTAATAATATGCTTCGTTCATTTAGTTGTATAATAATTAAAATATAAAACAAATTCTAATGAATTAATGATTTGTTGACTTCATTTTAAAAATATTATATTATACAAGGTTGTTCATTTATGTACTTAAAATGTATTTCTGCTATGATGATTCAGCAATAATATAAGTAAATAAGTACTCCTTTGTGGCTTTATTAGATGTTCTAATGATGCAAAAGTATCAAAAATTAACATAGTAAGTTTGTTTATTTTTAGGGGAGGGTACTGTAAGTTAGTAACCACGTGTGTTCAGTTTTGGCAGAATTTCAAATTGGGCACCCGTAGGTTTCCTCCATGACCGGTCGGGGGATAGCGGCCTCTAACTCTCTAGACAGTTGCTTGCCCAGAGAGAAAAGCCGCCCGTGGTCGAAATTCGAACCGGTGACGGTACGCGGTAGTCCGCTCGGCCACTCCATCCCCCATGTTATGTTATTTAATGTTATTAACCAAGTTTATAATACTATTGAAAGCTTATTAAACGCAAAAATAACATTACATACGGAAATTGCATACTAAAGAGTTTTAATAAAAAAATAATGTTTATAACGGTATTGTTTAGATTTTTTAAAACAAATTGCATCGTTAAATGCATTTAACAACTATTAAGTTCACGATACCTATACATCATTATTAAAGGTTTATATTTTATTTATTTTTATTATTTCCCATTTTCACAATGAAATGATGCTCCATTTAAATTTTAAATATATACCCAGTGGCATCATTTGAGGAGGGGTAGGGTGGGCATTCAACCCACCCCTTGTCATTAGCGGGCCGCTGTCAAGCCGGGTATGGACTAGTTTTGTGCCTTCATTTAGTAGCTAACAGGTAATATATTTAGGTATCCCTCTGTATATGTATTAATTATTTAGTTATTGTTATCTCTCAAAAAAATGGGTTATTTATGCCCATAATAGTAACTTATGGGATATGATACTAACTAGTAATTATAAAACTATGTAAGAAGGCTTTTTGTATTGAGATAAAAATGCAATTGTAATATAATATAATGTAATTTTTAGAGAGTGGTTTTTATTTCAGTTTTATTATGGGCCGATCAAAAATGTTACCCCCTCTCTCTAAAACTGAAAGGATGTCACTGTATATATACCATAATAAGTATATAAAAGGACTAGATAAATAATAACATGTATGTATATATTATATATGTATAAATAAATATTTCGTTATTATAATTCTGAAAAGAATGCATATAAATGTGCAATAATATGACTAATAATTTATTAACGTAATGATTAAAATAGACCAATACAACAGAAAGTTGTATGTAAGCTCCATGCTTTTGTAGTCCATAGTCCATACCTAATTAATCATAATGTATTAGTAATATTTATGGTTTAATAATTTTTCAATAAGTTGTGAATACCTAAATCATCTATAACAGTCCTAACATTTGTTGAGAAAAATTTCAACAAATATTATCGATATTATATTGTGTACACGTCATAAATTAACAAGAAAAATAATAATAATGCCAATAACAATATACATAACACATATTTTATTTTTTGATAAATAAATTAAGCACATTAAATGTGTAAATATCTTATTTGTTTTAAATTTTATAGCAGCTGTTTGTAGATGTTAGATGACTGTACAAATGATAATAATATCTACTATTATAGCCCTGAAGGCTAAAATATTGTATTACAGGTAATCATTTACATTTTGTTTCATTAAATACTTTTTGTAACAGTTATCTTATCCAAATACAATTTAACTTATTCAACTGAAGTTTACCCCGACTCTAAAATAATAGATATAGGTACTAAAATATTAAAATATTAATTTTTTGTCTGTAGTTGGCAGTAATATTTTTATTTTTATTTCTGTTCACATGTATAATAATTGTAATTGTTAATATAACCACAATATTTGTATGAATATTAGAATAACTCGTGGTTATAATAACTAAATTAGCGATCCACAAAAAAAACCTTTTATTTTATAATGCAACACCAAAAAACATCTTATATAAGTTGTTCGCACAGTATTCTTTTAGTCTTTGCAAGTTTTAGACAAAGAAAAACAGTTAAGAAATTTATTGTACCTAATTCCAACTTTTGCGAAAACAGTAGTTGTAGAAATACCGGAAAATAAAAAGAATATATTATGATTTACGAGTTATAACCTATATCAAAATGTCGGAACTTCTGATAGAAAATTATTTTATTAATGTTTTTTTACTGTTAACGAAAATTAGATAACATAAATGCTACCTAGATATTATTAAAATTGTACATAGTATACATATTTTGAATACAACTCAAACTATCAAATCAATACTTTTTTTTTGCACCAACTGGTAGAAAGAAATTAAGAATTTTGTATTATAACTACTTTGCAGTCTAATATAATAATAATATAGTCTGTCATAATTGATTAGGTAGGTCTGTAGTTTATAATAATATGTTACATAATTTGAATTCAATGAAAAACGATCTTGAATGAAGACGTCTCTATTTCTCACCATATTACTATATAAAATAAAATATATTATATTATAAATATCTTAACATTACCTATAAAATATTATACATTTAATAAAAAAGATGTATATTTTTGTACAATTGTAAAATGTTTGTACATTTTAAAATACTTATAGCTCACTTTAAAATTAAAATATGATACAAATCCGATGAGATTGCCTAGATAATAATCTTACCAATAAATTTTATAAGAGGTCAATTCAATTTAATTTTTAAACTAACGGGGCTAACGTGGTTTGCTGAACGTACAATTTGCTATGTCGTGTTAAATATTCGGTGGTAATACCGTAAATTCCGTAAATGTAATACGGTTCCTATAAATGTATAATGACCGTCGTTGTTTACAATAGTAATCAATGGTCAGTTGCTTCAATATGATCTGGTTGTGTCCGAAATAAGGTATTGTCTGACATTTGTATAGCAGACACGTTTAATTATATAAGTTTAAAACATATTTCTGTTGTGTAAAACATAATCTCAACTTATTATGACGAACAAACAAAATGCATTTTACATAGCTGTGTTCATAAACAACGTCATGTAAAAAGTTTGTGGTTCAAAAATACTGTACCTACCTACGTGTTAAGCCTATGCTTATGTTTTTAACCTATGCTCTGTGAAAATAAATTAAGAACTCTGAAAATGTGTCTCTAAGGGTTACACAGTCTAGGAATGCAATATGCATAATAGCATAATACAATAATTATCTATAAGATAATAAAATATAATAACATGCAAAGAACAAGATTTACATAACTTTGAACATGTTGCATTAAGTAATTTTGTCTGAGCGGAATTGTCTCATTTAAACAGATACGCATACTTTGTGCCAAAACACGAATTTTCATGTTGATAATATTAATTTCCTAGTGTACCTACGTAAATTGTTGGTACAACTGCAATTTAATGGAAACAATTAGAAAATAAAGAACAATGCAAGGTTTTTTACAGACGTATACATACCAAGGTTTATAGCCTTTTTTCAAAGATCGTTGTGGAGGGTTTTTGTTGTCATATCGTAAATATGTATTTCTTATTTTTCAAACACATATACCTCATGGATCATTCAATAAACCACGAATATTGATGTATACAATTATATATATAGGTATATTGTACTTGCCACTATTGGTTATGTATTTTAGTATTTATCACGTGCCTCAGCACGACTACACCACAAACTATTGAGGAAACCTCCACGTGGTTGTACGGACCTTAGACATAATAATACAATATTATATTATTGTATTATGTCTATATGGTACGAACAGTATTGCGGAGATACTGGATAGTCGGCAGCCGGTTTGAAACACGGCCGCCTTTGGGATTTTATTCATTATCTTTTCATTTAAGAAGTTGCCACATTTTACTCCGTATCTCTGACCTAATTTTTATTATTAAGAGGTCGCCACACCCGCATGTGTTGTCTACGTCTTACTAGTGCGTAACATAATATAGCACATTTACGATCAGCAGGTCACGTTTAGCTCCGTCCGTTTAAAAATTAGAATGAAACAACCTACTGCGAAACTTGAGGCAAAAACATTATCTGTGCATATATGTTGGTTTTTTACGATAATTAAATTTTCTAGAAATAACTCGCGTATATAATTAAACGTAAACTAAAAATGCTCATAACTCACTTAAAAACTGAATAATCGTAAAAACCCAACTTACCAACACAAATAAGGATCTTACCATCAAGTTTCATAATAGGTAAATTTTTTTAACTAACCGAGCTAAACGTGATTTGCTGGTCGTAAATGTATTATGTTACGGCAATTGTAAAACGGAGACAACATATGCGCGTGTGGCGTCCTCTTAACATAACTTTTACAAAAGTTTAATTTTCACAATATTTCTGATATTGTTTTGGTGCGCATTTGAAATGAATAGGTTCAGTCATGACGTTAAGTTCGTTAGTTAATCAGTTAATGAACTGCGTATAAAACAACATGACATAATATTTTACACTGTACGACGTAGGTCAACACTACTTTCATGGATATTAATATAATTTTATATTACACAGTTACTGAGACTATAATTTTTTCACGATCGTGACGCTAGAATGCTGGATAATATAATTTTATTTTTTGCGTAGATAATATGACTTATGAGAGATACGTGGAGTGGTGGATAAATCCAATTCATGGTTTTCAATTAAGTACCTAAATTATTATATAGTGCAAATAAAATATTTAACGATTGCTATATACGCAGGTCGGCACGTAGATTGTCTAAAA
Source organism: Sitobion miscanthi (assembly GCA_008086715.1). NCBI lineage: Eukaryota > Metazoa > Arthropoda > Insecta > Hemiptera > Aphididae > Sitobion > Sitobion miscanthi. The sequence goes on from CM017802.1 coordinate 13,287,180, forward strand.
GTCTTATTTGTTTCCCATTTTCAGGCGGGTAAAATATATCGAAAGCAGCCGTTCGTTTTATAAAGGCCTTCTTTCTTATTCTCACAGCGGATTTCAAACAGCGGAAACCACACAAAATAATAATATGATGTAATATAATAATAATATAAAATAGCCTATAAATAGAATGAAGGTACCTATATGTGTATATATTTTATCTTATAATAATAATGAAACGTAAATATACTACAATACAAGATAATCGCGTTCGCTGTGCGTCCAACCGATTTTCCGATACACCGGAAATAGCGCTCATGCTTTAAGTACCTACGTTGTCGAACAGGGGTTTTAAAATTCCAGCATAGCATGAAACACACACACCGAGAGAATTATTATAGCTAAGCCGTATATTATAACCATAATATCAACTATGTATAAACATAAATTCCAAGATTTTTATAAGTAGAATATTTCTTGTTGTACGTTATTTCAAATATTATTATACTTGACTTTATGAGTTATTATTTTACATAGGTACTTATGTTTATATTAAATATATTATAAGTAGGTGGATAAAATTCAACAGCTCAGTTGACTAAATAGTCAAATAGTACATATATATGTTGTACTTGCAACGATAAAATATATTAGAAATGAGAAATCGGCGTATTCAAAATCCAATTAAAAGTGTAACTTCGTTAAAACCACGTCTGTTGATATATTATTCAAAACTTTCCAATATTTGTCGATATTTTTTTCTGTTTGGTTACTACTTCAAAAAACTATTGAGAAAATGTAATTTAAACCTCTTCAAATTATAACCTGTATAATGATTACTAACTAGATTTCAAATCATTGTGCCACACGAAACTTTTTAATAACCTTAATACTCGAAAAATGTTATCGGCCCAAGTACCTAAGTAAAAATAATAACTTTAATGAAAATCGTATGCATTCTGATTTCTGGCTTCGCCCACAATATTTAACTACATCAGTGCCTATATCAAGATATAACTTCCCAAAATAATGAAAAATATAATGAATTGTTTATGATAATTTTTTTAGTTTATTCAAAATGTCTAGAAAATTGTCAATTATTAATTTAAAAAAAGAAAAGAAAATTTTAATATTTGTTGTGCGCTTAATCTGCACGCTACACCTTTACATAATACTTATCTATATACGTTATTTTGCACACATAAAGTGAATATGTTTGCATATAATTTTAGTAAAAATTAGTTTTATAAGTGAAATATTCTAGGGTAATTACATAAAAGTTGCATATATTATAAACATTAAATTAAATAATTTATATTTTACTCGAAGTTTGATTAAATATTTTATTTTAACGGGTCGATAAGCTATTTTAAGCCAAAGATACTCAAACGGTTGCCCTGATAGATTTATAATTTCATACTAAATTTATAATTTTTTCAGTATTTTAAATCATACTAAATTTATAATTTCTATTACCCAATGCCATTTATATTGTTTCGTAATAAATTTAATATTTTATACATTATGTACGAACATGTGGGACCCATTATTTTCTTGAAGAATTAATAAAAATAAGAATAAATATTCTTTTATAGTATATTGAATTTGTGTGCATATTCTAAAATATTTTTTGAAAGAAAATTCAGGCCATGCTTATGACCTTATGATACCTACGCGGCTTACACCGAGTTAGTAATACAAAATCTAAATATGAAAATGGTGTATCGAACAACAAACACGTCATAATAAGTGGACTTACTCGTAATAAATTACAAATTCGATCTCCTGGAGTCATGTTATGCCAGGCATTATAATGTCACGTACATAAATGTCCAATACAATGTGTCAGTATATACCAACTATATAAGTAGTACTTATGCACACACAACATATAAAATTATATAATGATACACTATACTATCACGTTTGTTAAAATAATCTATGGACTATGAGAAACATATCCTACAAAAACTATCATGCAATGAAACGAGTAGGCGTAATTTTATTAATGAATTTGTCGAAGCCCTTGAAAACGATTCTGAAAAATAGCAGCTAATAAATTGGCAATGTTACTGAAAATCATTTGAAAGGCTCTGGGAACGGTCTGTTAAATCTTAACAGAAAAGGCATAAAGCTCAATGCTAACGAAAAGAGTAAATAACGGAAAACAATAGACTTTTGATTTTTTTCTCATAAGTCTTATACTTGAGACAATAGAGATAATGATTATCTCTATCTAGCCGCAGCAGAAGTGTTTGGCCGCTGGTGAAGGAGATTATTCTTGCGTTTTAGTCTTGACTTTTAGTAATTTACGTCTAAAAATAAAAACTAAGGAAAGAAACATCAAGCGAACGCACACAATGGCATTATAGCATTTATATGAAATGAACAGAATTGTTGGTTTAATTTCATAAATAATTTAAGAAATGATCGGGTACTAACTTTACAAAAATCAAAAAAAAAAACCACCAATAACACGTTTTATGGATCCTAATTCCATTTAATATTTATAACGATGTCGTGCATAGACAACATATTATAATACATTGGCTACCTATGGTTACATTATATTATGAAGGTTTGAAGAATTAGCGGGCGGAATTCGACGTACTGTTATACCCGATAGAGCTAGAGAACATAACATGACCGAAAAAATTAAATAATACAAATTATAATCAATAGTACTGAATTTGAATTCCTGTTGGTCTTGGACCTCAGCTGCAGTACTCGACGCACAGAGATTCAAAAATGAAAATAGTAGGCCAAAAGTCAATATTTGAAAATGCTCAAATAAAGATACTAAAACATGTAAAGCGTTTCGCAAAATAGTATTAGCTATACTAGTCAAATAATAATATAAGTGGGCAAAATAAAGTTTTTTTCATAATAACTATAATATTTTGTCGATAATCGTCGTACAGTTTAATTTTCTACAACAAATAAAATAAAACGAAGTTGAAGTACTTATAATTTTATCTCTGTTAAATAAGATACTAAGATAGTATAAAGTTTTTTTATATTATTATAATGGCTTTAATTTGACAAACTACGTGTAATATAAAATCTACAAATAACCTGTGAAAATTAGAATTTTGGCAAACTTTTTCATTTTTGAACCACTGTGTGACGCGGTTCGGGGGATAATGCCTGCAGTGCACTAGCTGGTAATGTTCGCCTACTGTTCCACAATGTGAAATTTGAAGTTTAATCATGTACCACCGGTTTCGAGTGGCCCGCGTACAAGCATACACATCTGTGCCTTCATTAAGCACGTTCGCGTCATCATAAACGGTAATAAATTGCACACGAAGTATTATAATAAATTATATACTCGTAAATACTTAAGTCGATTACGTGGAATCGTTGGTTATGCATCAATGAAGTACCTATTGGTATTAGAATTATTGTTCAGCCGTATTAGATTTTAGTCGTACATGTGTATATGCGTGATTTCCGCAGAATCATAATAATATAAAATTATTATCTATTATAACCTAGGCACGTTTCCTTATACGATGTACAACATTATCAAGAGGGATTAATACGTTATTATTATCATCCTTTTTGTTGTTCGACTGATTTGTAGTGCCTACATAATATAATTTATATTTAGATACTATTCGAACATAAAATATTACTTCAAATATTAAAGTATAATAATGGAAGTAGATTGAATAATAAGTAATAACATACCTATTTGAAGAAAAAATTTTATTTACTTCAAAAGCAGAAACTGTGATGGAAATGAGTGAATATAGAGTGTCGAAGAAACTTTTAAGGTAGACAATCGGGAGTGTTCACATGTACCCGTGAGATTCAAAACGTGCAAGAAGGTAAAATAAATTACGATTTTATTGGATTTATAAAACGTAGTTACAGTTAGGTACGTCGTACGCGTGAACACTGCATTACAAATTGCAATGCTAGGTGTAGCATAAAATTCAGAATCCAATAATTCAAGTATTATAGGTACCATTATATTGTTTGAACAGCTATCGTAAAGTCATAGTTCGTGTGTACATTTCAACACTAGCTGTGACCCCATACATCATCACAAAGTTCAAAGTGGAAAATATACAAAACGATGCTCAAAGTACCAACCAAGTCCAACAGTTCAATAACTACTGATTCAGATAGATTTTCTGTACGAGTTTTGTTGTACATTTAATGCCAACTTCATGGAGTTGTTTTTGTAGTTGCACACTGAATGTTACACGTAACATATTATTATACCTAGTAAGCGCATGAACTGTCGCAAATGTGACTGATGGGAAATGCGTAACTAAAATTAACAACTCACTAAAACTATAATATAGCTGCAAATTTATATGGTTTTTTGTAATAGGTACGTCATAAGTTGTTTTGTTTCGATAAAAAAATATAGACGATCGGGTAAAAACAGCGAACGTGGTATACGTTGCCTCAATGGTATAAATCTCATAGGATTCTAAAAATCGGCCGGCATAATACAGTATGTGTATCGTATTATTGTCCCATGAATTCGAATGGAAAATTTTTTCATAAACAATTTACCTTGACTTGTAGAAACAGGGCTAATATAATATATCAATTATGTAATTTAAGGTAAAATTTGAGCCTATATAAAGTCGTTGCAGCCAATTGCCTTAGACGTCGAGGTTTTAAGAAATAAAAAAAAAAATTATAGCGAATGTATCTATCAATAATTATGATTTTGTGCAATAACTGATTATTATTAAGTTGCTGAGTCACTTCATTCAATTTTCAAAGAATTACAATTAAAGTCAATAGGTACTAAAAGCCTTAAATGTTATGGAAGAGAATTCTTACCAGTTAACACTTTGGCAGTAGGTAATCATGGCATGATAAGTAGTGATAATGAGAATACCAACATATTAATATATTAAATTAGATACAACAAATTACATAGGAATCAACTTCGCTGTCATCGTATCACGGAATTGTTATCATCTGTATTATTCTATATAATCTTTAGATATTATACTTTATTATATTATGACACATAATAGCACCAAAATTAGTAGAACATAAGCACCAATATAACATTATACCTAATATAATATTATTATTTATTACATAAGTTCCAAAGATAGTAAAAAGAAATATTATGCGCATCAATATTAATGTCTTATAATAATATATATAGCCAGGTATTTAAAATATAAACCATAGTTAAAAATCTACGATTTTCTTTAAATTAAAATGAATAAAACGACTACCCACCAATTGTATTCGTAATTGAATTGTAAAATTATTAATGTTCATTGCGGTATAAATTATACGTGAATGCTTACCCATAATGGGTACATAATGTCACAATTTATAAGTTATACAAGTATTTTATACAACACAAATACTCGTTGATGCTCTATCATAATACATTTTACCGATTAAAATTGTACGTTTGTCGTTTTTCGACGATACAGTTCTACATATTATTTTAATATCTGCAGATACGAAGCTAACGAGTACCTGAGATTTTGGCGCTTTTATACGATATAGTTTATTCATTTTTTATCTCATTTCGGTGCCTTAAGGTCTTTATCCACCGATAAAAGTAATGACTGTGCGTCTGCTAGTTCTCGGTAATCTCGAAAACCACAAAAGCTATCAGAGCTATACCACGTTCACATAATATTATTAAGTCCGGTCGGTACTCCGATTGGTTTTTTTTTTATTTTGGTCGGGTGCCACCGAGAAAAAAAAATATAGAATACTCTTTACGGGCAACACAATACTGGAACGTTTGCCCGGGTCGGCGCTCTGTTTTCGGTATCCGTTTTTTTTTTTTTGCTCGCTCAAACCGTTTTGTTCGTTTGTCTTGCAGCAACAGAATCCACGGTGGCAGCGATCACGGTCAAATCGGTCATGATGGCGGCGGCGATCGTCACGAACCACACGGGTGTCGGCGACACGTCGGACGACAATGTCTACGAACCGTACTCCGACCGGCCGGAGACGTACATCGTTCCGGTGGTGTTCGCCATGATATTCGTGGTGGGCGTGTTGGGCAACGGCACGCTGGTGTTGGTGTTCATCAGGCACCGGAGCATGCGCAGCGTGCCCAACACGTACATACTGAGCCTGGCACTGGGCGACCTGCTGGTCATCATCACGTGCGTGCCGTTTACGTCCACCGTGTACACGGTCGAGTCGTGGCCGTATGGCGAGCTCATATGCAAGCTCAGTGAGGCCACCAAGGACGTGTCCATCGGCGTGTCCGTGTTCACGCTGACCGCGCTCAGCGCCGAGAGGTGAGTCGCGTTTTGTTTTTCTAAATGTGCTCGTTCTGCATTTTCCCTCTGTAAACAATAATATTGATGTCTGACACCGCTAATCTAAAAATACGTACCTATGTGCGTTTTGAGGTGTTAAGGGGTGTCTTAGAGTTTATCCATGAGCATTATTGGATTCTACAGGAAAAGTTGTTTAAGAATCATTGATTTATTATTTATTAACATGATAAAAATAATAAGATGATTCATAAAAAGTTATTTTTCTCAAAACTACCTACTACATTGTTGCTTACTGCCTTTTGATTTAGGAGGGCAGTATACTGGGACGTATACAGGACGTGAGATCAACAAGTTTGTTATGGTAACAGCTTGGCCCGGGTAGGGGAAACCTTACAAAAAATCAGTATACATGCTTTGACAGTCTGTTTTTTTTGGTTTTTTTTGGGGGGGCTGGAAGGGGGTTAGTGGTAACGTTATAAGATATCTATATTATATTCATCGATTGCTAGAGACAATCTAGGTAAATTATAACGCGAAGTTATAACATTGTATAGGTAACATTATTTTTCATCTTAGTTATTGCTTGACTTGCCTTGGAAACCGTAACAGTCAGAAAAAAATATGTTGTATCCAGCCCTGAAAAAAACATTTATCATGATTTCTATTAAAACTTGTAACATTTTATTACACAGGTCCCCTTCCAAGTCGGCTCCAACCAATATAAACGAACAATTATGCGTACCTATGCCACTGATCCGAACATTTAGTATTTTATGATGGTAAACATTTTCAAACCAATTTATCACACACTCGATCTAATATACTACACATTTCTATTATTTTCTGATGCGAACACCCATTGAAACCATTTTAGCCTTTCAATTCCATCGCCATTGTTATGGTTTCAATAGAATACCTCATATAACTCCTCTACAGCTGCAGTTATTTTTTGGATCTCAAGTTAAAATCTCTAATACAAATCATACATAATATTATATTTGTATAGAATAATATTAAGTATAAATTATGTTCAGGTGATTTTCAATAAACTTAAAATTATTTGTGAAACTTTTAATTCTACACCTAATTTTAAAGCTCCAATTATACATTAATTTAATTTCAATCTTTTTTGTTATTATTGTAAAAGCAAATATTCACAATCTGCAGTATACATAATATACATATGTATAATATTAGTAAAAATGGTTTAGTTATGAATATGTGACATGTTGACTTGTGGGAAGGGGTGTCTAGAGACACCACTAAAAAAAAAGCGGGTAAGTGAATGTCGCTCTGCTGTACAGTAGGTTACAAGTGGGACAAAGTATAATGGATTGTATTAAACTTGAATTCAATGATATAATATCATTGTATAAGAAAAACGATTCTGAGCGGAGACGATTTATCAGTCTGGATTTTTTTAATTTTTATTATTTATTATAGCCTTTAAGTAGAATTAATATTGTAATATTATAATTTTTTATTCGTTGCTACAGTGATAAACAAATCGTTGGAAATTAAAATCCCATTTTAAGCGGTTTTTTGTTATTCGTCAGTAGTTTTTCCCATGGCATAACATAACTATTGAGAAAATCGAAAAATGACCTCTTTAAAGAACCATTTCGATCAAATTTGCTAAAAGATAAGGTACTATATGTTGAAATCAAAGCACTCCGTCTGGTAGAAATTTTGTATACAGGATATAAAAAAAAATAATAAATACCATTGTATAACCACTAGGTTCCTCGCTCCGCCCAGAATCTAAAACTCTGAAGTTTAGGTACGTTTAGATATTAATTTCCATCTTATACTACTTTAAACGCAATTCAATCAATTTTTAAACAAAACAATATGACGATTGAGATGGCAACATTGAACTTATTAAAAAAAAATTGTTAACATTATTATTAACTTATTATAATTATTTTTTGTTATTAAATATAATAACTTAAAAACTAACATTTGTAATCTCAAATGTATTATCAATGCATATAATCCATGTGGAAGTGGTAAAAAAATGTATGGATATATTGTATCAGCTGATTATCCCAGTAATTTGTATTTATTCTTTACTATTATAATTTGAATCTATTTTAAACTTATTATTTCTTTAATAATTATATACCTATTGAAGATATAATAGTTTCAAACAATTTCATATTAATAATTTTGTGAAACCTTAAATATATTTTTATCAATTTTAAAATTGGTTGGTATAAAATATCTATTTTATTGCCTTTACTTAACACATTTTAAAACAATTAATGTTATGAAATATAGAATCATCAAAAAGTATACTATATATTATATAATAATATGTACTCTTCCATATAAAAATATATTAAATTAACGTTATAATAATAATATCATCATTAAGTAATGTCATTTTCAACGATATTTTCAAATGTACAAGTAAAATGGCTAATGTGAATTGTATGTGCATAAAGTATAAATCATTTTTGTGATAAATAATAACGACAAAATGTTTATTCACATACTCTTTAAATTGTATTCGTACTATACTTGTGGTGGCATTTCCATTTTAGTTATTACTAAAACGTGCGCATAACAATTTAAAAATAATTATTTTTTTGGAAGTATACAACTTTATTTATTCTACGTATGTAGTTTGTTCGAACTTCGAACTGATTTCTCTTTTCCTATGAATCGTGGTATGAATAATGAATGATATTTATTCTTCTGAAAGTATTCTATATATGTAATCACTACTTCGACTCTAGTTAAATTCAATTAAAATAAGATATTTATATTGTAAATATATAGGCTGTAGATTTATACAAGTTGATTCACCATTCAAGCTCGCTTCCTTTTTCTTCTTCAATTTATTATACAGCTATTCCAGTCTAACGGTAGTCTACACGATAAAAGCAGCGTTCGTTACGCCCATTCCTTTGTAGGTGTTTCATGCGCAATTTTATCTGCTGTTACATATAATGGAGGCCCAATCGTCTAATAATTATGGTATTACAAATAAAAATTCAACTCCAATCAAATTAAATCCATCTTCACCCAAGCCCAAGCCCCGAGGTATTGGATAAGAAACAAAAATTTTTCATACCTAAGTCAAAATCGGTTCTCAGTTCTCACTACACAAGATGACTCAAATGAAAGCACACTTCCAAACGAGACCCAAACTCACACGCATAATATAATTTCACCAAAACCACCAACAGTTTATATCAAAGGCGTGAGGAATTTTTCCTGTTTTACCTCAAAATTGATTTAATTACACTAAGTAGTAACTCTATAGAATATTTTTTTTTTGTAAACTACACCTTCATATCCTGATAATTTTTTGCCAATATTTCAATTGCTAGATATTTATCTTCTCTATATATAAAAATAGACATAGGGTTGTGTATTAATCGTATCGAATCCGGCCGCCACAGGTTGAATTAAGTAAAAACGTAGTGGTATAACTTTGATACTTAAGAGTTAAACTTTACACTATTGCGTACCAGCGCAACACGTGGGTCCGGGATCTACCGCTCGCATAATTACAAGCGAATGCACGGACAACGCCGGACGGGATTGCTATAAATTAAAATATAATATATTAATATAATTTACAGTTTCACACTTAAAAAGACATTGCTTCCACAGCGAGTTACACCATGAAAAAGGAGTTGAACAATCGCAATTTATTTTTTCGGGCAACGCCGGATAAATGAACTGGTATATTATAACTAAGGCGATAATGTTATATATGCTTCGTTTCTCAGCTTGGCGATTTAGGCTATAGGTGAACATGATGATAATAATACAATTTTCTTCTATATTATGATTACGAATTTTAAGGAAATTAAGTTTTAACCTATTATTATACATATAACTGCACACAATAACAATAATAATGAATTTTGTTGTTTATCGTTTAGGTACTGCGCCATCGTGAACCCCATCCGACGGCACGTGTCATCAAAACCGTTCACATTGATGACAGCCATAGCCATATGGATATTGGCAGTGGTTCTGGCCATGCCGTCGGCCACGTTCTCGCACCTGGCCACCGAGCCGATACCCAATACGAACCTGACCATCGAGTACTGTTACCCGTTTCCGATGGAGCTGGGCAGCGGTTACGCACACGGCATGGTCATGTTCAAGCTGCTCACGTACTACGTGGTACCGCTGTGCGTGATCGGGTGCTTCTATCTGCTGATGGCCCACCACCTGATGGTGTCTACGCGCAACATGCCCGGGGAGCTGCAGCACGCCGGTCAGTCGGGCCAAATCCGGGCCCGGAAGAAGGTGGCCAAGATGGTTCTGTCGTTCGTCGTCATATTCATGATCAGCTTCCTGCCGTATCACGTGTTCATGGTGTGGTTCCACTTCAACCCGTACTCGCACGACGAGTACGACGACTACTGGCACGCGTTCCGCATCGTCGGCTTCTGTCTGAGCTTCATCAACTCCTGCGTGAACCCCGTGGCGTTATACTTCATCAGTGGCGTGTTCCGCAAACACTTCAACCGGTACCTGTTCTGCTGCTGCCCGTTCGCCCGGTCCGGCCCGACCACCGTCGAGTCCACCATCCAGGACATCAACCTGACGCACGTCAACAGCACGTCGTGCCGGCGACTCAACTCGGTCATCACCAGCCACACGCTCGGCCACGCCACCTGACGCGCGGCCTGCGGCGGAAGGCCCAACACCAACGGCTGCAAACGCACCGAGGACTTCAACGTCGTCTGATAACGATAATAATATTATATTATAACGCTGATGACGAGGGCGGTGACGGCGACCGCGTGGTATACCTAGGTTACGTCAAACGGATATTATATTTTGTCTGGGTAACGTTAGCGATACTGTCACAGATCTTAGTGTAATATTATAACAACACCCGCGGGTGACGACAAGTCGAGACTCGCATGCACCCCACCGTTTGTATATAGTATAATGTTATGATGGGTGGTGTAACGCGCTGTGGGGTGACTGGCGATAGATTTCTTTCCGTCCGTGTCGTCGGTTACCATACTTACCACAAACGAACATATACACGGTACTTCGAACGTCAGTCTATACCACTATGCTGTTATACCCGCGGCGTAAATACCGTAAATGGGGGGGGGGGGGCACCTATAATGTTGTTTTGCATCCGACCGCTATTTTTTTTATGAAATTTGTGTTAATATAATTCATAAAAATATGTATTGGTGTACGTACATTTCAGTAATGCGCCTGCGTAATGTCCGTGGATCGTGCACAGTGGTCACGGGTCAATCGCAGCGCCTTTTTATCGAACACATTATCCCCCCTCCCTCCCCAAGAGCACCGTCTGTTTTTATAATAATAATAATAATAATATTATGATCTGTGGTATTATCGAAATTTGTTATATTAGTTGTATCAGTACAGCGGCTATACGACGACACGCCCTCGCCATCACCACGCTACATTACGAGTATAAATAGTATTATACAAAAACGATTTATTTTTCAATGTTGGTCTTCATCCGCATCTCTTTGTTTCTTCGTTTCGCCTGCACAACTTTCTTCCCGAACTCGGCCACACGAGTAATGTCGAAACATTACCGCCACTGCCCACAACGACTTCCTCGTAAATTGTTCCTCCGAATCCATATTGCCGCTATAGATATAATCCATGTATATATATATAGATGTATTCGCAGTAGGTGTAAGTACTGATGACGGCTTTAAGATAAATTGTCTCGTTCGACGAGTTTTCAGCTATACGAGTCCTGCTACGGCTGCGAGCGTCGTCTCACAATATACGTGGCCGTATAAAATACGATAATATGATATTATTACTATTTTACAGCAGTGATATCAGTTGTGGTTGGAAAAGTATTTCGATTCGAGGAGCAGATATTTTATTATATTATATCAAATCGGCTTATACTTTGTACGGTTACGCGACTTCAATTTTTTTTTATCCGCACACGGTCTTACTTATGTAGTTTTGCTTTTACAAATATTGTGTTACGTACCTACTTAATCTTATAGGTATACCATACCGCACACAGTACACGTCCAGAATGGTTTCTTTCAGGACAATCAATGTTCCATACAATTTAAAAACCTATTCGAGATGTCGCGTCCAAGAGGCGGGATTGAACTAAATATTGGCTGTCCGAGTAATACTAACACATATATTGAAATACTATTATCGATTTGCAATTCGGAATTACTTCAACCACATGAATCAAAATATTATTATGATCTTAAATGTAGGTTATGTTAGAATTTACATGATATATAAATAATCATATCTTTAATCAAACCCACCTCATTCGTCAAATCTTCAAAAGTTTATTCGTTTAGTAGGTATAGGTAGAAGAATCAAAAATGATACCACAGAATATAAATGCTACATAAAAATAAGTCCTGGTATGAAATTATGTCCTGGGTTGAATATTATAATAAATTTCTAGAATTAATGTTGATTATCAAATACTGGCGTCTGGCAACCAATTCTATAAATTCTAACATGAAACCAGCAAAGAGCTACAGGTGGTGAATTATTGCCACCTTAAAACGCCCCTGTCGTATAACTGTATATTTTGATGTTGGAACTTTCATATTATGCGTAACACTATAGCAGAAAAATTCAAAAATATACATTTAAAAATTTACACAACTTTTCAATTTCAGTACTTAACAGTTGTGCAAAATAATGATTTTATAAATTTTGTCAGGTAATTTATAATTTTTTATTTAAACACTTTTGTTCAAGAACTAATTGTCACAGTATTTTATATCTATACACACATTGTGCAATATAAATCGCATAAAGGTTTGATCGGCTTAAAAAAAAATTCATGTCAAACAAATCTGCAGTAATAACTGGTTGTATATACTTAGTGATAATACCAATAGTAGTAATAAAAGCTATAAATGTTTAATTTTGGCATAGGTAAGCTATTTCGTAAAATATATGATATTTATTTACCTTGTTATATTTAAAATTCAATATTTATAGAAGCAGGCGCGGTCTGGCCGGGATGCTGGGATGCTACAGCATCCCTTGCCCTAAAATATATTTGCCTAATATTATTTATTATATATTTAAAGACTCTAGACACCTAATGAACAGCAGATTGTTATCAACTTACGATTACTAGTAATCTATAATATTGTACAACTTTGATTGAAAGTTGGTTGTAACTTGGTACTTATTTACGTTTTTAACGTACATTCAATATTTTTTTAAAACAAAATAAAATATATTAATTTTTTATAAATAATCTACATGCATTAAGTTCGCACTAACAATTTTTGTTATTTGCTCTTTAAATTGAGTAGCATCCCGTGCCCTATTTTACCAGTCCGCGCCTGTATAGAGGTATATAATACATTTAAATATAATAATGTACGTAAGTATTACGTATATATTTTTACTATTATTAACTATTTTAGATAAATACATTCAGCATTTACTACACCCAAAATAAAAGATCTATTATATTTTATTGTTATAAGTTATGAATTGTAATACAAATGACTCCACGAATGTTTACCACGTCATATTTCGTATAAAATCAATGTTTTTGTTCTTAGTTGTTGCGTCTTAATTTAAAAAAATGATGATGATAACGATAACAAAACAAAATGGGATATTTTAATGTTGCATTTGTTATTTAAAATCAATTATGAAATAGATATAATCGTACTGCTATTATTTCATATAAAAAATATAACGATTGTGTTGCAAAAACTACTGGCTGCAATTTTTTAGAAATGAAAAGTATATACTATTTAGATTTATGAGTTTTTATTATCATTTTACTGTTAACTTAATGTTATGATTCATTAATTTTGAATTATATAACTCATTATTATTAAAAATAACAGATAGTTAGTCATTAAACAAAAGAAAAAAATTAAAATCAACTGGATTTAAATTAAATTAAATTAAATTAAATTAATTTCATATAGTATAATATACTTCCATGGAAAATACAATTTAGTACCTATAAATATTACCTCCACGAACAAAAAAATGGTCATTATTTTGTCATTTATATATTATAATGTATTATGTAGAATTGTTCTTTTTTTAAGTTATTAATCATTAACATTGTATTATTATAAATGTATAATACGTTTAATACTTACGTTAAGTAATACAGTAGTTCATAGTAACAATTAAGTATTTTTTATTTGATATAAACACTAAAATGAATTACGATTTTAAACAAAAATGTTCATTATTGAATGTTAGCTCAAGTTAAAAAAAAAATATGCAACTTGTATATTGTATTGAAAACAACTATTATTTTTCTTGAATTGCTTTTCTTTCATTAAAAAAAAATATTTCCTTATTTTTCTATTGTCTTTTTTCTAAATATATATAGTCAAGTATTCTTTGTTAATAGGTATTTTAACAAAGATCATTCTGGTTATTTCATCATAAATTATTTTACTTCAAAATCCCATAGAAGTGTTTAGCCCCTCATGAATAAAATCCAAATCCTTGCATAGGTAATGAAAAAAACTTGCTTGAATTCAATATGTAAAATAATTAATACCTAACTATACATTAAATTTTGAATCAACATGTTGAATGTATATTAAGTATAAATCTATATATATATATAAAATCCAAATACCATTGACTGACTGATCGCTGTATCTCAAAAACTACGCAACGTACCGACTTGAAATTTGGAATATAGGTTGTTCTCATATTTTCACCGTGCAATAAGGAAGGATTTTCAAAAATGTTGCGTTTTAGTGGAGTAATTAACAATTATAATTATTCACCGCCAATACGTATTGTGCGGCACGGCGGCCCGAGGGTCTCCAGCTACCTGCAACCTATCCTTTTTGTTCGTCGTCGTCCGGTCGTCGTGTTGTTCCGAAAAGTTTATCGATAAAAATAATTTCATGCATCGCGCGTACACCAATACTCCTATTTTATTATAATGAACGATAAAATGCACACCGATAACATAAACCAATACACATACAAATTCTATTTATTAGTTATTGTCTCTCCATTGCCTTGCCACGGTGCCTATGCATTAAACACGTTCATTTCATTTGCACTTCGCACTACCAGCAGTTCGGACACGCGTAACATCATAAATATTTACAATTATAATTTTATATTATTTTATATTAGATGGAATACTTAATGATCTAGATACGCAATAAAAAAGAAGTTTCTAATATTTGCTTTTTAAAGAGATGGTAAGACAGGGATCTTAAAATTCACGGTGGAAATTGAAACATTTTTTTTGTTTATAAATGATTGCCTTTTGGTTGCAAGTTATATAATATTCGAATTATTTCACAAAGCTGGGTACAATTACGCCGGTTTGTAATGTCCGTCAAGTTAGCACCGGCACATTATACTACGTCTATGTCCATAAAAATAAATAAAATAACCACCTAAAAATTCGGGATTATCAACTATGACTTCAATGCAGCCCTATTTTAGGTACACTGTATGCACATTTTTTTTCAACTACAAAGCTGTGCTAATATAAGCTATATTTTATCTCCCTCCTCACTGTGTCCGCAATCTACCGCAGGTAGATTGCCTACCTGATAATTTACTGTTCGCATAACCATAAGCCAGTCTCACGGGCAACGCCACGCGGGATGGCTAAAAATTAAAACATAATATGATTTCACTTCCATACCTATGCAGAGCGAATTACACCCAAAAGGAGTTAATTAATCACAATTTTTTCACGGGCAACGCCAGGTTATTCAGCTAGTATATAATATAGTAATAATGTATGAGTTTATGTATATAAGAATAATCAAACAATAAGTACATACATCATGTCTACTATGACCCAAAACAGATTCCTGGCTATAATAAATAATATGAAAAGAGATTAATTATCCAATAATAACATAAAATTATTGATAACGGTGTTTTATAAAAATTGTCATCTAAAATATAATATGGGACTATACATTTATAAAAATAATGTATAATATAACTTTTAATTATACTTATCTTAATGTCTACTTATCTTGTTTAATGACTTTACTGTATGATTAAACTTTTATCTAACAGGACTCCCCACGACTACTTAACTTTTGCGACGCTCATGACGGGGAGTGTAGAAGATTTTAACCCCCGTGGCTCCTTTGTAACCTTGGGGTTTCTAGAAATCTTGCCCCCCCCCCATATAAACTAATTAAATCCTAATTGCGCTCATGTGTGACTATATGGTTTATATGGAGTGTACAGCCTGTAGACCGTTTTTCGTTTGACACAAATTTACATACCTAATATAATATGTTCCTCTTATACTAAATATATTCAGAAATTGAGTATTAAGCACATTTAATAAGCTATTTACGAACAATGGATCAGTGAATCAATAAAATGTGTGAGGGTCATGGACGCACTGTTTCCTTTATATCTAGGTACCTACCAAATATATTTAAATAACTAAAACAAATTTATAAATAATATTTATTCTAACATAAGTAGGTACCAAGTATAATAACAAAAATAAAAATGAGTGTGTTAGTTAGTTATTTCCCCGAACAAATATATAAGTAGGTACATAATATTATTCAAATATTTCTAATTATATATAGGTACCTACGGTTTACAATTGCAATAAGCTTCTTTTGACAACACCTTCCAAAGCTTTACTAAATAGTAAATATCTAATGCACTTTATCGTAACTTATTACATTATAGATTATTTCAAAATTCAATTGTCTTAAATTTTTTTGGCAATTTTTTTCTTTTACTTTAATGATGGCGGTCACTGCGAAACTACGTTCACCACAGTGGTGCTATGATGCCGCTCTACCACAGGTGTATGCGATTGATTCATTATGTTAATTATTATTTATTACTTATTAGTTATTACAATATCAAATAATAACCATAATTTAAATGGACATTCCTGAACTTACAATACATGTACGAAACTACGAAATACTTCGGCACTTAAGTTCACGGGGAATTTAACACACGAATATTAAAATCTTTCATATATGTTGGTACTTCGTGTACCCTCGTGTTGTTATAATGAGAATATTAGATCCCTACGTGTTTATGTACGCCCTATTAAATATTTGCATACATATTTCAAGGAATGGTGGTGAAAAGTGTCGCTGGTTTATAAATCGAGTGAAAGAGTTGAACACTTGTACAACCTGCACGTTTTATTTTTTTTAAACAATTTTAATTTAAACTTGAAACCCATCGTTTGTTTATATTTATATTTGTTTTTGAAAAACAAATATTTCCTTTGAAATGTATCCTTTAAAGCTATCAATTGCTATTAAAGATACCTCTATAATATATTAAATACATTAGATGACCAAATAATTGGAAACCCCGTTAATAATAAATCAAATACAAATATTATTAATTAAATGCACTCAAACTAATTCCAAAAGCACCAATTTTGAACTTAAAATACGAACCTATACTGCAGTTCACACAATATGATTTTTTCTCAATGAATCTGGTAATAAAAAATAAAAAATAATGTTGGTAATATTATGTAGTACCTATTTTATTATTGAAAGTAAAAATATCATCCAAATATAATCAAATTAAAAATGTGTGCATTAGTATACATTGCTATAAAGTTTATAGTTTAACCATACAATATATTATGATGTGCAGAATTTTTTTCAATTACATATATGAATGAAATTAAGTTTTGTATAGAGCTCGTATAAATCTAGTGTATGTATATTATATAATTTCTCCATTGTAATACTTTATACTTTATAGTATAGTGCTTACTAGCATTTATGTTATTTTTCCATGCATTAATTTGAATAATAAAAAGATAAAATTAAGTTTAGACCAGTAATCCAGGACCACCCATTTCAGATCAACTAATCAAGCAGAACATAATATTTTTAAGTCCATAATTTATTTATTTATTCTTTAAGAAAATAATGGGCCCCACTGAATAAGTTTGTTCTAAATAAGGTCAGGCACATACATTTAAAGTATATGGTAACTGATAAGACACATGAATATTGAATTCTATAATGTATACATTATAAACATTGATTTGA
Source organism: Sitobion miscanthi (assembly GCA_008086715.1). Classification (NCBI taxonomy): domain Eukaryota; kingdom Metazoa; phylum Arthropoda; class Insecta; order Hemiptera; family Aphididae; genus Sitobion; species Sitobion miscanthi. The sequence goes on from CM017802.1 coordinate 13,305,397, forward strand.
AATAAAATCAATTACTTTATCTAAAAAAATATTAAATAAAAGATTAGGTTAAAGTTAAGGTTAGATAAGGTACAAAGTTCATGTTGCATAACTGACATTTGTTTTTATATAAACATTTATTGGTTGATGAAGCTAATAAGTAACATAGGCCAATATAGGTACTATAAAAATGTACATATAAAAGTGGTTTTATTTTTACATAGAAGATGTGGACGAAATATTAAATAAAAACATATTGGTCAAACTTCAGTTATTTTTATTTATACTTTCGCTACGGTCATTATTTAAGGGGCAATATTTAGGCAATTTCTAATCTTGTCATAGCCGCCAGGGATCCATGTGTTAGTTGTAAATGATTATTAGTGTGAGTGAAATTAAATGTGGGTATCCTCTCTTGTACGCGCATGCGCATGTCAATAACTCGATAACCATATAAATTTCACTACACGAATTTTACAAAAACATACATTTATTTTGACAAAAATAAAGTTAGTTAACGTCGTCTGATTTACATTCTGAAAAAATATTTGAATTCAGCAGAAAAATAACTGTAGGTCGTACGAAACATTTTCCGTTTTTAATATTAATTTTAATTTTAATTATGATTCGAAAAAGTTCATATTTTTAAGTTTTCAATTACAGTTCACAATAATATAAAATTTAGTTTTTACAAAGTGCTTCGTAGGATCTATCGACAATTTTCTGGTGAGTTAAAATTTTTTTTTAGAATCAAAATCGGACAACGTTAACTATCTTTAATTTTGTCAATACTTTAGATCTTTTCAGCCAAAATTGACGGCAGTAGGGAGACTCCTTAAAGCCTTAAATATACTCTGTTTCCATTCCTACTGATATAATAAAGGTACTGAATCACGTTTATATCCTAGTTTAAACAAACATATTTTAGTGTTAGAGACAGTTGACCTAAGCTAACTAATTTTCCCACGTGTCTACTATTTCAGAAATATGTCAAGAGACCGAGACGAGGGTGACTTATGACCGAGTTCAAGTTAACACCAAGTCGTTACTCATTTAAGTTAGTGGCTTCTATTTCAAAATCAACTAATTTACCGTTATGTCAACTACAATTAGGCTATAAACCAGAAAAAAAGATTAACAATTTGTTTAAAATGCCCAAGGACATTTTAATACTGTACTTATAGGCATCAGTAGTTTTTTTTTTTTTTTTTTGAAATTATTTAAAGCGATGCTTTCTTAGTTTAAATTAATGTGTTTCAATAACATGTGAATCTAAATAACTAATTTCTATTTTCTGGCTTTTTTTATGCTATACGTAATTTTTTTTACATTTTTACTCATTTCCCACTAATTTAAAGAAGCATAGATAATTTATAACGTAGAACAATAATACGATAAAATCAGTTTATTTATAGATGGGTACCTATATTTAATTAGTGTAATTTATTATAATATTGTTTTACTAATAAACCATGAGTGCATCATAGAAATCGCAAGTCATTATAATACTAAACGTCAAAACACGTTTGAAATACCTATATAAACTTTATTATCACATAATATCAGTTATCATCCTAAAAGTATTCATCATAACATATTTTTTCCTGTTGAACATTAAGAATGGAAAAAATAATTTACTTAGAGACCGTAGAGTAGGTATCAATATAATGCATTAATACTACTCCTAAAAATCACTTTGATATATTTTAGTAGTTAAGTATATTTATCTAAACGAAAACTACATTTTGTTTAAACTCTGGGATAGTTAAAATATATTGTATTATTGTAATTACGTAATATAAATTGCATGAATATTAACCATTATCACATTCACTCGTTATGCACTTATATGTATCACCAGCTATTTATCGCGTCAAAATATAATATATACTTTTAATCTTTCGGCATTAGCCCAACTTGCATAGTTGCATGTCCCATTGTTTTAATATATGTATAAAATATACAATATAAAGGATAAGATAATATTTAATTTTGTGCCTCTCGAGGGTTATAAATGTATGGCAGTAAATACTAAGGGTTATTGCCAAATAGCAATTCCTAGTTCTACCATAGATTGTTATAAATTATAGTTAAAATATTCGAATATTATGGCTGTGTTGCATAAAAAAAAAAGGATTAAATTTAATGGTTCACTAAAATGTAGTGGACCAATCATTGGCCATTTTATCTTGTTAAGTCAATAAGTTATCATATTATGCTAGTATAGCTCACTATTGATTAATTAAACGTTTAGTGCAACCCGGCATATAACTTTAATATTCAACTGACAACAGTCATTCGCAAATATGGTTATAATTTCCTGTGTTTGGCAAATATATAATAATATGTTTCCATGATATTATTAATACATTTTTATTTTTCGAAAACGATCAGTTAGTAGGTATAGGCAGCCTATAGGTAATTATTATAGGTATCTGGTAACATGCAATCATACTTTATTTAGGAAGTAATTACACAACCAGTAAAAATAAATTATTAATATTAAAATATACTGATATAATTGGAGATTTTTGTGCGGATTCATAAAAATAAATTATTCAACATCAAGTTATAGTCTGCCCTGACGATTCCCGATACAATGATTTTCGATGGGCCGCTATATCCTAAATTCCTAAATGCTTAAATTCGTTAAACTACACAATAATTTACATATTTTAATATTTTCAAGTTTTAACATGTATACCTATGTATTTGTTGTATTTTTTTAAAATTAGAAGAACTTATATGAATTTTTTTAATACGTTTTTTACAAACTTAAAAGTATTATAATCAACATGAAAAAAAATGTAAAAAAATAATATGTCTATAGATAGCATTAGTCTAAATATTTTTTTTAAAATTTAGTATAATTTCTGTTTTTTTGTAATATTTGATTTTTTTCAGTTGATTTTGAAAACAACTGGACATTTTTACTTTTTATCTCCTAGGTTAAATTATACTAATAAGCAAATTAAAATCCTTCAAAATAATTTAATTAATCGATAGTATTTTACTGGGCACATTAAATATTCAAGCTCATATTTATACTGAATTTGCACTATAAGTTATAAACAATTTCTACCGATTATTGAACGAAAATTCCTATATGATATTTAATTTCAGAAACAAATGGAAAGACCTAACACATTTACATAATATAAATTTCTATCCGTGAAGGATTTAATGGATTTTATTGTTTTTCAAGCATTAATTTGAGTTTAATTTATGGGATTAATATTTAATGCAGTATAGGTAATACTCGAACCTATGTGTTTAAAACATACAAAATAATGCAATAATTGCAATTATTGAGAACAGTAAATAGTGAATACCAATACTTAGCAAAGATATTTGCAGTTATTATAGTCTTAATTGAAGTGACCACTGCACTTTATAATTAGCATATATAGATCGGAATTAAATAATAGGTATGCATTTGTATTTTGCCACTATAGTTAATACCTACCTATTAATATTATGATGCACAGTACTTTTATTTTGATCTAGTACTATAATACCGTTGAAAACTATAATACCTACTATACCAATAACTTTCAGTTAATTTTAAACCGGTTAATTTTGAAATTTGTCATTACTTCATTAACAATAAATTATAAATATATTATAATAGCTGTACCTATGACCCAATTCCACCCAGCAAAAAATGATCAATTATTAGGTACGGTATACTAAGTTGTATAAGTACTCGGTTTTAGTACACGCCTCAGTTCACAGGCAAATTGGCATCGGTGTACTTACTTTGCTTAGTGAACTAATCCGACCGAGATGGTCAGATGGGAAATCCATCCGTGGTGGATATTGGTAAATTGTTTAACGTGTTCAATACCTACTCTCTAAGACTCTAAACTTAACGGATATATATGTATATATATAAAAACATACTCTGAAACTTTCGTTAAAATCGGTTGAGTAGTTTTTGAGAGCATCATGTGGTTGTGATTGGGGGAGGAGGGGGTTCGTTACCTTTTTACCCACTTAATAAAAACAATGTGATTGGGTGAGTTCTTTATACTGTGTTTGAGCGAGTATGATATAAATATATAGCTGAATGGGAAGCTTAAAAGTAACAAGACGTCTATTGACATAACTTTTAATGAAAGCGGTCGTTAAATTTCTGAAATTAGCCCCCTATACTGTGTATCACATACAAACAAATTTTACCCCTTTATAAATATATATATTTATTTATTCATTTTTATTGGATCAAAGCTTCGACGACTGAGGTAATTAGCCTGTAAAGTAGGATCGATACGGTAGGGATGAGATGGTTGGTATGGTTGGTATGGTTGGTTAACAACACGTGCATGTGTGGCAAGGGTTCCATCCGAGAACTAGTGGCAACGCACGTTCCTTACTCTCAACCACGTTGCGTGACTTATTGTAGCCACTACGCCGCGCCAAGCAACTAAATATATATTATTATGTATGTATTAAGAGGTAAGTTGAAATTTGTTATTAGAAATTATTAATAATTATTGTCGATTACTTTAATCGAAAAAGTAGCGGATCTATAGACATTTGGCATGGTTATTAGTTATTACCCCCCCCCCCCAAATAACAAATAAATTCAATTTTCTTATAGACACCACATTTAACCACCCTCAAAGGCTCAAAGTTATAACATTTTTACTACTCCAAAAGTTGATGACAGACAAAAAAAAATACACATCATTGTAAAACCAATACATCATCTGATCATCGCTCCACACAGATTTTTAAAAATTGCCTTATCCTTATATCGAAACAACTATACACGTCAAAATGACTACCTATATATTATGCCATATGCCTATATTATGTCAAAAATATGTCCTATAGACCAAGTAGGTACCTAAATCAAGCTAGGACCAACCAATCACACTCAGATTAAGGGGGGCTTAGTCGGCGGGGCCCACATTCTTCCGCCTTATTTAATGTTTAATATTTTAAAATAATAAATTATGTATCTATTTAAAATGTTTAAAAAATACCACTTAGTTAAATACTGTGGAAATCGTTTTGCCACCTACCTATATGGCTTTATAGTATAATATAGATGCCGACTGCCGAGTGTATCTCGTGCTCGACGTTAGGCCCGTTCAAGGAAGCCACGCTGTAATGGATATGTTAATTTTGAATTCAAATCTACCTAAATTAATATATACGATGAAAAAAGCTGAGCTTGAGACTGTCATCGAAATTCTTCAAGACAATTATGACGAGATTTTATCAGAATTTAAAATTCAAAAACTTATAAAATATTATTGTGGATTTCATCCTACATTTTTTTAATTCATATTTTGGTAAAACGTCCTCTAAGTCCCGATCCAATCCAATGTAATCCGGCTGAGAAATTAAGTGTATCTCGACACTGGTGATCTGTTTAACAGTTAACACTAATTATAGTGATTACCCGGAACATGATCAAAAATTTATATTTTAATTTAATATTAAATATATATATATATATATATAAATTTAAATATTTTTACTGTTCATCCCAAAAAATTGGTATGAACAAAGTGAATTAAAAATAAAAACCTATATAAAAAATGCAAAGTTTTTCCTCCCCGGCGGGGAATCGAACCCCGGTCTCCCGCGTGACAGGCGGGGATACTTACCACTATACTACCGAGGATTACGTGAGAGAAGTTCAAAATTATATGTATTTAAGTATGACTATAAAAATTATTTTTTTAAAGCTTTAAAAAATATTGAAAAAATACCAAATATTTAGTTAAAAGTAGATAACCTACTCATCTCAAATTTGTTTTCAAACTTTTTCACAATACCTCACACATTTTGTCACATTTTATGTAGTATTATTACTATAATCTATACTGTTGTTATATTATTATATAGGTAAGGGTTTATTTTAGGCGGTCATAGTAATGACTAATGAGCATTTTAGAAAATACAAATAAAATCTTAATTTTTATGAATTTACTTTTTTAGTGTTTGAATTATTGATAGTAATTACTAATTACTGATTAGTTAGACATTTTAAGAAAATAAAGTAATAAAAATAAATTTTTAGAATCTAAACGGTTTTTTATTATTTGTGCCTGTCATCACCTTTTGTAGGTATAGTAAAAATACTTAAATTGTCTTCAACAGTATCTTTTCTGGTAGGAAAATAAATCTAGTTGGTACCTGTGAAGGGGTAAAAAGTAAAAAGTTCTCAATAGTTTTAAAAAGCGTCAGGATAAACAAACAAACAATTAATGGAAAACTGAGTTTTTTATGCAAAACCAGTTTATGAAATAAGTGTAACTCTGTGTAACTTTAAAAAATAACAAGATATACTCTAACAAGATAGAGTTTTTTTTTTGTTTTGAAATCATATACGTTTGAAAAATAAATATTATTTCCTTTGAAAATAAGTGATTTTAGATTCTGAGCGGAGCGATGAATGTATTGATTTTAAAATGATGTGTGTTTTTTATTTTTATTAACTTTTCATTTCTGTGTCTGTGGTCACTGTGTGGGGCAGTAAAACTGCTTCGATTTTCTTCAACAGTATCTTGTTCGATGGGAAAATGAATCTAAAAATTCTCAATAGTTTTCAAAAGCATCGGGAAAAACAACATAAAAAATAAAGAAATTTTTACGCAAAATCGGTTTTTTGACAAAATCGATTTTGGTTTTTGGCGTAATTCTAATTATACTCTAATTTACTCTCAATTATCATAGGTACATGACATTTTCACTGAACATTTCTATTTGCATTTTATATACATCATAAAATATTCAAAATATTTTGACTTGTTTTGAGCTGTTTACGGGCAATATCAATTTTTTTTTTCTATGAATATCAATACATTTTTATTTGTTGGGTAAAAAAGCCTGAAAATTTAATACAAGGACCTTAATATATTTTTTCAATGACATTTGAAAAATAATAAAAATCCAGCCGCATATTTTTTTCATAAGCATTTAAAGTTCGAATCTTGTAAAAGGCGTGAAAATCACGAAAATATGCAGATTATTTTGAGTTAGAAATTCCTAAAAATGTTTATTTTTAAATCTAAGATTTTAAAATGTAATACAAGATTCCTTAAAAGGTTATCTACATTTATCAAAAAAAAATGTCTAAAAGAGTCAAATTAAATTTTTATGAGCGTTTGAAGTTCATATTTTACACGATCAACTGTTTTTTGCATAAATAATAAAGAATCTATGGTTTTTTGTTTTATCCGTGCTAGAACGTCAGGAGCTCGTGCGTTTTTTCAGCCCCACACATTTAAATTTTGTAAATATTTAGCAATGTACCACTTAAAAATTATAATAGTAGGAATAATACAAGTATACATTAGTACATTACACTTGTAACATTATAATCTCAGTGTTTGTACCTATATGGCTATTGGCTATATATTTATTATCATAGGCATACTAGTCTGTCCTCAAACATTGAGATAGAAGATAAAACTTTGGAAGGGTACTAAGGAAGAGAAAAAAAAACGTTTGTCGTTTGGTAAACAATAATCGTAAATTTATGTGATTACCTATCTTAATGTTAATTGGTTTACGATAGTGACATACATCAATTTTGTATGGTATTCATTTTTCAAAGTATAGATGTTTTAGTTTTTCAATTTTATGATGAAAAAAACCAACGGTTAAAATTGTTTTGCAAATTATTATTTTATTAATATCGAGAGAAGGAAAAAGGAAAGCATGTGTAGTGAGATAAAAATAATGAAGAGATGGGCAGTCGGGGAAGTGCGGAGCGGCTAATTACAAAGGGTATGGAAAATTAAGACGGTCACATATCGGCACTTGTATTACATTATTTTTATTTCTACTACAGAATATTATTAGTTGAGTACGGAATTGATAATTTATTATAGAGTGTAAAATGCATGTGTGCTCACTTACCTCGTATAGCTGTGAAAGGTACTCGTTGATCCTTGTTAGAATGGATGTATCTCTAATTGGTGTGGATCGATGCACGTTACTATTATTTTACGACTCATATTACAATATCTTATAGCAGTTATAAGTTCATATTTTGCTTATGCACTGTCGACTCTTTGTATTTGCGATATATTATAAAGACAGAAAGGATTTGATAGCATGTAACGATTAAGAGTGCTTTGAATTACAATATTGATTAGTACTTTTATATATGTGTTATTTAAAAACTGTATTTTCCTGACTCATATGTGTCTTTATAATTTTATAATTGTTTGTTTGCTAATATCATGGATTTATATATTATAACAATTTATTATGATGTTTATCCGACTACTCAAGCAGGACTTGGAATGGATTGTATTACTTGTTTCTGATTGATATTTTTACAACACACTCTTCAGTACTTATATATTTGAGGTTTAGTCGCTTAAGAGGAAACGACTTTCGGTACAGTGCATAAGCCTGCCCGGTCCCTTGCTCGGGATCTAAACTGCAAATATATCTTGTCAACCCAACGTCTACGAAAGACAATGAATTGACGATCAGTACTTGAAGTGGAGTTTATTATTTATTTTTATTTAGTATTTGGTTAAGACGCATGCAATTACTTATATATTTGAGGTCTAGTCGCATTAAAAGGAAACGACTTTCGGTACAGCGCATAAGCCTGTATTTGCTCGGGATCTAAACTGCAAATATATTTTGTCAACCCAACGTCTAGGAAAGACAATGAATCAGTACTTGAAGTGGAGTTTGTGTAGATTTTTATAGGTTGACGTGCATTATAGATGTATTTATATATAAATCGGATCTTTGGGAGCGTAGTGTTTGGATACGGATGAATGGAAGTCTTTTTCTACATAACTTAATATTATTGAAGGATCATTGTGTTTATAAAGAATTGAAACATAGTATTTTCATGGTAGGATAGTAAAGTGAATATATCAAAAATGAGCTCATACCTGGTGTTAAAACAAACACAATAGTTAAGTTAACTTTGTGGAGAAAGATAAATGTCAGATTTAAGAAAAACTGTACGGTAGCATTTAGTTTTGCTGTGGGTGGCGTTGACGACGTCATGTTTGTTGATTGTAGCAGTGTACTGCGCCGACATGGCACATCGTATAATCGTCGTGAATAGCACCGTCTCGGGATGATGATTGATTGACGTCTGTGTGACTTCGAAGGTGCCTCTGTGAGTGAGCTAGATAACACTATAGCATGGTTTAAGATAGAATGGTTGCGCGTCGAACGATAAATACTAAATAATGCCAGGAAGAAGTGCTTATGTCAATTTACTAGCTCTTAACGCGATCTAGTGATCATAAATAATTGAGATATCTATGAGAGATTGATATAGTAAATAAACATAATACTAAAATATATTGTAAGATACAATTACTGTTTTTAGCGCAGTTTGGTAAAACATAAAGAAATCGACACTAGATGGCACTAACTGTCAGTAAATACATATGAGTACATTGCATAGTCACTAAATCATTAAGCCTAACATACGTAGACGCGTAACCATTCTATCTTAAACCGTGCGCTATAGAGAACATGAAAAATTTATAATTAATAATTCAAACATATTTTGACCTGTTTACGGACATTTTCAGTTTCCAATTTGTTTGGTTTTTTTTTCAATAAATGTCGAAAAGCTTAAAAATGTAATACAAGGCTCCTAATATAATGTTACAATTTGGTTTGAAAAATATTAAAAATACAGTCATCATTTTTTTTTTAAAGCATTTAAGGGACCTTGCTAGAGCATTGACTTGAGGAGGATCATTTAGGCAATTTCTAATCTCGTCGTCGCCACCCTGAGATCTATTTGATAGTCGTAAGTGTTTATTAGTGTGTGTGGCATCTATGCGGGTCAATTGTAGCGCTACGGAGTGCCTCACACGCACTTGCACTTATAGGTCAGTACCTATGTAATATTGTGATCATGAAAAAATGTTTATTTTTCACTCCAAAATATGATTCTAATTCCAACAATACGTTGCAACGATTACCTCGTATTGCATTCTGACAAAATAATCTTTTTTTCCGTAACAAACTCTATATGACTCAAACTTTGTTCAATTCGTTATTTAATATTCGGTGTATGGTGTATGGTGTTTAAAATTTAAATTAACTTTTCTATTGTCCGAAATAAAAATTCTGATTCACAGCAGTATATTATCAGGTAGGCAATCTACCGTCGCGGACCCCGTGCTGTTTGTACGTAAGTGTAAAAGACTAAAGTATCAAACCAAGTTTGTCATTTTTACTTTGTTCCACCTACGGAGGTTTAATATAATCAATTAACACGTTCACGGCCACGTGTCACATATATGTAACATGTCACATGTGTGTTTGTTCTGAGAGACCGGTGTCAATATGATGTTTAAATGGGAGTTATTTACTCCGGTTTATCCTAACAAATATTATTTTTTCGTGGTTTAATTATACGTTATCTGAGGAATTGATTTATATAGTTGGTTTAAAAATTGGCCGATAGATGGAGTTGTTGTTTCTATTTAGGAGTTCATGTTTAATTAAAAGCCATTTTATGAGATGGTTTATTTATATTATAAAGACGACTCAAATTTACCCCTTGGTAAATCTCTTTGTATCGTGTTAATACAAAAACCTAACGCAACCGTACTAAAATCTGATGAATAAAAAAAAAACGAAATTAACACTTTTTAAATTAGCCTATCTTCTTCCCATAGGTCTAATCTACACACAAACATTCATTTTTATCTATACTAATATATAAAATGATAGCATTTGTTTGTATGTTCGGATAAACTCCGAAACTACTAAACTAATTTCGAAAATATTCTTTCACCAATACAAAGCCACATTCTTTGTGAGTGGCATAGGCTAATTTGTAAAAGGAAAGTGATCACCCCGGTAGTTGCTCAAACAGGAATTTTGAGATTTACGATAGAAATTTTTGTTTTTTAATGGTTGCTATGGGTTATATATATTGATAAAAATAAGTGTATAGACGTTGTTGTTATTTTTGGCCATGTCGCCAGGTGTGCACTTAAGAGGCCATAACTCCGGAACCACTTACCACACAGCGTACTAATTTCACAGAAACCATCTACGTATCAATCTTAATATGCCCTGAAATTTTTATCGAGATCGGTTCGGTGGATCTTGAGTTATAAAATGTATTCAAAATGTATACTTATTTTTACATATATAAATTCTATAGATTGACAAAAAATAATAATACAAATCAACAAACATGCCCGATTAACCAAATAGCAACCAATATATAATACACTATTATTATTTTAATCTGCCACAATAAACTAAATTTTTTGTTATTTAGCTTATTTTTGTCTTGACAGATGGCCCCACTGTTGTATTTTTGACATCCAGATTTCCTACTTTTCTGGAGGATTTTCCTAAAATGTTCTTTTATATGAACCTTGTCCTGACAATTACGAACACAACGAAAAAAAATTAGCGAATTCAGTACAGCTGTTCACGCATGATGCCATGACCAAGGCAAATAGGATCCATTTTTATATTAAATATAGATAATATTCATTTAATTAAAGATTAACTAATGGCAACCATTAATTATTATTGTAATAGTAACCATAGGCCATAGCAACCACTTATAAACAAAAATGTCCATCGTAAATCTTAAAATCCCTGTTTGAGCACCTCTCCAGGTTTTAATTTCCCCTTTTTAAATGAGCAAACAGCACTCAGGGATAAAGTAGCATTCTAATGATGAAATAATTTTTGAAATCTGTCCCGCTGTACTTGAGTTATAAATGGTCTAACATTTTTTTTAACTCTCTTATAAACATATACAAAATATACCTATCAAAATATGCTGTATAACTTTTTTAATTAGGTAATATGATAATAATTGTGCACAACATAAGAAAGATGGACGACGACGGTGATATCCAGTAACAAGGTATGCTCGGTTATCACGAAAAGAAACATAAAAAATCAAAAAGTAATAATTAAGTTAAAGTACAAGGTAACTATTTTTACATTTTAAAAAATTGCAAAAATATATTCCTCCCCGGCGGGGAATCGAACCCCGGTCTCCCGCGTGACAGGCGGGGATACTTACCACTATACTACCGAGGACTATGAATAAATTTAATAATTTAATTACTTTTCATTATATTTGCTAATTATATTTTGTAATTTTTTATATAATCGATTTGAGAAATATTAATTAGAGTAGCTCAATTTATTGAACTCTTTAAAAACTGTTTCACAAATGCAAAATTATTTAACAGCTAACACAGAAGCGTGGGATAATTATAATTTTTTAAATACTATATACCTAGATATAGGTACTATACCATGGTATATCTTATATCTATAATATATAGTATATTGTATATACCACCCATTTATGATCAAATCAGTATTAGCCTACTAGTTTAATTTTAGATTCTGAGCGAAGCGATAAATATATTGATTTTATAATGATGTGTGTTTTTTTTAAAGTTTTTAATTGTTTTTTGTGTCTGTCATCACCTTTTAAGACAGCAAAAGTGCTTGGATTTTCTTCAATAGTAACTTTTCTAATAGGAAAGTGAATCTAGTTGGTACTTTGGGGGGTCAAAAGTAAAAATTTCTCAATAGTTTTTAAACGCGACGTGAAAAACAAAAGAAATATTAATGAAAAACGGGAATTTTTACGCAAAATCTGTTTTCGAGAAAATCGACTTTGTTTTTTGGTATAACTCTAAAACAAATGACCATAGATACATGAAATGTTGACTGAATGTTTATATTAGCATTTTCCATACACCATAACATTTTCCAAATATTTTGACTTATTTTGAGCTGTTTACGGACATTGTCAGTTTCCATTTTTTTTAGTTTTCTTTTCTATAAATATCAATTTTATTTTATTTGTAGGGTAAAAAAGCGTGAAAATTTAATATAAGGCTCCTTATATATCGTTCTAATAGCAGTTGAAGAATATTAAAAATACATAGGCACAATTATTTTTTATAAGCAATTAAAGTTCAAATGTTGACAAAATGTATCAAATTTATAATTTAATAATTATTTTGTAGTTAAAAATTTATAAAATGTTCAACTTATGTAGCTAAGGATTGAAAATTTAAAACAAGGTTCCACGTAAATAAGTAAATACATACATGGTACACCAAATCTTAATTATACTCGTTGTCTCACAGAGTCAGACTAGCTCAAATCATTGTCGTACCGAGGATAGTACACTACTACACTACACCAACAGCACAACCAGTGACATAGACAAAGGGTGGGGGGGTCTGATCCCCCACATTGGCTTTTTATTACCTTAATAAAAAGTGTTGAGAGGGTGGGGGATTATCCAGATTTCCCCTCCCATTTAGCTTTGTCGTCCCCCCCTTTCAGAAATCATTTTCACGCAACTGAGCACAACCTCCTATCAACATTAGGGAGCGCCTCCCCAAAGTCGATAGGAGCGACCTCCGTCGAACACGTTATGTTGCATCTTCCCGTTTGTCACCGTCAATATTGGCTGACAAGTCTGGATCCTCCAGTATGACTTTTCTTCGATGACATCAACATTGAAAATCACTGGCAGGACAAAGTTTATTGATCTCCATTCTCCGTATGACCGCTGTTCGTAAGTCGTTGGCCAATAGGTCTGCATGAGAACTCAAGTTTAGCCATCTTCACATGATTATATTTAACTGCATCATTAATTTTTCATTTATATTTTGTAAAATCTTTCTGCTTTAATAATAATAATTAAAGACATGGATAAAATTTTTTTTTTAATTGTGGCCTAATTTGGCGCGTTGAACAAATCCTATTTGCCATCCCTGGTCTAGAATCATTGCTAGGATATGATTCTTATTTATAACAATTAATGATTAGGTCGGTCGCAGCAACAAATTAATCTGTATGTAGTATGTTATAATATGTAGGTATTTAATAGAGATAAACTATAGTTAGGTAATATTATAGTAAAATAATTATACTGAAATAAACATATTTTATGTTTAACTTAAAGCCTTAGATTATAATATATAGTATTTGAAGTTTAAATTTAAACACCGTGCTAAAAACAAAAAATATAAAAATTTATAGATAACCAAAATTCTAAGATGTAGCAGATCGCTAGTAGGTAACTATATGTAAAGATAATATGCCTATGAAAATGTGGCTATAGGAAAAATTTCGGTTTTCACAATAAGGACATCTATGGTCATATCGATTATTTGTAATTAAAAAAAACCGACAAAATTGTAATAATTCTGATACTTATTTCGAATTATGAATTTATAATGTTATAGTACATAATATACCATACATGCTACATACGTACAGCAATGCATGTCCACGGCCAGCAGCAAAAATGCGTATTTTCCGAACGCTATTTGAACATGTTCCGGAGAAGGCTGGGTAAATAAATTAATAAATTAAGTGCGGATAGCCCATCTCGGTCAGATATATGAGGCCACAAAGTGAGGTGCACCACACGGACTTGCCCGTAAGTACACGGATTACAAACTTAAACCAAAATGCACTAAGCGCCGTATTTGATATTTTCTTTATTTTTATTTTTTTCCGGTCAGAGTCGGGTAAATTATTTAATTATATACTATTATATATATCTGATATTCCACGGCGTTTCTCTTGACAAATTAAATAATGCCATTGGACCCTATACACACAAAATATATTCGTTTTTTCATGAACTAACAAATCCCTGTGTGAGCCCCTCTTTTATAAGCTAAATCAAAAAGTTGGCTTCGGGGTGCACGTACTTCTCGGGTATAGGAGTATACTAGTATAGCATACATATATGTAATAATATAATTATGTATTAATAATATTAATTTTGTATAACATTGTTAAGTGTGTTGTATTAAAACTAAACAGTTTGTTAGTTATAGTTTTCTAAAATCTAATTGTTCTACGCCGCTACCTACATATTATAACACAGTTACAATTTGCAGAATTTTATAGAAGCGTGAATTACAATTGCAGACTTTTCATATACGTTAAAATTATGCAGGGAAAGAAAATAAAAGGGAAAAACATGATCCACTTTTATACAATGCACGTAATTATGTAGGTATATAATAATATTCAAGCCGCTCATGACGAAATATACAACAAACGAGTAGTTTATACAATGTAATAAATTTAATAAAATACCTCTCAGAGTATTATTAAGTCTTTAAGAATTAAGCACTTAAAATGCAAATCTTCATATAAAATGTATAAACGTAAAATCATATCTATTATCAAAATCTTAATACTGGTTGAAAATTACTCGTTAATAAAATATCTACTATATATAAATTAACCAACATGCATTATTAATAATACGATGAAATAAATACAATTTATGTGTTTATTTTTTACATAATATTATATTTGTATATAAATGTACATTTAAATATTCATAAATCAACAGGAAAAAATTAATTTCATGTACATTTATTCTTATAATTAAAGAAAAAACTCAATTCGCTTAGAAAAGCATTAACATTTATTTTATTATTTAAAATATCAATTAATATGTATTACACTATAATAACTATATTAATCATCATTCTATCGTAATAGTATTATCACATGAATTTTGTTTTGAGTCACGAAAATTGAATAATTTTTGGTTTATATACTATCCTTGATATAGCCATGTATAGTGTTATCAATCCTTACAGAAATAAAATTAAAAAAAATAAATACTTTTATATATTAGCCGAGCTGCCATGCATTCCTATGTTTTTTTTAAATAAAGAAAATATTGTAATTATTAATGTACTGTTTTTTATTGAAATGTAGGTTACACTTTAAAAAACAGCGTGTCATTCGGCATTCAGCAAGTTTATTTTATTGAACGTGTCAATGTCCTGTACGTTGTATATTATACAGTTATGTCTCAACGAAATTTTATTGTAAACTAATTATTATTATATTTAAGTATTTTTACAACATAAAGCGGCACACTTTGTGCTCTAAAACACTCTATTACAGGCCTGCAGTACGCTGGTTGTATAGATTAATACGACTGCGTCTGTGGTCTGTACACTTTAATTTTTAATAATGTATTATAATTTGTAGTCGACGATAAACCACAGTTCTTGTATCAACAATCAATCCTCATATATTTATAATACATAATATATCTACGTTATAAGTTTGGGGTCATACAGTCATATTATTACGATATTATACTCTAATTTAAATATTAAGTACACCTACGTGTATATTAGTGAGCGCAATGATTAATGACTAATATACATTTGTTATATTGCCACAATATAAAAGGTAGTGACTAGTGAGTTTTTCAGATTTCAATCGAGATTACATTTGTATTTGCAGTTAGTGCGCTCGATCTTAAATGGTTTATTTGTTGTTTTGAATTTTATATTTGTTTAAATAATTTACCATTATTACACACAGGAGGTGCATTCAAACTCGTTGTCGATTCTCTCGGAGAGTCTACTTTATGTTTATGAGCTCCACGTCATTACAACGTCTTCATGTCACTTGACAGTTCCACGTACTGGACTTAAGGCGCGCACACTTCTACCTGTATACTTAACATTTAAATCCTATGGTTTATATTATAATAACATATTATAATATCGTAATATTATATCGAGAAACAGCCACCGGCTCCACGCGTATAAAACGGCCCGTAACCCATTACCTCCCATCTCTCTCGCGCGTATTTTATGTACCTACAATTTTATAATATTATATATTATAATCCGTTGTCTCGTGCGTTTGTGTTTGATCACCGCACGCGGCAGACCCAAATACTTCATGTAAGTAAGTATAAGTACCCATACACCTTTTCATCCCGTCTACACACAAACTATTAAATAATAATATATAGGTAGGCACCGTGTGCGTTTTTGTGTGTGTGTGCGGCGGATGTGTATGCATGTGAACGAGCATATAATAATTTTAGTCGGTGTCTAAAGGTGTCGGGATATGGGGAAAGAGATAGATAATGAGAGAGACATAGGTGTTATAAGAATGAACAGTTTTTTTTTCTCTAACGGACAGTGAAAACTTGATCTCTGGCATTGGCCCCGAGGCACTGCGTATTATTATTATTATATATACCTACCTAATACATACCGCCGCCCTCATCGTCGTGGTCCTGTAGTATTGTATATATGGCTATATATATATATACTCATACATAGGTAAAGTCGTCGGGGTGGAGGTCTATCTGCTGCTGCACGGTCGCGAAAACGTTTGCCGCTGCAGATAATAACACTGGCTTTAGACGTCCAACGTCGAATTAGCTTTTCGAGATAATATCATGTTGGGCGAAATATAATAGTAATAAAAAAAAACCAACTCGACGAAATTAGGTCTGCGGGCGATAATTATTGTAACACATTACGTGCGAAAATGATGGATGGGCATATATATATATAGAAATATACGCAAAAGATAAAATTATGATTACGGCGGCGGTCGGTCGGTCACGACCTCTCTAAACGCGACGACGGTGATGAAAAACAATCTAAACTAATAGCTCAATATAGGTGTATATAAATGTTCACACTCACGTCAGACACACACACACACACACACACACACACACACACACACACACACACACACACACACACACACACACACACACACACACACACACACACACACACACACGCACACACACACACACACCAACAGCGTGTAGGTAACGCGGTCGTGACTGACGGTTGTCCGTCGTCGGTACATTTTGATCGTACGGCATTGCGAAGCGGATGCGATGCGATTTACGATCGCGATCGAATTCGCAAATAATTGTCTACGTCCGGACTCCTCGTCATCCGTCACCGGATGTCGGGTTCGTGTCGACGGATTCCACCAGTGCGGGTGGGCTCGTTGCCACCATGACGTTTTGCATCCGTAGACTTACCTATGTACTATAAGTGTTTATGATTGCAATCATATAATATGGATGCAATATGCATCAATATGTCGCCGTCGCTATTTCGTGCCCGCAATATAATATTATTGAGATAATATTCGTGTAAACTCGTTTGGTCGTGTCGAAACGCCTTGGGATATAAAACAAGGCATATTATCCCTAACATAATGACGTTGTTAATGATCATTTTATAATTACTGATTAGTGATATAACTTATTAGTTATTATAAGTCGAACAAAATCCGGGTTTTTTCTATAAAGATAAAAATTTTAATAAGGTTTTAGTTTCTTTTTAAGCCACGAGGTATTGGTTCAAAGAAATGCCAATAATATATTATCATCGTGAATCGCGATGGTTTTAATTTTGTTCCAAGATAATATTAACATTATTATTTATTTTATCGATTGATGAGAACTAAGGAACAGCAATTATTTATTTTAATTTCAATTTTAGTTTTATTTTTATTACATGCTTATAAATTATAATTTATATTCAATAGTTATGTCTTATATTATAAGTGAACTATGAAGTATGAACTATGAAGTTTATAATTTTTAATATAATAAAAACCGTTATAATATAATATTGTATAAACAAGCACAATACCTACAAGCTATAATTTAATGCTGTGACAGGATTTTATTTTAATCATTACGATTACCTATTATTAAAGACCGGATATAATTACGTTGAGAATATGTCAAAATTGCACTAAAAATATGTCAACATTTTATTGAAAATATATCAACATTGCAGTAGGTTAGGCCAGCAACTATAAATATGTTAAAAGTACAATGAAAAATACATTTAAGTTACATAAAAAAATCATATATCATATAAAATATATAATTATTTATTACTTACATAACATAACGGACATTAATAGAATTAATATTGTAAAGAGTATAGGTACTGTTACTTAAAGTATGTTTATACAATGATAAAGTGCGTTCAACATCTACACTTGTTAAAAGTGCATATTTAAGATAATTAAAAAAATTGGCGTTATATCTTAATTAACATGTTGATTTCTTGTTATAACCTCAGGGTAAATTCTAGGGTACTTCAGAGTATCTTTAACTATTTTCCCATTGGTGCCTGGAATACTTCGACCAATAAATTATTATTATCGATATATTAATAATATCACGACACTCGTATGAGTTATTTGTGTATTCTTAGAACGCGTCTCATCTACTATATTAGGAAAAAATTAGTTAAGATTTTTATTGAATAATTACCTTAGAAATAATAATTTGTATATTTTATCACGTGAAATATACAAAAATTGCTACATACAATTAAACAGGAAAACTGTAATTAGTCCGATTCGCGTGCATTTTTGATCAGATTTAATAAAACTGATATCAATAAAAAGTTGCGATATCAATTAAATCCAGTCTTTAATTATTACGTTTAATATCAATTATTCAATGATAATGCAGTCAAATCGAATTATTAATAATGAATATTTCTTGTTGTAATTACTAATTATATCACTATTAAAAATCTATAATCTAAAATACACTAAAATACTAATAAGTACTTTGGTATTAAGTACTGCACGTGTGTAATAAATAATATATTATCAGTAGTGCAGGTGTAATAGTAATAATTATATGGTCGTCAGTTTATCGCCGAGAAGCAAATGGTTGGCCAATTATTATTTGCCAAACACAATTATTCACAGAAAGCAAAGAAAAAAATGATTCTTAATTAGACGGTTCGTCATCGGCGTGTTAACGCTAACTGGCTAAGTAGTTGACGTCGAACACTCGAACGCCATTATTATTATTTTTATTAATATTATTACCGCATTTACGATACCATTAGAGGCAGGTAGTCTTATGAACGGTTTTCAAAAGATTTTACAACCAAAAATTCCTCACCATCGTATAATTTTAAAGTATGGAGTGGATAGTGACTGCAGCTGTAGTTAAAATGCAACTGTATAAAACAATTCGAATTATGAAGTATTATTGGGTACGTACTACGTAGTAGGTACTTTTGGGTATGTAGGTATTTCAAAACTAAACTTCTGAAGTACATAATAGGTATAATATATATTATAAATTATAATACATAATTCAACTAAATGTCAAACTGTAATGTTATTGACACCATACAAGTAATAAGAATAGTTTAGTTGTTTAAGTTTATAGGACAAATTAGTAATTTAGAAAATAGTTTTTGATGCAAAAAATATTAGCTACTTCGATTGCTTAGGTCGATTCTACGTTTTATTTACGTTGTAGAAACATAAAGTCGTTATTTTATAAATGTATTATAGAAAAAAATGGATCAATCTATAACAATTATATTTTACTATACACGCAGTGACAATAACTTCATATATTATTTAGATGGATTTCAAGCTATCGACAATTTAGACCACTGACTTTTTTACACCGTTCTACGGTAAGTCGGTATGACTACAAGTTAATAACAATAGTACCTGTATGATATAATTATAGTTAATTAGTTATATAAGCATTTAAAGTTAGAACTTTAACACTTACTCGTCCGAAATTTGATTTTTGTACATCAAAGTACTTCGACAAATATTCTACTTTGTAATAAGGAATTAAAATTGTATATTGTTAAAATATTTTTTAAATGACAACGATAAAAAATGGTAAAGTATAATTTTAGAAAAATTATGTTTTTAATGACCTAGTGATGTGAAAGAAATAGTTTCAATACCATTAGTGTTTTCTGAAATAATTAGTGTTTTATGGACCACCCGTATATTATATAGGTGCAAGTATTCAAAATAGTTAATATTGTTTTATCGTAGGTATTACGATTTTTGGGCAATTAACTTACTTTTTATAATCGAAAAATTAAATTCATATAAACTATAATTTAGACAGAACAAATATTGAAGAAAAAAAATGCTAATTTTATACTGGGTGGTCAAGCGATCGTTTTCTGTTTCATCTTAATGGAAAGACATTTATGATTAATCCATTTGAAACTTTTAATGGAAAATATGAGGAAAAAAACAAGTTGTTGATTTTGGCGGAAATAATTGGGACATAATGAATCTGGTTTTTGTGTAAATGTATATTTATCACTACACTAAAGAGTTCAACAACTTGATATCCTATTAAATGGTCATCCGAATTGTATATAATGTCTATAATCTACATAGGTGTCCAAACTATTAAGCATATTATTATATTATTGTAGATGGTATTCACGGATATTATCGTTAAGTTGCTATACCATTTGATACCTAATATTATTGCTCAAATGTATATAATTTACAGGTGAGTGTATAACTAAATTGTTGTTTTTCATTTTATTGCCATAGAATTCGAATATCAGTCTTGCGATCGTTTTAATTTTTAATCTATGTAAATTGTAATAGCTAGGCATACCTTCAGTTATAGATTTTATTGTGAAATAAGTATTATATAATATTGTAATTTATATGGGAATCTTGATAAAACTTTTAAACGTAGTAATTTATTCATACTATACCAGTATAATATTTCTCTCAACATTTCCAATATCTTAATTTCACGTTCATAGGCCTGGAAATATACAGACATGCGTTTTATTTTAAAACTCCGTAACTGAAAATTAAAAACTTACAATATTTTTAGCAACCCGGTTTTTCTTACACACCGATTTTAATCTGGTACCATACTACCTGCACGATATGAGTCGGCTATAATGATAACGCAGTAGGTAGGTACTACAACAGTAATTACTACGCAGTAAGTATAACAACTGATAATTATTTATTTTTTAAAAAGATCAGATTTGTACACATGCATTGTATTTGTTTTTATATGCGACGCATAATAATTTGTACTGTGTATTTAAATATAACAATAACTACTGAAATTGTCAAATAATTTAAAATATGGACTAACTTATTTAAAACCGGTATAAATAATAAATTATATTAATATAGGTACTTCGTCAACTGATTATAAATGTTTAAACACTTAAACATAATCACAGCTTGAAAATTAAAAGTTGATATCGTACCTTGAAATATGATCAGAACATTTAAAAGAAATATCTATAGCTACTTACTGAAAATTATTGTTTTCAAATCCGCTTGGAAGTAATTATTTCTGTTTTTAATACATATTTCGACCTATTATTTTACATTTCTCTATAATAGGTTATAGGAGCCATTGAGCTAATTAATATTTAAACCCAATAATTGATAATGATCATTGTTTATTAAAAAACATCGATATTTAAATGAATAAAAGTAAAAAACCATTGTAGGCGATTGTGCATTCGTTCGAATTTCAATTGATTTGGAATAGTTAAGTAGGTACGTTTGGGATCATTACATTTTGTGAAAAAAAACCGATTTGTTCTCATTAGTTACAACTTACAACAGAATAGCAGATGTATTTTATTTTTTAAACGTCAAGTATCCTCTTCTTCGATCAATAAAATTACATTTATATAATTGAATCACTTGGGCGTGGTGCATAGGAAATAAGCGTATAGTGTACATAATACAATATCTAGTCACGCCCAATTGTTAACATAACAAGCTTAAAATAATATTATTATACTAAAAATACAGCTCGCGTCCGATAGAGGTCGGTGCAAGATAATTCCATATCACTACGATAACACACCTAGACATAATAATCTTACTATTGATTATAATAATTTCGGGTTGCATGAAAAATTAATTAATTGAACGGTTCAATAAAATTGGATGGACCAATCATAGGCCACTGGGCCACTAAATCATATTTATGGGACCATTAGCCCACTATTGATTCAATAAATGTTTAGTAATTGTTCACGTAACCTGGCATAAACGGCTATGATTTGTTTATAGTTTATGTTTTATTTAACTAAATAATTTCAAATGATGATATTGTTCTCCTTATATCTCAAACGGTTCGAACGATGGAATCATCGGATCAGGAGAAAAGATTTTTAGCTCTTCGTCAATAGTGAACCTAAGTCTTTTTTTTAACTAACAACAGACTGTTTTCTAGCCGAAATATTATTAGTACCTATATAGTTACATTTATTTAATATAATTATTTATTTTTTGTGTTTGGATAAATTAATATAAATTATGTGCTATACTATTATTTAACTATAATATTGTATACTACAACGTGCATTTGTAGACAGAAGCTTAATAATACCGGCCACCGCAGAGTGCAGATTACTTAAATTAAACTAACTAATAACTATAATTAATAATTTGATTTAAAATAATGAATAATTATATAATATTGTACTATCACAAAAACGTGTATTATATTATAACGACATTACGGTAATTAAGTAGGTAAAACTCATGGTACTTATTAACGATTTAAAACAAACAATTTAAATTATTCAATTTTGATTTAATACGAACAATATCAATATTATTATTTCCATTGTATTGCATACTAAATTAATAAGTATACCATACTTAGAGAAACGGTTAGAATATATGGTTTGGGCATGCATGGAAAGTATATGTGGGAACCTAATTAAAAATATGTTACTCAATAAAATAAATAAAACAAGACCCCTATTACGACCCAAAACTCGATGAATTGACGTAGTTGCCAAAGATTTATCAATAATAGACCAGAACGCAACTTTAGAGACAGCGCATCAGAGAGATAGATGGAGAGGGATTTTGATGATGGCGCTGGTCCTAAATGGACCGTTAAGCTGAGCAAGAAGAAGAAGTAGAAGAGGAAGTATATTATACTAAATTAATTCTTTATTAGCATTATTTCGAAATGTATCTGATGTAATGAATTATAAATATTTACACTACCTAGCGAGTATATACTTACCTACCTAAGCAAAGAAAGTATCGTTAGTATAATACTAATATCATTTGCATGACTTTGATATTTTAATATCGTAAAATGCTTTCCACTTTGAAATATTTTTATGTTTCAAAAATGCATCGGTTTTTTTTCACACAATATACAATATTACATTGGAATTCGAGATTACACGCACATACATGTGTGCACTCAGGATATTATTATTATACTTGGAAGTCGGGAGTACGGTTTAGTACTTTCAGTAGCTTCAAATACTATACAATCGAATTGACGTATTGTTTAAGTTATCCGACTGGCAATTGTGACTATTGCAGCGCAATGTTCGAAATGGGCTTTCATCCTAATGTCAAAATCGCAGAGTCCTTTGTATTTAAAATACCTACCTACTATATAATATTATACATTTAGCCAACTAATAATATACTATAGGCATAATAATATTTGCATTATGCACATTACCATAATAAAATATTCAAATTACACACTGCGATGTTATACGATAGTGAATTTCTCGCATGTACAATGTTCAACCAATTAAATTAAGTATAAGTATTAAGTATTTTGAATTTTGCATATTATTAGTCAGGTAGATATATTCGATATTATTTTGTAAAGGATGTATACCATTACTATCTGTTATATTATAATAATATAGGTTATAGGTACCTATATAGGCTTCACTGTTGTGACTGCGTGTGCTCGGAACTACTGTGCACTCGATCGTGAGCCTTAAGGGCATAAAAATAAGACACTGTCCACGTTAAAAAAAAAAACGCTTTATTATAATATACAAAGTAATAAATTATGACCGCGCACTTCAGTATTTTCCGACCGCTTACCGAGTAAACTTTAATATTATATAGTCAATAATATGAATAACCTATTTTAATGACCCGTTGTTCTCGCCTATTCGGTCTCCATTTTAATGTCCCATGATATATAACTTAATCCTGCACGTCCCTAATTACTGGTGGCCACGAATCACGATTATTTATTGATTGTACATTAATACGTAACGTGTAATCTCGTATTACCCCGAGTGGTAATTATATATACACATATATATACTATGCAGTATTTATTTTAATTTTATTTCTACAATAGCACTTAAATATACCAAAACACAATAATCCGTCTAATTATCGCAAACACGGAGTATCTACCAACCTACGTCCTACATAATATATTAGGAATAAATGTATAAGACGTACCTATATAATACCTAATGGCGATATTACCAATATTAGACTAAACTATCTGTTCAAAACGACGGAAATGCAGCCGTATCGTTTTAGGTTAAAACCAGTTCTGTTTTAGATTAATGGTGATTGGTGGCCATGAAAATAATTAAAACTCCCAAGACGAAGCTGAAGAAATAAGAATAAAACAAAACAAAGATTCGAAAACAATTATAATATTACTATAGTGGACCGACCGTTACATGGAAAGTATATTAATGATATAATTTGGGGTTGTAAGATTTATTGACCACGTTTATATTATATGGTATAGGTATAGTGTCCCTTATCATTCGAATTATACATATTATAATATTATAGTGGGTATCTATATAAAACTGTACCAGCTATATACACGTATTTAGTGTTCGGATATTCCACTTGAATTGTTTTATTATTATATTAATATTTTTATAATACTGCAAACAAGTTTTTGTTAAAATACAAAATTAATTACATGTAGTATAATTGCAAAGTACTTACATCACTGCTACACATGCAAGTTGCAACGTGTAATGACCGATAGTGCAATCTATGAAATCAATCAGTCAAATCATTAAATAATTGAATTATTTACTATACAAGTTTCTAGTATATAGTTTATTCTAGCATACTTCAATATATAGTAATAACATATCGAGAAACAGTAAATCATAAATCCAAACGATTACCTATAGAAATTGACTCATTGGTGGAAACTTAAATTTGTTCAGACATAAAAATCAAAAATAACTCAGATTGGTGAGAAAACTACTTTATAATAAAATATTTTATTACTACTTTTATTTATTTTATTTATATTTTAGAATTAAAAAAAAAATTAATATTTCATTTTAATCCGTATACCCTAATTAATATTTTTTTACTACATTATTTATTTTACTTGTAAACTGTACTGAAATAGCTCAGTCCGTATATATATTCTAAAAATAAAATAATATATTTAAGTTAAGTACTTAACATCACATCAATTATATATTCCCCAAAAATAATCCTTCTACACTCACAGTTTGACTTTGAGACAAATCACTCATTAACACACCAAATCCACGGACTCACAGACACAATCACATTTGAAATAAAATATACTGTCCTGGAATTTTTCTAGATTTTGCTCAGGCGTTTGATCGAGTTGGACATGAAGGCTAACTCTATGGATTAAAATTATTCCTTCCAGCAACCTACTTTTTATTTTTTAATAATTCGTTCTTAGCTTTATAACTGGACATTAATTGCAATTAGTCAAAGTAGCTTGATTTTCTATAAACTCTCAATGTACGCAGGTGTTCTTTAAGGGAACGATCTATTCCAATTATATCCGAATATTCAATCAATTATATTATAATATTATAAACCTGTGTCAACCATTTATGTAGAAAAAAAATACTAATTTGCTTCTATACTACAATAGCATAATATGTAACCAATGGCAACCATTTTTAGATTCCTATATACAAAAATTCCATTGAAAAAGGCCACTCATTTTTTCTTATTTTTTACCCATTAAACCTCATTCAAAATATTTTAAATATTTAAAAAAAAACAAATGAGACAAATCGATCTGGCCGTTCTCGATTGAGATATTTGATGTTCTAACCAGAACAAACAGCTTTTGATTTTTATTATAATATATATTAGCTGAACACGTGCGAAAAAAATCTACAAACTAATTAGCTATTATTATAAAGGTGCACACATAATTATTTGTATATAATAAATTTAATTCTATTGATTTTCCAGATATTGAAACTTGGCTTTGATTTTATTCAGGTTATCTTGTATTTAAAGTTGAAATTAAAAACAATCGTCAGAAACTCAGAAAGTTTGAAACTCAACCCACTCGACAATACCAGTGCGAAGTGTTCTTTTGACACGAATGTCCTTTGTGAAAGTAACTTGGACAAAACATTTGTACGCCTATTATTCAATTTTCTCATTAAGGAACAGTAAAGTGCTTTATCATGCCATTGTATGTGAAGTAGTTTTGACGCGTTAGCTACTTCCTTTTGTGCTCTACGATTTAACAATTTTGATTGTTAATGGATATTAGAGATAGAATATAAAGTTTATTTGATTTTATTTTGTTCGAATTGAGACGCATATTCATAAAAATATACGAACAATTTAAAAATGCATACAAAAATATATTATATTTTTTAACTTACTGTTCAACTTACGAATATCTATAAAAACAGTTACAACATTTCTTCTTGAAACAAGTTAGATGTAAATCAATACTAAATTATATATATGAAAATAATTAATGTCATATGTGATAGTGGTTTCTAGGTATTTAATAATTAATTATGATTTATGGGTTAGGTATTGGAGTTTTTTACGGTGAGATGAGATAAAATCGTAAAATCACGGATGAGATATATTGTGTTAAATATTTAAATGTAGTTAAGTCTGGTAATACTAGGTTTATATGATACTACAGTACCTATAACATAATATATTGCTGTACAGAGTTCAACACTATTAAGTGAGACTAAAATGTACGCTTATCAGAAAAAAAAAACTTTTGTAGTAGTAAACTTGATTTAGAAGTTTCTTAATATATGCATAATTGCGCCCGTAAATCGAATGTATAAAAAGTAACTCGTGTACCTATGTTTTGGTTTAAGTTGGAATTGTTATTGTGCACAATATATTCGAGTAATGTGCAGAGTATAGTCTGCAGTCTGCTGTAATGTCGGAATAACACCATGAAAAAATACTGCAATTATAGAGAGGAATGTATACATTACCTGACTAGTATAGTTTACACCGATGTGTTGTATAAACAATAATCACAAATTAGAAATACTGCAATTTTAATTTAAAATTTTGCTCTTAAAAATGTTTACAAAAAATAAATTTTTTTTCTCATATCAATTTATCACAAATGCAGGCTCACATATATTATGCTAATCCTACTTAGCTATGATTATATTGTTAAACTCCTTATCGATTAACGGATAAAATTCACACGATTAACTACTAGCTTCTGACGTAATAATTATCGTAGTTTATTATAGTATACGCTTCCAAGCTGTTAATTGTTTTATATAAACGTTATTGACGAACGACGATAAATATAAAAAACAATAAAATATATTTATAGGTATAAGTACCTAGGTACTCGTCGCACTCACTCCATACGCAGTTATTTAAAGCTCAACACGATCTCTTTTTTATATATACCTATATAGTCGGCGTAAGTGGTGTCTAACTTAATGGAGACCCCCTCGGGGATATAATATTATACATATTAAATACACTTAATATACTATATTAAACTAAATTCCAACCAGGGCACTGGCAAGTGAGGTAAAATGACTAACAGCTGTCCTTCTCACACTCTCTCTCTCTATATATATATATATAAATCTATCTATCTGTTTATCTATCTCCCTCTCTCTTTATTTAATTCAAAACAAAATTTTCGTGTTCGCGTAGAAAAACAAGTTTTTCGTTAACTCAAAATTAATATAGTATAGTATAGTATAGTTTAGTTATTACATTACCTTGTACTTATAATACATTAAAAAAATCAAGTAAAAAATCCATAGGCAATGTTCGTGTCTATTTTATCAGACTTTGTATATTTAGGACGTATAACATATATATGGAATCGGCCGAAGGAGGAATCCGTCGGTGATTGTAATATATTATGTGGTTGCCTGTTAGGGAACCAATATAAAACATCAATAATATATAGTGTATACATCATAATACGAGCTCTTTAGGTATATTATCTACCCATTTTTCACGGTTATGTTTTAGATCGTTAGGATGTAGTTTTTAATTAATATACACCAGCGAGATCCGCGGTAGATAAAACCGATATATAACGGATAAAACGCATGCGTGTATAATATAGTGCACTTCATTTTTTTTATAATCCCATAATAACTATTGGTTTTTTATTTCGCATTGTTATTTAATATTTGTTACGTATCTAAAAAACATGTATATAAGGTCCAAATGGTGTAACAATCAATAAATCAAATGATTTAAATAAACACATATTACAGTCGATTATAAATATCATATTACATTGATACTATAATATAATATACTATACTAATATACTTATATACTAATATACTATGTACATAATATAATTTACACCCATTTTATTACATCTTCACATCGTCGCAAATACATATTTAAGTGAAATGGTGGAAGGGTGGGTTGAAAATTTTAAAGTGCTCCAGTTCTGTATAGAGTCAGATTTAGTATTTGGAGTATCTGGTTTAAAAAGAATTACTGTCGTTTGTGATATCAGATCCAAAGTTAAAATATTATGTTACGTAACCTATACCTACCTACAGATTTTTACTTTCATCTATGATACATACAACTAAATAAATAACGTCCAAAATTTACCACTCTTATCAGATAAAGAACTAATAAACTAGATGGATACCAATTAGATAGTAGATAAAGAATTATTTTACTAGATAAATAGGTACTTCTCCGGTACATCTCCTGGCAGGTATTTCAAACAGCGATTAGGTACCTACCTATAGGGGTTTAAAATTTAACAATAACCAAATCCTCTTCGTTTATCATATGTCAATTGTCGTGCAGGCATAGGATCCCTCGACGTCTCTCGGCTAACACAGCTGAAGTGTATCTCATCTCATACTATATAAACGCCTCCATGTAAATATTACGTTTATTATTATAATGAGACTATTCCGAATGCAGAACAACTCGAAAACGGCTTTTATCGTTTTACAACTCGCTGCAATATAGCTGGTACACAATATAATATCATCGTTTTACGCATAAAAGAAATCCACCGTACTCCCTAATAAAACGAACTAAATGAAAAAAAATATGTGACCGTAAAATTAGGAGGTAGGTATAGGTACATTTTTTGAATAAATGTTAATTTAGGTACTGTTTTGTGTATAGGTACAGCCCTATGCATTTTTTTTTATTATAATATAAAAAGTCGTCGCTCCCCAAACCGGACCAGTTTTGAAAAGACTACGATTGCAACAGTGCGCGTATAATATATACTATATACGCACCTATAACTACTGCGTACATAATATATATATATATATATATATATTATTGTATATAATAATATGTAAACATCTACTTTAGCAGCATATTACAAATATAGTACCTATATATACGCAGTTCACGCAGACACACAGTACGCCGCGCTGGAGTTCAAGGAAAATCGCAATACCTATAATCGTTTCCACTCGATCGGTCCGACTCGACACGACAAATTTACTGGCCATTAACTATTTGTTTTAGTGAACATTTTTTACATTTTAATATATTTTTATTTTTATTCATTTGCCGCCCGCAGGCTACCACGTATAACAATAACAATATATTATATTTTAGATACAAATTAATAATACGCATAGAAATCAACTTCGGCGGTATTATATTCGTTTATAACACACACTGTTGGGGCATTTGCTGTATTCCCGTTTTAGGTACAATTTTTTCCAACACACTTTTCGTCTAATGTTGCGTTTATAATATTATGAGTATTCGATTACTGGCGACATAACTATTTATCTGTCCTCGGCGGCACCGTCGTTCTATTTCACTATGAATTTCCCTATAGCAGCATTAAAAGTTCGCTATAAATGTAACACATAATAATCGTTCGCCTCGATACACGATCTCCAGTTTTTTGATGATCACCGTTTTAGGTGTAATTTTATCGATGATATTTGTCATTATATAGCTGACCGATGACGTCGATGACGCCGTATATAATCTTCATTCATAATAAATTATTAAAATGATGATACTAGCAATAAAATCAAATAGTGTTATTATAGGTAATATACCAAGACCGATAACCCCACCATAATATTAATCAAACATATTTAATACGACAAATATTTAAAATAAAATCATAATATTAATTTTAAGCAAACAACCTTTTTTACCTACCTGTATATGTATACTGTAGTATTGCTGCTAGACAGTCTGTATAAAATGGGAACGAAAATGAAGTTTAGAATGTATAATTTTATATTTAAAAATGTTTGATTAGTAAAATTAAATACGTCAAAACATTGCGACCGCAATTCGTATGTACTCGTACTTACCCCAAAAAAACTCTGGCCGAAATTCGCAAGAAATTTTTATCGCGGGACGCAACTAGTTGCCACCCCGCAAGAGCAAAAAAGGCGATCTCCTTGACAAGAATCGACCGATTAATAGAAATAAATGTTTAAAATATTATTAAGCCTGATAAATTAAAACGTCGTGCATACGTATATTTATTTGTGATTTAGTCAATATGATAACGATTTCGGACAAGACTTTTAACTAGATACTATTATAGATTATAGGAAGGCTTTAATAATATAATATAATATGAACATTATGGAACCCATTGAAACCATTGAGTTTGAGGTAGGTACTTTTTATAATATATGAGTTGTTCAGACGGTCACCAACGAACGCTAAGGACAAATCTCGAATCACATTACGGGTGGGTGTTATTTATTTGAATAGTTTTTCTTGGTATGTAGTATTGTTAGTATAATAATATTATGGGTAGGTACATATTACCTTGGAGGCAAATTGTATGAACCTTTTTTTATTGTTTAAACTATTATTTCTTGTTTTAATCATATGTACGCGCAACGAAGGTACGATTATATAATAATATATATGAACTTCTTGTAATATACGGTATACACCAGAATACCAGATAATGTGAGTGGGTAACTATATAATATGACACATAATACCCTCTTCTGAGGGCAAATGGAAAAATGAAAATTCTACAAAACTCGTTTTCAAAATTCTGGAAGCACGTGTTTGATTCCAATGTGGTATGTGCTCCATTTTATAATTATACATTCGGCGTGTTGCTGTAAAACCTACTTTGATAATGTACTATATAATATTGTGGTTCACTGCAATAAATAGATTTAACACAAAATTTAAAAATCAAGTTTGGGTACTCACCTCGTTTCTAAATACGGCCTCGGGATGCACTTACCACCCGGGGCAAGATCAAAATTCATATTTATCGTTGTAAGTTATAACCACCATGATCTTATTTTGACTCTCAATTATAATTTTTTATCTACACTGCTTTCAACATCAGTTTTATTCAAATTCTGAAAATATTTTTTATTATTTTATTACATGCGTGATATATGTATATTTTTTAAATCATAGGGCGGGGCGAAGCTCTTCTTGGTCCTCCTTGCGGCCTTGCTTGTTTCGATCGATCCGGCACTGCGTATAAGATAGCGGAACAGTATAAATTTGAAAGTAAAGATAAATCATCAGAAAAGAAAAACAAATTTAAATTGAGCCCTATTATTTATAGCGGGCATAATACATATTATTTGCTTATATAGGTACATTTGAATATCGTAATGAATGAAGTAGGTACCTATTTCATAGATATTCTATAAAGTATATTAAAGTACTGTAAACACGTTTAAAACGTTTGAACTACAAATTAAATGCATAACATAATATATAATAATAAAAATTTATTACAATCACAAAAATAATTGATACGTAGGTATATTTCATTAATATTGTCCTAAATTCTAATTCGTAAATATTATAAATTTTTGAACAAAAATTATTGTTGTGATAATAGTTTTACATTGGCTAGTTGCTAGTATTAATTGGGTTACAAAGATATTATGAACTTTTTTCATTTTGGGTAGTATTAACGAAGATATTATACAATTAATATATCATTAATAAATCATAATATTGTTTATAGATCTCAATATATGCCAAATAAATATTAAGTAAGTAACTAACAAACTGAAAAAAAAACCTCAAGTTTGAATAATTGTTGTCCGAGTGTGAATTTCAACAACATTTAGGATATTTGCGATTTTATCTTAAGGTTGGAAAATTACAAATTATAAATTTAAATATAAGGTAGCCATCATTATGTTTAAAGTTTGATGAAACAACAACATATTTTAGATTTTTTTTTCAATATAAATGAAATTGATACACCAACTAAGATTATAGTGGATTGCACTTATTCAAAAAATATGAATTATACCTACAAATATTAAAAAATTATAAAACATTCTTTATACGAAGAGATTTATTGTTAAAACATGCAATTAACACAATTTATTGTATAAACCGAGCTCCCACTCGATGATTCATCGAGATTTGTCGAATTACAACAAAACACTATTTATGCCGCAATGTGTGAGTGAATTGAAACAATAAGTGCTGTTATACACAATACACCATTGCAGGTTTGAAATATGATGCTGCACGGTGTTTTGTTACCTACGTTTATATACTTCCAATAAACATTAAAATATTATATTAGATGTATAATATACTAAAAGTAAGATGTAAAAGATGGGACAAGTGAGAGGTGAAGAGTTTGTGTAATATTGATTGTTGTTTAACATTGTGTGTTTGTGTTTGTACTACAAATACAGCCAACGTAGTTAGCGTTTACGTATTGTAGTTTAATATAATTATAATTATTAATGATGTTATTTATAATGTATACTATTGTATAATATTATATTTGCATGATTCCATTTACTATTTATTAAATTAATCTATAAAATAACCGTGGTTGTTTTATTGATAAAATAAAATTTATATTATCTATGCAATTTCCGTATACCAGATACGCGCTTACAACTCAGTACGTACCTATCAGCTATTAATTATTATTAATGTAATTCATTGTAATTAAGTAATTGTAATTGATTTGGCTGAAATAAATAAATAAACAAATAAATGTAACTATAAATTTATGTAATATTAAAACTGTGTAATATGTAACTATTACTGTATACTCATCAGTCATCACATTATAATTGGCTTTTATTATATGAAAACAAAAACACATTGTTAAAACTATAAATATAAAGAATAATATCATATTGAAGTAGGTACAAACAATTCATATTGGTAATTTAACACGACGATCAAATTTCTATAAGTGTCATAAAACTAATACCGGGTATGGCGCTCATAACAATAAATTTAATTTCCGTAACAACAATATTATGATAAAAAATGACAACCGTTCAATAATACTGAATATACAGATCTTTTATCTTAATAAGTTAATTTACTTCAAAATTGTAAATGCTATAATTTTAATTAGATGCTGTATTAGCCTATATTGATCACCAAAGTCGAGTGATTATAAATTCCGAATTTGTATTGGTGTAGCAAGGTTGGCAAGATTATTTTAGTAGAACATAAAACAAAAATTAAGTAAAACTAAATTGGGTAAAATTCTAATGGAATTTAATAAATAGGTATTTGAAAATTAAAAAAACTATAATAATAATACTTTATTGAATCATACATTACAATAAAATATATCAATGTAAAAAACTAGTAAACAAATAAATAATATTTGTAATTACATACCTATGCATTTTAATTTATAGGTACCTACAGCATACATTTATAATATTTACTTGCCATATCAACTCATACCTAATTCATATTACAGTAGGTTAATTAGTTCATAAAACTTTACGCTATTTCATAAAATGATTAAATCTGTCTTACTCTACACATATTATATTATCATATAGATATAAATTCAAAAAATCATAAATTCTGCGAGAGTTAAATTTTGAAAGAAATCTACAACTAAAAAAACATATTCATAAAATATATGACAACGCCGAAATTTCAATTCTCTGTCATCACCAATGTCATACAATTATTTTTTATACAGGTGCCTATTTAAGTGTCACAAATTCAAAAAAGTAATAATATTCAATTTTAAATATTCATCATTGTTAACTTGTATATATTATGAACAAAATGTGTATCATTAATAACTATCGTTGTTAACCTTAACAGGTCATCTGATAATCGTGTGTCCATTATAGCATGATGCATACATTCATGATTTATATAATAGTATGTGACACAGTGACAGCCTACAAATGCCATTGCAACCATAATATTATTTTAGTTTAAAATCCAACCTATCACGGGAAATTGAAAGCTCTTGCATCTTAGTAGTCGGTAACGCAATAATAAATAATAATTAGTTTCGAACCATAAGTGTACACTATTGAATAGAGGTAACTATACCATGTTTGAATAGCGTCCGATTAGATTGTGGAAAAATATGGTAAACAAAATGCATCGTCTGTTTATATTGACGATGAAACTCGTGTTTTCAACTAGTCTTCTCATTGGGACCTGGTATAATGACGAAAGCTTCACAGAGTAAAACATTGTTGATTTAACTACACAAAAATAGATTGGTACTACAACTACAGTCGTAATGTCGTATATAGTAGCGGGGTTAAAAAATGCTTTTGTACTCGTTTCCAAATCAGGCGTGGGTGGCGAAGAGCAGGGATGGCCGTAGCATATATAATACGAATTACAGGTTAGGTCAGTAAAGATTTTGTGTTTGCACCTGTGTATAATATTATGTGTCTGAGTACCTACCTAAATATATATACATGTATTTATATAGAGATCTCGTTAGCAGATCAACGAGCGCTGTCGGTGTGTACCACACAGACAAACAAGATTTACAATA
Source organism: Sitobion miscanthi (assembly GCA_008086715.1). NCBI lineage: Eukaryota > Metazoa > Arthropoda > Insecta > Hemiptera > Aphididae > Sitobion > Sitobion miscanthi. The sequence continues at coordinate 13,340,762 of CM017802.1, forward strand.
AATTGTGAGCCGTTGTTATATGTATAGGTTTACAACTAGTCCGACACCCATTATTTCACACCTTAACGCCAAAGACTAATAAAAACGATATAACTGGGTCCGTTGCAGACGCGCCACTGCCACCACACCTCCTACACAATCTCTGTCGAAAAACAACGGCGCGCACATAACAACGGTAATTATCCACTCTATCGTATATTATTATATATTATATAGGCTGTATGATATGTGTTTTATAATATGTGTGTATGTAATATATGTATGTATATATATATATATATACACCTACTTAATACTTATGTACTATAATAATAATAATAATATGTGTGTGTGTACATGCCATCTCTGCGCGAGGCGATAATAATCATTATCCGAAGTGTTATTTTTTTCGCCTCCTCTTTTCCCATTTTATAAGGCTGGTTTTCACACCTTCGCCGACATCATCGTTGCGTTAAAATATACATTACACACTGCACCGACGGCATTATAATAATAATCGTATTAAGCAGGCTGCGCTAGTTTTCGGGTGTAATTGTGTGGAACGTCCGAGTGGATGTGCGAGCGGCGACCGCGGCAATGTTACGTTATACACTTGATGTATAATTTTATAGCTAGTAAGTAGATTCTATATGTATATATATTATATATATATATAGGTGTACGTTCGTCTGTGGTTATTTGGGTGCTCCTGAAACGACGAAGCGCCGTCGTATCGTGTCGCTCATCCAAGCGGGGCCAACTCCTTTACCGATCGTCCGATTTGAGTATTATGTACCTATACGCGTTTTTCTCTACACCCTGCATTCGTCCATTTACACAAGTACAATAATTGCTATTATTGTGACTTGCGAGGCTGATGATAAAATACGAAAAACTAATAATCAATACAGTCACGGTCGTGGGTATTTGCGCTGAAGTAGGTAGATACCTATATAATATGTACTCGAGATTACGAAATTTTACCAGTTACAGATAATGCGCTGATAAGTGATAACTATATGTCGGTAATTTCTACATTAGCGCTGAACAATATTAGGTATCTATGTAATATAATATATTCTCAGCTGATATCGTCGTAATAAAACAACAAGTAGAAATTATGTGGTTACTATAATTAAGGTTACTAATTTCTATTCAAATATCGTAGGTATAGAAAGGTATCGTAGGTAGTTCTACGAAGCATGAATGTAAAATGCGTCTTTTCACCTTTATGAAACGAAATTATCAAAAAATGTTGTATTTTTAGTTTTTATTATTATTTTTGTATTACCTTTAAATTATTAAATGGCTCAGTATCGGTTGCGTACATTCTATGTATTATGATAAAATGTATATAATCCGTATATTTTAGAATATCGTTTAAAATTATTACACTTAGGTGTATGTATACAATATATATATATAATATAATATAATATTTACTATATAGAGGTACTATGTAAGTATATAAACGCAAAACGTAAAAGTTAAAATTAAACGTCACAGAAAGCTGTTTGGAACGATGCCACAAGATCCCCACTAAATTATAATAAGATACAGTTAGCAGGTATACTTTTCTGTATTAATAAATACATTTTAATATTTTCTAAAGGTTCCCAAGAAAAGCTTTATCTTTTATTACTATATTTGAGATATGCATTATACGTAGGTACAACAATACGTGAGACCATAAAAAGAGTACATTTTCCTAGAGATAAAATATTTTTTATTACGACTTTGAATTATGGCAAATAAAAATATGTTTAAAAATACGTATATATTTTTATATAATGTACCTACATAAATAAAATTAAGGAAATATTGAAAGTGAAAAAATAAAACACCGCAGAAATGAGATAACTATATGGCAGTAAATAGTAATTGCATTATTTATCGTTAGATTTGTATAAAAGTGTATAGGTAGTATTTTATTTTTAAATTATGTCAAATGCGATTATTTACTGTACTTTTATAATGTTCCTAAGTGGTTTTGCGAAATGAAACGAAAGCAGCTTTTGTTGTATACTCAATTTGTTAAAGTATTTTATCAACGCTATTATTTATTTAAAGTATAATTTACAACTTTTATGTATTTTAAACTTTATTCAGCGACCTAATACAATCTTCTTTTATAACTTAGTTTTCTTATATTAAATAAATCTGCATGCAGCTAAATTGAATTATTATTATTTATATTTAATCAAAATACTTTTTTTAAGCGCTCCTAAGCCAATTATAATAAGTATTATATTTCAAAAATATTCGAAATAAATAAATAATATATTGTCACAAAGTTCAGAAGTAACAAGTATATACCTACCTATAATTAATACACTTCATATTATGTATAGCTTATTGTCGTATTCATATTATAAGCGTATTATTATAATTTATGTTTGTTAAATTATCTTCATGTCCATGTTAAATCGTAAAACTGAAATGTTAAAAGGTTATCGAATAACAAAATATTTTATTAATACAATGATGTATTTAGTTTAACTGTATCAAGTGGTATGAAACGTTTGGTATGAAACATGGTATATGTGATATGGATTGGTTTTAATAAGTAATTTATATTCACGTTCTTGAATTAATTTAAATAAAGTTTAACAGTTGAATATAATGCTAGATTCGTAAACGCACATACAATATTCGATAAAAACAAAACTGATTGTAATTGATATTATGTACGACGATACGCTGAACTACGGACTACTATATTCTACATGCATTACAGTTATACGAATATCGCCATTTTATTTTATTTAAATAGGTAATAATTTAATAATTTTTAGTTTAAAGTTCTTTTGATAGTAATAATTGGAAATAGATTGATATTGCACCCATTGTTTTTAAAATGTTTATGGTTTATCGCCATGTCCGTTAAGTTGCCATCGGTACATTATGTTATAGCTTATGGGCTATAACTATGAATTTGGTATCAATAATTTGATAGGAATTTGCTAGATTTTTCTATGTCCCCTAAATTTTGTAAATCCACAAACAAAGATGCCAGTGCCATATTTGTAGGTGCACCAGCACATTGTCCGATTCCAAAAAAAATCATGTTATGCACTACCTATAAAAAAGTAGCTAGTAGGTAGGTAAATCGGTCTGTAGAACTAGTATATAGGTATGTAACTAAAATAATAAGGATTATACCCATCGGCGTGGACCTTTAAGACTATAAGCTAAGGTCATATGATAGGCCACAGGCTATATTATTATTAAACTTATTAAGTGTTTGTATAGAAATAATTATGCCATCGATTTTAAAATAATGTTTATATTATTTATTTCAATTTAGTTATACTTCTTAACCATTAAAAATAATTTAAAGCGTAATTTTATTACTAACAATTTTTTGTTAAAAAATATAAAAAACACAAACTCGAATTATTAAAAAAAATAAGGTTGATTAATATTTATTAACCTTTGAGTTGCGGGCCAACGTTAATTAGGCTCCCGTTATTTTCCCGAACAAGAAAACAGCGCTGACAAGTTTTCTGCCTTCAGTCTAGTGTTGTAATATAACGCCAAAGAGCTTCGTAAGATAATTTTTGACATTTCTTGGAACAACAGTAAAGCATTTTATATTAACGAGTGCTGCAAGAAATAATGTTTTCAAACGTCGTATACTCTCGCATTAATCACAATATTATGACTGCATGCGGTGACACGAGCCAAGTCGTTTTTAGTAAAATATTATATATTTTGTTCAACGACGATTAAAAACATTATAAAATCATCGAGTGAAAGTAATTAATTTTCTCCATTTTTTTCCCAACCGTTTTCCGTCTTTGAGTACACCACAGGAAATATTTAATATTATAGATATGAATGTAGGTATTAGGTATCGATGACTGCAGATAAGTGATTACCAGTGTGCACATGAAAATTAAAAAAATCTGTTTGAACGAAATAACGTCGAAGAGAACGCCTCGTGGTCGAACTTATTTCGTATTATCGTTTATGTGAGATCAGAGTCGTTAACGATCGCATATTATGTTACTAAAATATTTTAATAGTATTTTATTACATAACTGTGTCATTAAATATCATTGCGATATAATATCTAAAGGGTGTCTCAAAAAGATGTTCATTTGGTCCAAACGAGGCCATAAAAAATTATTGAGCATAGCACGGTAACGAACCCCATTCACTGTAACAGCATTTCCTTCTTCGTCTTCGAAAAAGTAAGGACCGATCAAACCTCCATTCCAAATTCCACACCAAACCGTAACTCTTTCAGGATGCATTTCTTTTTCTTGGATCGTTCTTGGGTTCTCAGATCCCCATATTCTGCAATTTTGCTTGTTTACGAACCCGTTTAAATGGAAATGAACTTCATCGGTGAAAATAATGCGCTTTGCGAAACCCTCGCTCTCTCGCTCTCCCGTCAGGATCCATTCAACGAATTGCCGTCGTTTTTCGTGGTCCGCCGGCTTAAGTTCCTGTGTTAATTGCACTTTGTACGCGTGTAAGTGCAAATCTTTTGTTAAAATTCTTTGCATTGTTGCTGGTGACATGTGCATTTCTTGTGCACGACGGCGACACGATTTTCTTGGACTCACCGTAACAGAATCATGGACAACAGTAACATTCGCCTCACTTCGGCCACTTCGAGGGCGTCCAGAGATTTTTTTGTCTTGTGTAGAACCACTTTCTTCAAATTTCTTAATCAACCGACGAACAGTTGATTCGTTTGGTGCATTATGATGTCCAAGAATAGTGCGTAGTTTTCGTACAGTCACTGCGTAATGTTCACCATTCTGGTAGTGAGTTTTCACTATTAAAACACGCTGTTCTTTACTATACCTTTCCATTGCGATACAACATAAACAATGACTAAGAACCACAAAACCCCTTGTAAACACAAAACCTCAATGATAACAGATAACAAAACTATCAAAACCAGTGCAGCCAACAAAAAAAACAAAAATAGCAGCCTTTTCAAATCTGGCGTTCTTTTTGAGACACCCTTTATATAGGCACTTGGGTACCTAATGTATACAGGTTACATCGCTGTTGAATGGAATACAGGATACGATTCGGGAATAAACTCAATAAACCGATGAATATTATAGTATCGTTGATGATGCTGAGAACATAATATAATTACTATACGATATATTGTATAATGTACATAATATTATATATATCTCTATTGTACACGGGAAATAAGAATATTTTAATGAATAATATTAATATACTCGCCGCCGTCGACAGCTGATGTCTGAACGCGATAGCCGAAAAAAGTATTATCGACAGGACGAGTGTGTTTATTAAATATTTTTCGGCTGATTACAATAATTCCGCAGTAAACGATATGCGCGCAGACAGGCCTCGTGCCAACGATCGAATTAAATCATAGTAATCGAATAATAATTGCATTCAAATGACTTAATCAATCGGCCGCGATACGAGGACGAATTAAAAAAAAAATCATTTACTACTATTATACACCTACTGCACTGCGATTGGTCTCCTTCGCACGATTTACGACGTTTTCATCGTTGCTAGCGAGTTTACCGGATTTACTCGTTTTTATTTATTTTTTCATCGCACATTAAAATAGCATCATAGACGCGTATAAATAATTGCACAACAGCGCGTCACGCCGTCACCACTATAATATTATATTTTTTAATAGTAGTCGAAGTTGTCGAACACCGGTCGAAAGATAAAAATATCGTCTCCTTTATTTCTCGATGGCGACTTCCGTGTTCAATATTTGGGTTTTAAAAACGTAATAATCGAGCGCGGCGCATTTCACCTGCAGCACTCGACGCAATCGTATCGATCGTCATCAGTAAGTTCTCCTTTCAATCGTTTCGACTTCTGTATATCTGTATATTATATAAAACATTAAGCTGACTGACTGATCTGTCAACGCACAGCTCAAACCACGGACGGATCTGGCTGAAATTTGGCATACATATACCAATTATGATGTAGTCGTCCGCTAAGAAAGGATTTTTGGAAATTCAACCACTAAAGGGGAAAATAAGGGGTTTTGAGAATACAAAAGTGGCGTTATCTCTTAGCAATATCTAATTTAAATACGCAATATTGGTTTTAAAATACAAAACGTACGTACTTGATATATGGAATAGTGGTTCCTTTAAAGGATTTTCTGATATTCATAATTTAAAGTGGTGGTCAAACAGGGATCTTAAGATTCACGGTGGAAATTGAAACTTTTTTGTTTATTAATGGTTGCATTTGGTTGCAGGTTATATATACGAATTATTTCATAAAGCTATGTACAATTACGCCGATTCGTCCGTAAAAATAAAATAAAATAAAATAACCCCCAAAATATATTGATATATAAATATTAAATACTCCTAAAAATTCGGAATGATCAACTATGACTTCAATACTATTTTGGGTACACTGTATAAACATTTTTTAAACTACAAAGATATACTAATATAGTAATATAAGTTTTATTTTATCATAGATTGCCTACCTGATGATATACTAATCACATAACCATAAGCTAGTCTTACGGGCAACGCCACGCGGGATGGCTAAAAATTAAAACATAATATGATTTTGCTTCCATAATATTATGCACATCGAATTATACCCAAAAGGAATTAATTAATCAAAATGTTTTCCCGGTAACGCCGGGTTATTCAGCTAGTTAGGTATAATTATTATGTCTGAATATGTCAATATTTTATTATTATGAGTACAACAATAATCCAAGTACCTACTCCACTGTGAAAATACGTGTCCAAAGAATACCAATTTTTACCAATATAATAATATGATTTAATATATTTTAAAAGTATGATAATTAGGTAGTAGGTAAATAAAAAAATTTAATTAATTACAATTAATGTGAACACTTTAATACATAGTCACATAGGTATAGCTATGCACTATTTATATTGTATAAAATATTTTAATTATGTTTTTATTTCAGTTTACTTTTTTTATTTCCTATTGTTAAAAATTACAACAGGTTGGCGTGAAAACATTATAGGTTTTCCTTAATTTATATAGTAAATGGATTGTTGACTTTTCAAATGTATAACCCAAGAATTTTAAAAAGCTATTTTTCGAATACTGTTTGCTTGTGCATCAAATATTCATAGGCCCAATGGTGCCAATAATATATGTCAAGTTGCTCATTTCTTATATATAATATAATAATAATATAATACACAATACGTATAATTTATGCGTATCGTGATTTTATGTACGAAATTCTTCGACGAGGGTGGCGTGACAATTCGATTGTTCGGTACGTGCCATATTATATACATAAAAAAACCACAACAACCAGAGGGGAAGGCGTATATTTGTAAAATAATATAAAAATTGATTTTTCAAACAACCATCGTCATTGATACTGCTCGAGGGGTGTATTGTCACGCGCAGACATAACGTTATTTATGGCTCCGTGCGCATATTTTTCTATATAATAATAAGAAAAACGTTTTGAATAGCAATATGTGTGTCTTCGCTATACCAGGTGTGTCGGAAAAATGGTTATTGAGAGAAGCTTGCAAGCGAATATATATAATATTATATAATATAATACACACAGGCACGCCATCACAAACATACCACAGACACAGACACACATCACTATACCGCATTCGTATAATATGTACTTATTGTACATAATATTATTATTATACCTCCTACGGAGGAAAGTTAATTTTCGTAACCTATTATTTTATGACCTGCAATCGTAATTGCATTGCGTCCTACGTGGTTTAATACTACAGCTGAAACACTCAGGATTTTCTGCGCTAAACGTTTTTTAACAAGACACAAATTTTCTCCTAAACATATAATATATATATATATGTTTCAATTATACACGGCTTGTTATTATTAGAAACCGGGAGCATCGTGTAATACGTGCGGTTAATAACAATAAACACCGACGATTATATTATACCGAACCTCCGCCGCCGTACACCGAGTCCGTTTAAAACTCATTTAACGAGGTGCAATTTATTTTCAATGCAACTTATAGACGTTACAGACCCCTCGCGGCGGTGGCAGACTACCGGCCAGAGCCGGTCGGAAGCTCAAAATTGCCGTCATCGTGTCGTAACCCTCAAAATTCTTTTCGATCCTTTACCGAAATAAAAATGAAAATTACCTACCACCGGTACGAGATTTTACCCGGCGGCCTATAGCCGATATTATTATTAGAGTGTAAACGCACACCTGAATACGCGTGCACATCGAGCACAACTGACAGTATGATATTGAGATAAGCTAACGTACTTACTACATTTTATATAATATATTTGTCTGTTTTTGTTTTCATTGGCGCCAACTTAAGGCCCATGTGAAACTACGTGGTCTCCTGCAGCAGTGTGCGACGGAATCAAAATATAACGAATTTCAAATAAACAAACCAGTGCGCTACGTAGGTATATTATACTTTGGTTGTGATTAATCGAATTTGAACCTTTTCATACTAACGTTTTGTTAATAATTATTTAATTTTTGACGATTTAGAACCTTTTACATTTATAAAAACTGTACAATAACGATCGTGAGTGTTAGATCAAAAGATACCCTCTTGCATTCTAAAATCATTTAAGCATATTTAGAAACTTTTCATTCTAGACTCACGAATTATGTGCAACGTCTGTGATGTTGAAATATTCCGCCTTCCTGGACACAGATTCCAACTTAGAATAATAGTTTACTTTCATATTTTTATTTTTGTTATTTGATTGTTTAGAATATAATATTATTGATACATACTGCGCAAATATTTTTTCAGAATGTATGAATAAAACCTAAATTCTATTTAAACGTTACATAATATGTCAATAAATTATTTTTATTAATCAACAATTCGTGGATTCGAGATTAGTTATGAATTTTGTGTGTATAAATTTGTTATACAAATCCAAAAGGTTGCGCATGTTCATCTACACAATATGTGCTTATATGTATAATATATAACTCTAAAATAGTATCAAATTTATAATATATAATTTTCATTTCCATATCGACCGTTCCCTGGATTGTCGTGTACACAATGGAAGGTACACAACTGCACAAGAAAGCAAAAAATACATTGTTGAAAATAGTTTTGTACAAGCTACAGCAAAACGCGCGTATAGTATTTAGCCTTTGAAACTCAAAATATGGTCAGATATGACAGCTCGTAAATCAATAAAATTCAAATCCGTGTACAATGTAACCTATTAAAAGTATTATAAAGTCATATTAACGTCAAATTACAAAGTAAACATTTGAATGAAATCCAAGCTAATCTTATTAATTGCCATAGCCATTGGTATACCTAATTACTTTTAGTTTTGTCGGTCAATATCATAATATTCACATAGCTCACCCATCTAAATACCTAATGCTAGATTTGTATTACAGTATTTCCCTTAGTATAGTACTATAGTAATTCAATACATTAAGTCAGTAGGTATCACGGTTATCTACTCCAGTGGTAGGTATGAATTGTATAATAGTTGCATCCATTTTATGGTATTTTAATTACATCATCGTATTACAAAAATGTAGGTATTTAAATATAAAAAATATCGTTATAAATCGCACACATTAATATTTGAATACAAAATAATATACAGAATACACCACACCAGTATTGTTGTTTTTGTACATTCTTATTTTATAACTAATATTTATACTACATGACACCTATGAATATAATCAAATAATTCAGTATGATGAATGAAGACAATTAAATGATCATTATAAAGTCAGTGGGGATACGAGTTCGAAAATAATTATACTATTAAAGGTAAAGTGTTGTCTACTTGTCTATGTTAATACATAAATTATATTTATACTTTATATTTCAGTCAGTGGTTAGATTAGTCAAATAAATAACCAATGCACCTAGTTGCATAATATATTAATTACACATTGCTATCATTATTATTATTATTATTAATGTTATAATGTATATCAATATGCCATTGATAGTTGTATACATTTGGGTTGATTGGTTGATTAAATGTTATTCATCACCAAAGTCAAGCAATTATAAATTTATAAATGTGTAGGCATTGGTGTATCAATGTGGTTGGCAAGATTATTTTATTTAAAAAAAATATTGTGTTTGCATTTGCATAAACTAGATAAATGTTTATTATTATTATAAAATATGTATGCTTATGAATTATAATTATTTAAAGTTAAGTGATGAGATGGTTGGTACATACTACCTATACATTAGTTATGTTTAAATCGTCAGATCATATAATAAAATTATGATAACTAGTTAAACCACGACCGTCAATTGACATTTTTATGAAATTATTATTTAAAATTGAAAAATAAATGTGGCAGTCATAAGCTTATTTTAAATATTTTTGTCATGAAGTTAGGCGACCAATGTTACGTCATAAACATAGATTTATTCTATGTAACTACATTTAATAATAATATATTAGTAATAACCTAATATTTATATAATAGGTAAGTCTGTTGGACCAATTATAATAGAGAGGTACATATAATATAGAATATATATTGTATAATAATATGATCATCAAGACGTTTTAGAAACTATTGTATAAAATACCTACCCTGAATTTTAGTTATAACTAAGGACCGGATTTATATGTTTTAACATATCGTTACTGGGTCTATGCAGTCTTATGAGAGTAAAAAATGTGGACGATTCGTTGGATTCCGAATGCGTAGAAAAAAGTTTTTTTTGCATATTTGAGAATATTTCATGGGTTAGAGAAGATTTAACCTATTTAGCATATTTTGGAATATTTCGTAAATTGCGAGGAAAAATTTGTATTTATTTTGAATTTTAATATTACGGTACCCAGAAAAAATTTTTGAACATTTAAATTTTTTTTTTTTATCATTTCCAACTCTTACTAAATGCAATAGTATTCCATTAGAATACGCAACTTTTAATACCTAATTAATACCTCACTATTAAAATAATATTTAAAAAAAAAAATTTAAAAATACATATTAAGGCAAATAATGATGTTTATTGATTATTTTTGCATATTTTTTACATTTTTAAGAGAATATAATGAGAATGTTTGAAGGTTTTTTAGAGAATATTAGCATCATATTTTAGGTATTTTAAGAGAATATAAATCCGGTCTTTAGTTATAACTAACCTAAATTCCTAGGTACCTAGATAATAAAATCGCATTTATTGGTGGATTCAAATTTATAATAGTGCTTTTAATATATCTTACTATTAAAAGCACAATGTATAGGTACTTAATAACTTAATGCATTAGATATGAGAGGGAAAAGGCACCATAAACTCCGCTGCAGTAAATGTAATTATATTTGACACTCATAAATTGCATAAGCCTCAACAGCTTTAAAAGTCTAATGTAATGCAGTGTTTATTAATACTTGGTACTTGTTGAATCATCTGATTTCTTCAACAAAGTAGGTATACTCATTTCATAATTGTAATCAAGTAATGCGGCCGCTTAGAACAACGTTTTACATTTCGTATAATATGTACATAATTTATATACAATTTAGGATTATTACCTACTATTAAATATTATAAACAGGAACAGTTCAATTTTCTATTCGATAACTGCAGTTTCGACATAACCAAGTGTAGAGCCCACGATCAACTAATAATATGTTATTATGTATTTACAATTTACTTTTTAGTGGTTTGGTTTTTTTCCTTCAGGTGGATTCTAATTATTACTTTTTACTATTTTTTTTTAAATCGAAAAATATCGTCGGCTAAACATGTATATAGTTACTGTTAGAGCAGATAACGCATATTACAGCGGTTATTTGTGGTTTTTTTTTTAGCAAATCTTACAAACAAATATTGCTAAGTTAATCTGCAAGGGTGGTCCTGAGAGCACGGCCACCCTTAATAATTTGAATGTGTGTATAAAGTGTCTATTGACGCAATCGTCCTTGGTGGTCGTTTCGAAAAGAGATGAAGATAGCTGTTTGGTAAAAAAAAAAAAACGTATCATTACAAAAATAATTCATACCTACCTTATAATAATGAAATTTAAATGTAAATAATTTAGTCAATATTTAGTATAATATCGTATTGTACCTAATAGGTATGTAAATATGCGTAGATAAAAACGTTACCTAACTAACGACCTTTCATGAACGTGTATTTTTGTGTTGTGAATGTTTTTTTTTTTGATAATTAATTATTAGTATTATTTCAATCTGATTTAGAAATATCCATCAATTTTAATTAATTAAAAAAGTAAAATATATAGAACTTAATTTTTATCTTCAGTAGTATTCATGCAAAAAATAAAAAACATCCAATTCCATTTTCTACGAAGTATATAAAATAGTAGGTTATTATTCATTAGCAAAGTTATTATTTTAATTATTTAATTTGTTATGTTAATTGGAACAAATTATGCATATTTAATACTACCTTGGTACTAAATTGGATATAATACAGTTATAAGTCTGTATGTCTGTGCAGTCTGTAACAAATCTTAAAAAGTTTAAAACTACATAAATTATAAAAACAGTCATTCAGAATTAAAAATATATGTAATATGATTAGGTGACCAACTTTAAAAAAATGTAAGACCTATATTTAACGGACGATTGTGAATAGTGAATACTATTGGTCAATAATTAAAATGAATAATTACTATACATTTGTACCTATCAATCAATTCAAATGAATGGTACTAGAAAATACAGTACCTAATGGCTTGTGTAATGTACAAGTATTTTCTAGTATTTTTTTTTTTGGAATATTAATTTAGAAGTGTATCATAAAGTTTAAACTACAGAAAAACATCTAAACATTTTTAAATATGATGAATCATAATTTTTATGATTTATTTCTAAAACCAATATTACATATAACTGCTCAAATAATAGCTTTTCTCAATTATTCATAGATTAGAGTACACATATTTTACTATATAAATGAAGTAAGTACCACATTTATATTCTAATTGTACTGTCCTAAGCTCCATTTTAACTCGATTTAAACATTTTCCTGTTTAATGCGTTTTATTGCAAAGTAAACTAATTGAAAAGTCAATTTCCCGAAAATAAACCGAACATTAGTAAGCGGTAACTGAATAATAAAATGTCAGTATAATAAATCGTTAATTCAATTAAAAAGTTTTTATAGATATCTACGGCCTACCTCGGACGTCTGTTTAAACCGCACTCGACCCGACACTGGTTCCCCGTTACCGTATAATGTATGCAGCATTATAAATTATAATATATACCTATTATATTATGGTATTACAGATAATTTTATTTGAAAATAGTATTTTACTTAAAACCAGTGCTGTTTTTAATCTCTGCAGACCTATTATTTCTCAAATTGTACTACAATAGTCATTTAGATTTTAGACAATAAATGTTGTCACCATAGTGCGCCTGCGGTTTGGTAAAATATTCGAATAAAAACTTTTAAATAGTTAGGTAGGTACTTAAAGTTTATTTTAGTTTTATTGGTTTAAATAAAAAACTCAAGATCTAGTAAAATAGTGATAGATCTTGTAAATTTAACAAAAAATTGAAAAAGCTTAAATCTGTATGAGGTACTAAATTTAGTTATAATATTTTTTAATGCACCACATGCACACACTTAATCTTTTTTTAAAATATTGTTTAATAAACAAGTTATTTTAATAATTTGAATCTTAAACCATTTATAATAACGGATAGTGCTCAAAAATTCTACTTCCAAGTTTATGTTAATTGTTAATTTATGAATATAACTTAAAATAATATTTATTTTAGCCGTGTACAAATAAAGAACACGACTTGTTTAGCTAACGCAGACTTTACATGATGTGATTGCATATGTATTTAAAAATTATTTGGGTTCTATTATTCATAAAATACGTTTTTGGAGTGTTTGGATTGTATAATGTATTATGTTTATGCAATTACAATTTTTTTTTTTTTATTGGGTTTAAAAGGCTTCAACATCTGAGGTATTAGCCTATGATAATTATACAATGGTATTCTTAAAGTTATGTGGAGACATTATGATAGACATAAGAAGGGGAATGGAGATAAATTATCGCTATATATATTATAAATTTCCGCTTGAGATATGAACCAGAAATGAAATAAACCCGTCGTAATCATGTTTATTAGGGAACCTACATCTTAAGGGGATTTGAAACCGGCCGTTTTTAAGGAGTTCAATTTAGGCAATTTTCAATGTATGCGGATCGTGTTAATGTGTGCGTAGTAAACTAGTAAGTGATCATTGGAGTGAGTGAATGTGTATAAAATAGACAGAGCTAGACAAAACTGCACGACTCTGAACGGTCGGATTTTAGTTCTGAAAAAAAGATTCAATTTACTTGATTTGTTGACAATAATAGTGACCGATCGAGGGTCTTTTTTCTAGTACTAAAATCTAAGCTATTATAAATGCTTATAAGTGAGGTGTACACGTTGATAGTTTCCTTGGAATTCGGTCAGTCAAACGCCACACGTATACTTATAAGTTATATTATGAGCAAACGAAGCGGGTGTCGTGTAGTCGCGGGGGAGTGGTCGCGAGGATGTGAAAATAACGATTCGGCGAATTGAGTTGCACAAAAATTGCAATAATATTGTACATCACCGGTGAGTGTATTATATTAATGTAATATTATTAGTATTGTTATTAGCGCAGACGATGTTGTTACCGTGGTTGTTTGGACTCGCAGGTGAAAAATATCATCTGTATACCTAAATACGCGCATGCATACTACAAGACGGAGAAAAAAGAAAAAAACCTGATAAAAATCGTTTCCGTGTGATTTGTCTGGATCACCGTTGGTGGTAGTGGCCCCTGCCGCCCGAAGCTTCCTGCAGTACAACACGAAACCGGTCGATAAGACGTGTAAAAGAATAGAAACACAACACAGCACATATCTATACACAAACAGAGAAAAAGAACGAGACGAACGTTCTAGGACGTATTAGTCTAATACACGTATAGTAATAATTATATTATAAGACACTGCTATATTATTATAGTTGTCTAGCGCCTCTCTCGCCGACGTATTAATTGGTCATTCAAATTTCGACTGACTCGTACCTGAGCTGCGACACTTGTCCATAATGTTTGGTGTACGCGCTAGACATAATTATTTATTATAGAATAAAATCATTATTAGCGTGTACGAAAAATGGTTTTTTTTTTATCATTCAATTCAGTTCCGAATAAATTATAGTATAATATTATAATAATTATTAATTGATTCGACGCGGGAAAAACTTCCGCGTCTAACGTGTAAACAAAAAATCGACTAATAATCAACCATCTATAATATAGTACATACCTAGGTATATCCCAACGCATTATATTGCAATACGCTGTCTTGTTGGCAACTAAAAAAAATATTATTTTACGATTTTAGGTCTCGGTTGCGAAAATGTGTATAGGCTATAATATATGTATTATATATGTGTATCAGAGTATCTGAGAGTGATTCATAAAGCATGCTCGCTTATGCATTTTAACTTTATGCGTTTATTTAAGATATCTGATTTTTGCAATTTTCACTCTTCTATACTTTAAAACTATATTTTAAATTCTTACATTTTGAATGCAATTTGAGGAGTTTTTCTATACGGTCATGTAATTTAATAACTAACAATTTGATTAGTGATTATCAATTTACAGTAATTCTCATTTTAGAAAGGAGTTTGCAATCATCAGTCATCACAGAACACTCTTTAAACTTTATATGGCATACAAATCTAAGTATTTGAATAAATGGTCATTCATTATATACTTGTAAATTCTAAAAATTTGAATGAATGCATAATTTAAGAATACAATTTGGGTGAGTGTGGTTGGTGAGCATGTGTAGATTTTTCTCCTCAATAGGAAAAGATTTGCATTCAAATTGGCTTGTGTTATTGTGGTTACGAACCACAATTATAAATTAAAATGTGCTCACTCGTGCCTCCTAGCTGTAGGTAATCGGTATAGCCGTATAAATATCATACTTATTCGGTATAGCCGTATAAATATCATATTTTTCGGTATAGCCGTATAAGTATACCTAATTATTCAATATAGCCGTATAAGTATACCTACTTATGAATATTTTCTATATATTATAATAATATGTACCTATCATTATGCCTATACGCCATAAGCCAAACAGTAAACTCGCGGTGAAGACGAAAAATTCCTCCCGGCTAGCGTTTTTATTATGTACGATAATTATTATTGTTTATAATTTTACAGCTCTTTCCTTAAACGAATAATTAAGCCAGATAAATGTACACACTGCACAGACACCTGTTTTATGTCTTACGGCACCACTGAAGAAAAAAACATTTTAGTCGATTTTAAAATAGGTATGTACCTATATGTATATCGTAGGTATAGGTGTTAAATAATATTTCATACTATACATATTATTATTATATACTTATACCTACTAACGTTTTGAGACTACACAGTAATTATTTCTCAGATTTAACTGTTTTTGTTAAAATACCGTAACTAAATATGCAATATAAATTACAATATAAGTGAGTGTAAAAATATGTTCAACGCGTCGTGAAAATTAAAAAATATATTAGATTTTCTCACGCACGTGACATTGTTAGGTTAGGTTATACAGGTACATAGAGTATAACCATTAACTATATTATTATAATTCAAGTCACAGCTATTAAAGACATAGAGAATATACATAATTTAATATATTATAGTCACAGACTCAGTACTCACTGCTATATGTTACAAAATATAATCTATAATACTTTACTATTAATATAACAGTATAATATTATAATATAACAGTATCAGTTGTCTTTTCGTTATCACCAGCAATATAGTGTTTATAATTTTAATTTTATTATGCTCGGACTACACCACGCATGGCGCCGGCCAGGGGCGAAATTAAGGGGTGACGAGGATGAAGGGGATCTATCGCACCAGTTATAATAATGTATGTATACCACTCACCACTGTACTTGAAAATTTAGTATTGTGTGTATAAAAAATTGATTCCCCTCCACGAAAAATTCCCAATTTCTCCACTGGCGCTGACTAGAGGTACCATTATGGTATAATGATATTGCCATATGGACAAACATATCGGAAGATTTCCCGACCAGTTCTATACGAAAATTCATAAATCGTAATAATATCGCGCTCAATCCGTATTTGCGGGAAAAAATGATAATCTCGTTAATAAAATATAATAATACGATAGTATGTATAACATAATGCCCGCAAGGTACGCCAACAAAATGTGTTTTCGCCGCAGTGCATCGGCAGCCAGCAATGGCGGAAGCAGCCGCCGCCACGTCGTCACAATAACATCGCCTCGTCTAGTCCCCTAGCCGTCTGTTCGTCGTCCGTACACCGAAGCCCAAGTCCAGGTGCACCCCCCCGACGGAGACTTTGCAGCTGCACACGCGCGCGCGGATGCCCCGGCCTGGCACACGTATTATACCTACACAGTCATATGTGTGTACCTCTACGACTCGAGTTTCCTTTGTATACCACGCGCGCACATGGAGAAATATCATTATTATAACGTTATCGTTAGGTATATATTTGTGTTATAATATGTATAGGTGGTACGGTACCTCCCCACATATATATATATAATACACGACGATATTGCAGTGGGTAAGCGCGCGCGAGCGAGTTGGCTCCTCGTCCCCGCCCGCGGAAGTAGGTAGGCCCCGCGTCTTCCAGCCGGAACACATGTCGGCACGCGACCCGAACCGGTTCGCTTTTGCACGCGTCCGTCCACGGAACACGTGTTATGGAAATAGTACTAGGTATCTGGTATACCTATATACCTATAATTTATTATTCTTCGCCCGAGACAACAGTATTATATTACCACCTTAAACCTGCATAAAACGAGCGCGCGCGCGCACGTACACACACATTTACGCAATATTATTATTGTCATTATGTTATTTGCCGCCGCAGTTCTAACCTACCTTAGTAGGCGTCGCTCATTTGTGCCAAAATAGACTTAGAGCACTCTGCAGCTGCAAACGCGCCTCCTGCATTGTATTGACCACTACGCATGATATTATAAATATTATGTAGAATCTTATAGGCGTACCTCTGCTGCTTGAATAATTTATTATTATTTTGTAAGGTCGTCGCTCGTTATATGGGTAGGTATGTAGTCCGTACAGGAATATAATATATTATGTAGATCGGTTTCGTCATACCGCGAGTCCACGCCGCCGCCGCCGCGATTGGCGGACGCTCTCGGACCGCCGGTTTCCGACAGTCGATTTCTTGCAAGGTTCCTACCCCGCTTGGTATCCTGTTCAAATGCTAGTATTGTGGTCCGGATATTTTTCGTTTAATTCGTTTGCATAATATTGTAGGTATTACGGTAATATTGCAGCATGGATATTTGTCAAAAAAATTTAAGGCGATTAAAGATTTACAACTACTACTATTCTTATACTACGGATACCTCTTTCCCGTTTTTAGGACTGTATTGATGTTCTATTACAGTCGATCGAAAATATTTTTGACAAAGTATTGAAAGTAATGCTACAAAAAAAAAATAGTTGTTTCATAATGATAAATTATTAATTAAACTAAAAATGATAGTTGCTTTTTACATTCGAAATTAGTGTTATTATGTTTGTTTCTTTCATGTACTGCGTATAGTATAATATATCAATAAATAATAATATGGTATAAGTGTATAACCAATATATTTATTTCATTTCTACAAATGTTTTGTTTGATGAAAAGGGTTGTTCGACTGACATGCAAATTGGCGTTGTTAACCTGTAAAATATTAAAATCGATAAATTACAAAGAACATTTATGCATCGATGGACTGGTGAGCGTTATTTAAGCTCTGTTCGAATAGCTTTTGATGTATTTATATTATAATAATATATTGGTTGTATTAAAATTGTTTATATTCAAAATGTTGGTATACCTACCTAATGTTAATTAAACGTCAACAACATTATTAGCATTTACAAATGACGTAGATTAAATTAATAATAATCTTGGTAGAAATACCCATTTGGCAATTTCCCAAACCTTCTATATAATTCAAAGCATATGTAGTTAGAAAAAAATTGAGTTTGTAATAGCAAAGAAACCGAGGTTAGGCGCAAATCTGAGTTTTTATTACAATTTGCGTAACACAAAATAAATAATTCTTTCAACTATAATTATTCAAAATGCTTGTTTATTATTTTTAACACAAATCAAAATATAGGCGTACCTAGTTAAATGTAGAAACATGGAGACATTGATTATTAAACCAATCGTAAATTCTGTTTTACTAATAATTTATTATTGGATTGCATTATATTTTTTGAACCAAACATTTATTATGAATTATCATGGAAATCACCTTTATTTGATAACAAATATAAATTTCTTATCGCGGTGCATGTTTGGACAATATTGTATATTTTTTACCGGGATTATTGTTTGGTTTCAAAGAGAATCGGTCTTATCTTTATGTGAGGGAGAATTGAAGAATATTAATTTTTTAAAGTCATACTAATCGACTCGACTGTTGAAACTATTTGAAAGTGGTTTTGTTTATGAACATTTTGTATGATTGTCAGATCTTTTAGATATTGGTCGCCCATCATCCAAATAAATTATTTTTTTGTATCAAATTATCCAATAAAACATTGAGGTTTATCACACATAGTATTATATATGCTGTATCTATAGGACAATAATATTATGACTAATGTATATATATATATATACACCTATATTATAATATATTATATTATTGAATAATTTAACATCAAGCAAAACAATACAATTTTGAATACGTAACCGTGTATACATTATTAATAATAATTAATATTAAACTGTGATATATAATACGGAATATATCATATATGTATGCTATTTAGGATAATTAATTAATAGTGTTGATATGTATATTATTATATTTGCAATAACTGTAAAATATAATATACTATAGGATATAATTATATTATCATCTAGTAAAAACCATGGACATTTGGTAATTTGGCAAATCATTGCGAATTTCATCACCACCTTAGCTTATTAAACGACAATTGTATGTCCAATCTATAGTGTTTAATGCCACATGAGGTATTGCAAGAGGCGCGTTTTTTTATTGTGGTGTCCTCGTGTAGACCTAATCCACATAGAGGAGAATGAAAGTGAACTGCCGGCCAACGATAATGAGAGAAATTATGAGAGATTTATTTTGTTATACATTGTTTTAGCCAATGTAATAATGCAGACTAACATAATAATATAAAGACTTAGATATAATAAAACATTATCTTTCACTGACAGAAATTCACCCAATATCCTTTGTGCCGCGTTAAATTCAAGACGTGTAAATCGCCATCGGTAGTCCTTAAAACGTGACCAACATCAGACCAGAGAAAAAATGGTAGCTTAAAAAAAATTACAAATGTACTCTGTACATAAAATAAATATAATGTTTCAACATATTATTTGTCTACTGAATTTAACACGGCAGTATTATATTTTATACCTGTACATAGTATATTATGATACACATTAACTAACAAATTAATCGCTGAATGTTAAAAGGAGAGTTATGCATTCTTTTCAAAAACCCTTTTTTGGTATATTCTCATAAATAATAGGTAGAGCACTAGAGCTGCATCGTTTGATGCTGAAAAGAGACTTTTACTGTGAATAACAATGATGTAATATATAACAGTAAATTTTTCAATTATAATGATAAAACGGAAATTTTGCTTCTGTTACATTTGAAAATTGTCGGAAGTCTCCTTTTAACATTTACCGTTTCAAATATAATAATAAAAGATACTATTAAAATATACTCTTACTAGTAAGTAGTAACACTATACTAATTCCAGCAAATTATTGCATATTAGATACAGTTAACAATAATATATTAATATTATTTATTTATTTCTAAACATAAATAAATTAAACTAAATCCATATAGCTTACTATCACCATTATCACCATAAATTGCTTTTCTTGTAATACAATTTAAATTTTTTTCACGTGTCATTTTTAATCCATTATGTAAAATTATAGCTTGATATATAATATAATTAGAAATAGTAATATATTTGAATTATAATTGTAGGTATCTTATTTTTATATATTCTTGTATCTTGAAAGGTGGTTCGCTAATAATTGAATAAGAAAACATTAAAATTAATTTTCGTAAAACAACTTTTTAACAAAAAAATTAACTCTTAAAGCTTTAAAAAAAAAAAATAATAAACTGATGTTTGATTGTACAAAAAATGTAATCAAATTATTAGGAAACATTGTAATAATATTAATTAGTGGCGCCTAAGACATATTTTTCAGGTGTAATAAGAAATGGACACCCACCAAAAGTTATTAATTATTTTTCTTTGAATATTCTTTTTCCATTATTTCCAATGTGTAATGACCACTACATCGAGTAATAAGGTTGGGCCCACCACCGCCCCAAAAAAAGTATCGGTATTAGTATAGATTCGATGACCAAAATATCCATTAATTTAAGTTGGTTTTAAATTTAATTTACTCAGACATGGACACCCACCCCCCACAAAATCATAAAGGAATAGCAGTCGCTACACCTTGTATATATGGGTGAAACTGATATTAATTTATTATTAACTATTATTATTTATTTCGTAATTTAATTTATAATATTTTGAACCATTTATTAAATTTTTCATAGATTTTACAATAAGTAGCATACGCACATCTTAATGCCACCACACGATGTGATATGTTACTGTCCATATTAATAATACTAAATAGTAAATACTGATGATAATATACCTAATACATCATAATATATACAAATTATACTTTATTTAAACTTTTATCGTGGATAAAAAGTACAATGTCAATCATTAATTCGTAACAACTATCATACATAAATACATAATATACACATTATATATTTTTAATCATCCCGTGAACACAGTTTAGGTATATCGTATATGTATAATGTATATGTTTTTTATGGTATTTCGAGTGTAAACGTCAAATTTATTTTCCAAGTGTCTAAACAAAATAATTGATTTTCATAGAAATTCCAATGTAAACAGTAATAAAAAAAAACCAATCGATAAAAAGGTGTATTTTACATTTAAATAACAGTGAGACTGTATTTGGCAGTGTACGTATTATAAAAGAAACACTTATAATGATATAGTTTTATTTTTATTTAAAAATCAGAAGAACTTGATGAGTAGTGACTGTTTTATATCGTATTATTCAGAAAGTCTACACACAGTTCTAATGACCATAAAATATGTTTATAAGTTAGACATAAAACAGTTGAGTGTAAAATTATTTTTTATGGCCTCTGCTCGCGTTCTATCCATGACCCATGAATCTAGGAACTTGCGTTATAAGATAAGTCAACAGAAAAAAAATATATTCATATAGCTATATAATAGACAAGACACTCATGTTTTATAAAATGTTTATGACATTACATAAATAAAAATTATATTTGCTTAAATAATAAAGTCGTATCCTCGAGACACATTGACGTTTTAAACCACTAATTAGATAAAAATAATAATAATAATATAAATAATATAATATGTTATTAACGAGAAATATAGTAGTAGTCACAAAATACATTAGGTGGATCGTAGATGTACACGCGCGATGAAACTATAATACACTAGGGTGATTCACCATAACCATGCTCACCTTCTTTTTCTTCTTCAACAATGCAGTAATTCAAAATCTGATTTTTGGGATTTTTAAATATACTTACAGACCATATTTTGAATTCCTTGATGTACTACTTAAGGAGTTTCCTGAGGAAATACAAACTTCTGTTTTTCAAATGAGAACACGTCTTATCTTCTGTAAAATATTAAGCAGATATTTTGTTTTTAAATGTTAATTTGTTTATTTAAAATGTTAAATGTTAATCAACATAATAATAGGTTTGGGAGATATGGAAGCTATGGTGATTTGACATTTTTAGTGATTTATATTAAGATGATGTCAACGTACTATTTGCTTTTTCTCTCTAGCCCACGCGCAACATAGACAAAACGCATTTACGCAGAATCATTTTTTCTATGTTTTTAAGTAATCTTAGGTACTAGAGTAAAATCACCCATTACAAAAAAGATAGAGAATAAATATTGTTGAGGGAATGTCATATCGATTTGTCTAAATATTGTCTCAAAACAATTTAAACATATTAATTTAAATTTACAAAAATGTTTTGTTTTTTTTGAAAGTTGAATACTAAGTCAAATAACAATAAAATATAAAATCGATATGTCATACCCTCAAAAATATTATTCTCTATCTTTTTTTTAATGGGTGATTTTACTCTAAGATTACATAAAAACATAGAAAAAATGGCGTTAATGCGTTTTGTCTATATTGGGCGTGGGCCAGAGAAAGAAAACAAATAGCAGTGCGCTGACATCCTCTAAGTATAATAAATATTAGATCCAATATTCCATCAATTTTATACTTTGTAAAATCGTTTTTAAGTACTACGAGTATTATCCTTAGTGTAAACATTTGAATAACAGAAACTACTCGTTCAAATTTTTAATTAGATACTACTTACGTCAATGTTTTCAAAACAATTATCCGCTAAATTATTGATAATAAAAACAGTGGATTCTCATTTGAAAAACATAAGTTGTTATCACCACAAGACACTTATGATATTTTTTATACGTTTTAGACCAATAAGCGGTAGTAAATTACACATACTTCGGAATGGCCGATTTTAATTTGTTATACATGTATGAACTCTTCGACCAAACATCTAGGGTTTTTTGGAAGTAGATTTTCAATTTTAAATTTTTAAAGACCTTAAAATTAAATTTTTTTTCGAAATTACAATCGAACTTCAGGGAGTATGCTTAATTCACTACCGTTCTTAGTAGTTAATATAGTTATGCAAACAAGAATATATTTCATTTTTCGCGAATTATTGACATGTGGTGCGAGAGATGCATCCACTGGTGGTTTCCCGATGCGCCATTACAGCGAATCTCGGAAACACACACTAATGATCATTCACTACTCACACATAGACATAGCCCAAATATCATGTGAATTGCCTAAATATTACTCCTTAAAACTTGATACATTGGAGCCCGCTTAACTCTTAAAAGTAGGACAAAAATTTTAAAAAATATCGTAAATATGGTCTTTTGGGTATTATCAAAATTTCTAAAAATCAGAATTTGAATAAATACATTATTAAAGGAAAAATTGTAATGTTGACAAATGGTTATCGCTCTGCTGTATAGTAAGTTTCGAGGATTACTGTAATGCATGTGTTAAATTTGAACTCAATGATAGGTGCATCAAAAAACATTTTTTGAGCTGAGATGTCACTACATCAATTATTAATTATATTTAAAGATATTGATATTAAAGTAACTTATTTTACCGTTAGTATTTAGTACTATGGAAGGTTGATTACATTTTTACCGAAAACATTGCAATCGCCGATTGCATAATATATTATATTAATTAATATTTAATTATTGTGATAGTGTGCCTATATTTCTATATTATATATTGTTAACAGTTGTTAATTTTTGAGTCAATACTCATTACTCAATATCATACCTTACCGTAGAACAGTGTAAATATTATGTTCATGGTGTAAATATATAGGTAGGTAATAGCATACAATTAATATATAAATATTTTAAAAACGTTAACCCAACGCTTTTGAAAACTACTGGAAATAGTTTTTTTTCCACCCCAACCCAAAGTACTAACTAGAATCACTTTCCCACCAGAAACGATGCTGAAGTAGAAAATCGAAGCTCTTTTATCGCCCCCGACGGTGATGACAGACAGAAAATAACACACATTTAGAGTCTAAAAAAAGGGGGGAGGCGAACGTGTTCGGTGAATCACTCTGTATATAAATTACAATGATAATAATCGTATAACTTTTTAATATTATTTCGTCAAAATATCTGGTCGTTTGATCGCGTACAACAATAATCAGATCGTTCGACGCGACGACATATTATTTTAATCCTCATCGCGTGGCTGTTGGAAGAACGTTACTTGTAAATTACGATGTACCTAAATACTACGACGACGTGGCTCTAAAGCGCCGAAAACCGATAAATCGATCGATATAATGTTACGTTATGACATTATCTGCCCGATCGAGAAACGACAAACACGGCGAGAGTAGGAGGAGTCGACTACCACGGTGCGGTCGCGGTGTAATAATAATTATCGATTATTATTTTTGCTGCGGACGTTTTGTGCGTACCCGACCTATACGGTCTATATAATATCGTATACTATATACCATATTTCTGCAATGGTGCGGGTCATTCCGAGAAGAAATGCACGTGATCAACTCTTAGACCTTTGGTAGAAATACGCGTTATAGTGCTGTAGGACCGATCGTTATCGCCACGACCGACTTAGGTCGAGTACGCCGTGTAAACATCCCAGCAGCATCTCATCGGCGGACGACAGATCTGAAACCGGGTGAATTTTTGGAAATTATTGCTCGACAGGTGCGCGCATCGATTATTTCACGCGAATCAAAAACAAAGCAAATAATAACCTCCCCCAAACACCGTACGTGTGTATAGGTGCAGTTCGTGCCAATTATATAATAATGTACATTTTGTAAGTTCAATACACATAAATAATCCAGTTTTATGTTTCGTGTTCTCGATTTTTGTTTCTGATTTGAAAGACAACTGTATTTCATGGGTAGGCAGTCACCAGACGGTCGCCCAGGTCTGTCTGTAGACAATCGCATGGGCTAAACGCAGATATAATTGCAGCAGTGTACAGTCTCGTAGGGGTCAATTTTCGTCGGGTATGGGAGTCATAGTATCTGCAGATGGCCAATATACAGTTTGGAGGGTACCATCGCTGGATGATTTCCCTCATCTTGTGTTTCATGTATTATTTTTATTATGTATGTATATAGTGTTATATCATTCATCTATTTTACCTATTGTGTAACTTAATACAGATTGTAAATTTTCTAAAATAAAAAAAAAAATATACAGTCAAATCAAGATTTTATAACATATATTATATTTATATAAGTATAGTCTATTTGAACTCATTTTTATAACTAGGTACACCTATTAATTTTGTACAATTTACTACGTAGCCATTTAATTTAGATAAGCAACAATGATGTTTTAATAATTGCAAAATAATACCCCACAGCGTTTAAAATTCTGCCAAATAGATATTTTAAATTTATCAAAAACAATTAGGTACAATCATCGACATATACCTGGTTAAGGATGTTATATTCATCAATGCGGATAATAGGTATATTAGTATATTTGTCATATTAGGTATGCATTGCCGTTGGCACTTAAAATTAATTTCCAATAAGTACACCAGGTACGATAAAATAAAAATGCCATAGGATATAGGTACTATAACAATTCATTTATTTATTGAAAGTCGATACGGTTGATTAATTCATATTTTCCTTTCGACGCGCATTTTAGAGTTCATAGAACATAAATGCACCAAGTTATAATGATGTGGATTTGTACATTCTATATAATAATTATAAATAAATTATTTATTACACAACTCGTATATAAAATCGGTTTATTGTGTCAGTTCATATTTTTAAATTAGAACCTTACAGGAAGAATAATTTTCACTTATGTTATTTCAGCTCCGAGTGTTCTATCATAAATCCCATTTAAATAGTAAGGGGAAGTGCGTTAGGATATTCTGAATGTAATATTGCAACACTAGAGAAAAAAAAGTTAGCGAGTTGATTTTGAAATAATAAACGTATCTAAATATATATTTTATTGTTTTATATTTCTTACGGGTACCTATTATATTTTTTCGAGTACCTACTTTAATAGATTTTCTCGTTTATGATCGTTGCTTTCAAATTCAATATTAAAATACAGTTAGTAGTTATAGTACCTATATACACATGACACAACACTATTCTGCGAATAGGCATTGGGAATGAAATAAGTTTCCTACCCTCAATTTATAACTTATTGTTATATACCTATTCGTATACCTGTACATTTAATTACATCATTTATATCTATGGATTCTTATTATTATATTGGTCTTTGACCTAAGTCAGTTTTTTTTTACCATTTAAAGTTTTAATTTAGATAATCTGTTAAAAAGTCTAGGTTATCACCATATTTTTAACTTTCTTTTTTATTAAGAGAATGTTAGAGCACAATAAGTTTTTTCTCTCTGATCCTATAGCACACTATGCAATATTTGCGTTTAGACGAACTAATCTTGTTTCGTTAGGCTAAGTTATAAAGCTTTTTGTATTAAAGATAATTTATTTAGCCAGGTAGCTATATCGTATAATACAATTTGACTCTGATTTAATGACATTTATTTCGATTAATAAATACAGAGAATGTCTATTAAAATCTGTAGTAGGAATAATTTTGTATTTTGCCTTTTATGTTAAACAACTATGTTTGCGCAATGAAACGTTATTTTTTAATTATTATTTAAATTATGCATACGCAGCGTTATTCTATACTTAAGCGTATTAATTATTATTAGGTAGCATGCAATGTATAATTGAATGGTATGAACTTACGAATACTAAATTATGGAATACGGTTTACATTAAAACCATCAGATTAAATAGGTATTACAATAAATACCTGTAGTATTCGTAGTAGCAATTATTAATATAACAAATTCGAGAATTCATGACCGATGGCAAATACCAATTAATACAACGAATGATGCAGTATATTACTAAAATCCTTATGTCCTTATATCCACTTTTCTAACAATTCAATACCATATCCAATGAAGTAGATACCTACATCGTGATATTATCAAGTCGGACACACGAAGTATATGCTCGTATGATTCTTTGTTAACTATTTAAAAATACTCTTTCCAAAGTTTACACAAAAAAAAATATCGAGTGTCTAGCTTTTTTATTCACTGGAATATAGAATATTATACAGTCATTATTTTTGTATGTTATAAAAACCGTCAAAACATGTATAGGTATAGATTATGTTCAAATCAAGTTAAATGAATAATACGACCACGCAGTGTACCTACTACCTAAGTAAAATAAACTGATCCAAACTCAATTTATATGACATTATAAATAAATCCTGTACACTGTACCTCGGTAATAGACACAGGAGCATATCATTTATATTCTCATTGTTAAGTTTAGTGGTTTACAACATCGGCTTTAATAATACAGGTAAGTATGTAATTTATTACAACAGCTAGGAGATTTTAATTTTTAACGTTTGGAAATCACAAAAATATTTATACAGATAATTTAGAATATGAATAGATTATAGATTGACATAGCTGAAAATAAACTGGTGACTGCATTTTAGTGAAATTGTTAGCTATGAGTAAACAATTTAAATGGCGATATAAAACGAAACATTTATTTCTATTTTTTCAATTAATTTTAATTGATGTACTGTAAAAAAGAACATAATATATTGAACGACCTTAAAAAACATGCTTCTAACTTTGCTAATTACAATTTCTCTAAATCTATAATTGGTTCATATTCTTCTAAAGCCATCGTTTTACAGTACTGCTATACTAGGTGCCGAATGTAAACAACAATAAAACGATTCAAACGATTAGGAAAGAGATTAAACTTTAAAGAGTGTAATAATTAAATCATTTTTTTCAATTCAAAGTTGGTCGGTACGGTATTTATTGATATTATCTAAAATAGATAATTAAACGTAAATAAACCCTTTTCACGTTATGGTGCATAAATGCAACCATTGGACAACTACGAATAATAATAATTACACATAGGTAATGTTAAATAACAATTCAACAATATTGATTTACTATTTTTTTTTTTATTGAAGCCCGGCAACTATGGCCATTAGCTGTTTTTGTAGGTTTTTAGTAGGTTTGTTACTGAAGTTGGATTTTGGACACGTGTGTGTATGTGTGGCAAAATTTGCCACTAAGAACTCGGGACTAGTGGCATCGACCGATCTCCGGTGCTTACTCTCAGATCGTGTTTCACGATTGATTGCAATTACCATGCCTCGTAAAGCAACTCAAATTAATATCTATATAGTAATTAATAATTATCCATAGATTTTATGTTATTATTTATTAAATTGTGTACATTATTTTTCCACTAAATATAGTCTTAGTTGTGCTTGTTTATGAAGTATTATTTATTTGTTTCAGTTACTAGACTAGGTAGGTATACTATCTTCCTTTTTTTTTTACTTAATTTTCAATTTTTTTTATTTGAACTGTATTTCTTTAATTATATTCCCTTACAATAATATCTTTAATCAAATCTTGGTCTTTTACTATTATTCCAGGTATAAAGTACTCGTTGTATCCTATTTCAAATCCTTTATTCTTCTTTGTGTTATTATCAAAGAACAAAATATTATTGTGATTATATTTTAAATTCTTTCTCTTGCTCCACTTATTACACTGTCTAAGGGTTTTTTTAAATAATAATTACCTAGTTTTAATTATACCTTTTATTATTATATTTCTTTTTTTATTATTGCGTTTTTTTTTTAAAGTTTAGTTTAATTAAGTTATTAAATAAATTATTCAAAGAAAAGAAATTATTTTAGTTTAATGTTTCAAATAATGTTTTCTTTAAACCAGATAATAAACTTTATTAGAATACATACATACCACAATATACTATATTACTATCTTAGGTATATGAAGTATATATTATAATAGATACAAACTAAGACATTGCACAATTTATCTCGTTGTCCGTTAAATGCATCAACTCTATATGACTCAAACTTTATTTAATTCATTATTTAATATTCAGTGTATGGTGCTTAAAATTTATCTTAACTTTTCCGTTTCCCGGAATAAAAATTCTGATTCGCAGCAGTACATTATCAAGTAGGCAATCTATCTGCGGTAGATCGCGGACCCCGTTCTGGTTGTACTGGTTGTAAGTGTATGATTAAACAGATTTTATTTGACTAGACAATATTTAATCTTACCAGATAACAACAATACATAAACCCGGCAACGATTATATTTATCAACGATATTTAAGAGATTAATAATATAATATGCAAAATTATAATAAATGTAACTACCAATGTAAATCTAATCTACCAATTTAAAAAAAGTCACTGTCAAAAGTTATTATAACTTATAAAGTTATAAAATTATAACTTATCGTTGGTAGTTGGTACCTACCTACTTATAATAATAGATTAAATGAAAAGTGTATACTGGCTTGATTATTTTTTAACATGCATTTTTGCAATGAAATATATTATATTTTTACAGAGTAGTTTTTTTCGTGACCCTATGAGTTGATATTATAATCTACTTAATAAGTTCTAAACCTGAATTTAATAATATAATTATTATTTAGCATCCCTTTTTCTATAAAAAGTAGGTGTAAGGAATAACATTAACTATTATTTAGAATAATATGTGTTTTATACTTACTATACTTAATTTTGATTATTTGTTTCGAATAGATTTAAGTTTAAAAATAAGTTCTTCGTAATCTCTAAGAATATTAATTTTAATATGGTGTGATAGAAGATTGTTATGAAATAATTGTTTGTCGTTTGAAAATTGATCATTTATCCTATTTTATACCATTAACGATTGACGACATGTTTCGCTTAATTTATTTGTACTTGAATTGTCTGTCAGTTTTATGAAATCCAATTTGTTGATAAAAACTTTTTTGAAATCTGTCAACACTGTAGAGTTGTTATTTTCGTAAAAGTCTCAATCGAGTACTCATACTGTACTATAACAGAATAATTAATTTTCTAAGGTTAGAACTTCGTATATTATTAAATATTTAAATTTACTTAACTCTCTAGATCGCAACCTAAATAAAAATATATATACAATTTTACATTTTAATTTTATGAAGTAGGTAGGTACATATTGATTTTTTGCAGGTAAACCGAATGATCACAGTCGCAATCAAGCTACCCATTTGCGGCAAAGCGTGACCGTTGCCTAAGGAACGTTCCAAGATAAAAGATTATTTTATGACAATTTTTTAACAAACAATCGGCCTAAATATGTGGCTCTGAACATTTCAAAAAAATTGAAATGTTTTAATTTGCAGATAGTGAAAACTAATAGGTAGGTACCTACGTCAGTTTATCGTCAAACACGATTTGTTTACATTGCATTTACACTGCATACACGTGAAGCACGCCGTACCTACATTTTCGGTGTACACGATTTATTATTTGGTGTTTATAGTTATTGTACGGGTGGCAAATACATTAGTTAACTAACAGCGAAAGTTTATGGTAACATTTTCGCCTGTTCGTGCCTTTTGGCCGTATACTTTTACAATGAATAGAAAAGTGTCGGGGAACCGTGTTTTCCCCGTCTTGTTTGATCTACGATCATAAATCATGTTTACCGCCGTGTATACAGACTATATAATATTTTATATAAATTTACAGTATAGGTACGTGTATACAAATACTAACGATTATCAATTTGTGATGTGACGGTAAGATATTAAATGTATTTTATAGGACATCTTGTCATATATTTATACTTTATCCTACTCACTCCTTATCTTCCTCTCTTAGTATTATTATTATATGTTTTTATTTTATCCTTCCGTAGGTACTCGTAAACTAATTTCATTTTACCGAAGAAATGTCTCGGTGCCGTGTGATGCCCGTGTATTACGAATATTAATGGAAATATTTAAATATTTGAATAACCACGGATATAGTGATGAAGACGTGCTGGACCCCTGAAAGACTACTGGTGCGTGCCAATTTGTCATGGTGCCTGCTGTGACTGTTATTTTATGATTATGATTATTATTTTTTTTAGTCGATAATATTTTACTGATATTATATATATATATTTCCATTGACTTTTTTTTATATAAACATTTCCTCGGTTTGATCAATCAGATATATACATATAGTTTTTACTACCTATCCAAACGACAATCTTGCAACCGGGTGGCCCTTATAATTATATACATATAAATAAAGATAATTTTAAAAATGCAAGTTTCCCATAATGAAATGGGTTGTGACTGTAATGTGTATTCGTCTATACGAGTCCGCTATTGTATAGGTCAAGTGAGGACATATATAATACTCGTGTACCTATAAAGGTAACTGGTAGGTATATACATACAAATTCAAATCGTAAAAGAAAATAATGAGTAACAAATTGAAGTTCAAACTGTCGTAATAACTTATAAGCCCATGTCGAAGTTTGAAATAATAGACTAACATTTAATACCTATAAAATTTTCAAAAAAACGAATTTAAATACGTAATAATAATAATCGAATAAATGCGTGTATAATGGACAATACTCGTAAATTAATGGTTAGTATAGCAGTGTAAGTATCACGGCAACCAACTATATAATAATATAATCAAATAAATGATCTTTAAATCAGATTTTTTACCCACAGTTAATTAAAAATCTGTGTGCAGTATTTAAATAGTAAAATAAGCAATTGTGATACACTGACATAGGAGTATAATGTATATAATAAAAAAATTGTACAATAAACACGAATAACATGATGAGGGAATAATATACTTTTATTTTTTTTTTTCATAAATATTATTATAATTTTATTTTTTTTAATCTGCAGGCCTTAAATTTATAATGACGTAGTTTATTGCGTTATTTATAATAACTGATCTATATAAATAGCTTAAGGATATACTAATCCTTTTAAGTGATTAGATCATTAAGAAATAATTACTAGTAAAATATTTTATTCTTATATTTTTAGTTTATTGTTAAAAATAAGGTTCCATCTACTCAATTATTAATTATAATGTTTACTACTAGCTGCGTAATTGTATCATTTGTAGGTATACAAATAACATATTTAAATCGATTTATAATGATTAACAGATTACATTTTAATAATATGCAGGATATTTAAATTAAATTTAAAGTATTAACCAATAGGCAATTTATAGTTTTAATTTTAATATTATACCCAAGTATACATAAATACGTTTATACTTACATTGGTAGATATATTATTTATAAGTTACTAAACTATTATGTATTAATACTTAATATAAATATATATTATATACTATATGTACTAAATAATATTATATAATATTAATTACCTATATAGAAAAATAAATATAATATGGATTATAGGTAGGTAACTTATAACTACGTAGAATCATGAACATAGTTTCTCTGTGCTTATAATATGGAATAATGAATTATACAAATCGTAAGAAACCCGGGGACACTATAAATTATAATAGTACGTAGTGACTATAAAACTTGACAAATCCACGTACATTCCAATTTAGTTTCTACAAAAAAACTAAAACGAAAATAATAATACATATAATTATTTATCTCTATCGGATTCTTCTTTTTCTAGCGGAATCCTTAGCTTTGCCGCTTCTACTCGAAAAATCTCTTATGCAGATAATACGACAATAACAAAAAAAAAAAAAATTAAAAATGTCGTTTAAACACAATTTTATATTATATTTTACGTAGATGGTCGGTATTTGGCCAACGGAATAAAATATTGCGACAAGTAGTTGTACATTTTAAAACGTGCGAAATGTAATAAACTAAGGCATAAAATATCGTAATTTTAAACTGTCAGACAAGTTCGCATAATATACCGACTCGGCTAGTCGACTATTAGCGCCAAACCACACCGCTATTGTACCTATATATTTAGGTATAAACGTATAGTTAGGTAAAGGTAGGACATGGCCCTGCGGTCTGAACCACATGATTTTTATCAAAATGTTAAAATGAGAAAAATAAAATACAAATATTCACCACGAATGAACATCGAAAATAACTGTCTAAACTCCGATCAACTACATATGTAAAATAAAAATATGCTTGTCTATAAATTAAAATACTTAAAAAAGTTGTGTCCATGCAATTTTTATTTTTCAGAAGATTTATTATTTATGTTACTTTTTTTTGTCATTGATCATTTTCAACTTCAGATGCTAAGGCCTAGTTTAAACGCAAATTTTTATGAAACCTCCAAAATACATTAAATTGAACTGTTTTTTAAATACCACATATAATAATATAATATATGTATAATGAAGTAGAATACTTGATTGTGATTATTGAGTTTGTTTATTTATTCCGTTATCTTTGAGAAAAGCATGAGGTCGTTCGAGATGGTCTATGGTTTCATACTTTCATGAAGTGTTGAGACTTTGAGTGAATGTAGGTACTTTAGTCTTATTTCTTCTTCGTATGATAGACAAACTGTTAAGATGTGTTTGACTGTTATTATCACTCTACACGAATTTCAGGTTGTCGGATCTTTCTTTCTCTATAGTATGAATTGTTATTGTTGCGGCTTAAATAAAAATAAAACAAAATATACTATATAAGGTAATTCATCGAGCATGCTTACCCCCATATTTTATTGAATTTATTGACATTTTACTATTTAAAATTTTCAAATATACTTAAAGACCAGATTTTTAATTTCTTGAGATATTTGGTACTACTTAAAAGTGTCCTGTGGTGATATACAAGTTTGTTTTTCAGAGGAGAATCATCTTTTGTTATTGTAAAATATTTAGTTAATATTTATTTTTTTTTTAAATATTTTTTTACTTAACTTCCTTAATCAAAATCCGAACGGATAGTTTTTCAGTTATTATAATCTTGATACTAAGTTTATAAATGTCCTTAAATCTAATATGGTTTTATATAAATATAAAGGAGATGTAAAATTGTATCTAGAACATATTATACTTAGACCATTTATAATAATGTTAATAGATTTATAAAATTATTAACATTTTCAAATCACCATAACCATAACACTCATGGCCCCTATAATTTCCCAAACCTATTATTCTTGGTACACTAAGTAAATAACTCAAAAACTACTCGTTTAAATTTTTGTTTTGATACGTCAACATTTTCAGAAGAATTGTCTAATAAATAATTTACAGTAGAAAAGGAAGGTTGTCATTTCCAAAACATAAATTATATCGCCTCGGGACACTCCTTATAAGTAGTACAACATTTTTAAGAATTTAAAAGACGGTTCTTAAGATTATTTTAAAACTCCAAAAATCAGATTTTGAATAAAGAAGTAAAAGGAGGTAAGCATGATTTGTTCGGTGAATCACTATGTATACTTTTTTCTGTTTGGGGTGGCCGGAATAACCAGAAGAGGTGTTAAAATACTCATGTTATTATATTTTAACAGTTGTGGTTATTAAACTTTTTGCACTATTGCATTTCGATCACCAATAATATTCGTACGTGTTAGATGTATGAATTAATATTATTACCAATCTTTATTATAAATTGCATGATGTAAGTATAATATCATCACATCTTTGTTCAATTTTTTTTACACATCACAATAATTATATATAAAAGTTCCTACACTAGTTCCAATTTTATTATGTTTTAGAAATCTCCTGTAAGAAATTTAAACCTAATTATTCAATATCATTTTTTTTTACCGGATTTCATAAAACGCGTTTTGGGGATAATGGTAGACAGCCAGATAGGTAGGTATTACTCTAAACACCATCTGCAAAATACACCGTGCAGCTCCTCGACGGGACACGAACTACGCACCTCTAAAATATTATTATTATACAATAACGCAGACGTGCCAAAACCGCACGCGAAACACGAATTTCATAAATTTCGAATTCTTCTCGAATTTATGCAATGTTTTAACACGTCGCGAATAATTATATATATATAGGTAATGATATTATGCACGTGGCCGACGTGAGTTCGTATAATGTTTTATGAACACAACGTGCGGATTGATTTATAATATCATACACCTACCGGTATAACGCGGTATTTCTTTTGTCGCAGCCGTCGCGCGTTATCACCATTCGAGCACTGCTCTTATCTGCCGACTGCAGCAGCCCAGTGTTCGCGGTTATGTTATATACCTACCATGGGAAATTTAAAACAGGCGCGCGATAGATCCTTACGGCAGATATACACGGCCGCCTTCGTCTCGGTCGTACTATATGTATAGGTAGTGAATAATATTATTATTATACCGCGAGGATGCTTACAATATTCTCGTCCGATAACGATCGAACAATCGTGTCATATACCTATAATAATATAATGTTATTGTTTTTTTCATTTCTTTTCATTATCTCATTTCGCCGCCGCCGCCCCCCTCCCTCACCGCCACCAATCTTTCGGATCGTTCTCGTCCTCCGCACAGATAATAATATTAAAGGTACCTCTACCCGTATAATATACAGAGATTGCGGTGGTGTTACCTGTGACGATTGTGGTACACACACACACATACACATTTACTCCGAGACATGAAAGTATTTTAGGAACGACTATAACCAGTGTAACAGTAGTATCACTGCACATATCAGTCGTATATTACATTGTTATTACTATTATTCGTAGTACTATAGCGGTTGTAGTGGGTGGTGGTGGTGGTGGTGGTGGTGGTGGCACTAGTAGACCGTAAAAATGAAAAAAAAAAGAAACGACCGTGTCGGCGGAGCAAAGGTCAACCGTGTTCGGGTCTGGTTATTTATTGCCGTCGAAGGCGCCTCTATCGGAACGGTCCCCCGACCGAGCTCTGGCGCGGCGGCGGCGGTGGCGACAACGACGCACGGCGGGTACGTCGAATCTCTCGATCGAGATTTATAGCTAAATTACTGGACAAAGTGTTAATATTATACGTCGCAGCGCATTAATCCCTCCCGAAGCAACTATTATAAGACATACAAAATGATATTATAATGTATAGGTAACCGTATACGAGCGGTTGGAAGTAAAAAAAAAGGGGGGGTGGGGGAAACACAATTCCTTGTTGTAACGCGGTACCGCTCGCTGTTTATCGCAAAATCTATCGTCATAAAACAAAATCGAAAGTTATAAATCCTGAAAAAAAGTCTGTTCACATACGACTATTACACGGCGTAACGATGTCGCGGACGTTATTTTTTTTCCAAATTTTATAGCTGCAGGAACAGTCCCACGGCGGAGTCATATAGGATTTCCACGTGCACGCGAAACGGCGATAAATCGTTCGTAGTATCCGTTCTCATCTGTTGATAAAATAAATTTGAACAGACGTTTTTATGAATCGAACAAATGCGTAATCTATAATATATTATATGATTATGAATTCACACTATGGTCTGATGCCGTATAATAATTTTATCGACGCATTTCAAACATTTTTTTTTTTTTAAGTATTTTCAAAATAAAATTTAAATCACTGATTTACCTAAATATTGTCCTTAACTACCTATATCCGTTTACATTTTTTTAAATTTTAAATTTATAATTTTTTTTTTTTTAAGTGGAATAAAGTAATAATAAAATACAAAACCGATGCCTATGATATCCTTTATACTGTTTGAAATTGGCGATTTAAAATTCTTTTACTACAACAGATATCTCAAAAACCATAAAAACGATTTATGTGAATGCAATTTATTCCTGTTGTTCGTCAGTTTAAGGGAGAAAACATATATTGCGTTGAGATGCTCTTAAATGTAATTGTTAATATTCTCAACGTTAGTGAATAAAATAAATATAAATGAAAAGAAACTTTTTAATAATGTAATATTAATATATTATGTTCTTAAAGTCTATAAGGTATGGTACAGAACTGCAACGGCATAGCTGAATTATTATTTTTTAATATAAATACTAAACCATTTTGTGTTTTACTAAAGTAAACGACTGGTATGTAGAGTACATTTTTTTAATTTCGTACTTTGCGAATAGCGCACAAAAAAAATGCAGTAGGTATACATAATACTTATATATTATTTTCCTTTTAAAAGTGAATTACTTGAATATTTTATAACGATGTATATCATTATAATATTATAATGTATAAATAAATGTATAATATAACTAATAACAGTAGGTAATAGTTTAAGGATCGCAACAAAAAAGATTTATGACACTATAAAGGATATATTGTTTCTGAAAAACGAATAGTTTCCAGCTGTCGTATATACATATATATACATTATTATGTAGTTATAATAACATAATAATATTATTTATTCGGAACGCGTAGTGGAAAAAAACCGTTTCTCGAGGAGTTATTCTAATTGAACGCTGTACACTAATGTTTTTCAGTTAAAAACGTCGAATTCATTATTTCGCAGTGTGTAATGTAAGTCGTGAATGGTACTTAAACACGCGGGCGTGCAAAAAAAAAACTTGAAATTATACAAAAAAATCCGAAGTAAACGTTTGAAAACGAGTTATGCGTGTCTACTTTTCTGTCCAACTCTTCAAGTGCACTTCTCTGCTATACATACGTCCATAAAACTAACTTTATTATGTATATTTTATTGTACACATATTATTATTTGCTGTGTAGGCACCCGAAATGTTCGAGTCATCCAGGACTCTGTGCGCGTCAACAACCACGGAAAACGTTTCGACTATAATATTTTAATAGACGAGTGTCGGGTTAATATGGGCCACATTTATAGCGCCAACGTTTTACTGAATTATTGTAAGTATAGGACTAGCTGTTTCTAAAAGTTTATCGATAGAAAATAATCTGTAATCTGCAGTCAGTGGACAGTGGTGTCATTTTAATGAAAATATTCGCGGTTGGCGGCGGGGAGGGGGGTGGTAGGTGGTGCTGAAGCCACCTTTTTTCAGTTAGTCTTATTATCACAAATTGTAGTTTTTTATAAAGAGCAACACGCCTCTACCCTCCAAAAAAATTATTGGTCGAAGGTCTAAATTAAAACTTGACATTTAGCCAACTCCTCAAATGCTAATCGCATCCAAATCTTTCAATCAAAATATCTACACATGATCACTAAGCTCTCGTTCTATACCTCTAACCACTTCATCTATCAAAATCTATCATCCCATCTGTCCAAAACGTTGCAAAAAGTATTTTATAAACGTTTACACTCTCGTCTATTAAATCTTACCAAAATATTCTAGTCATCGAATCACCATATCTCAGGTGACCAGACTTATCGTTTGCGAAAAAAAGTTCATTTCCGAAATAATAAATGTCTTATTCTCTAATCTTTCCACGCAATTTATTATGAAATGTACTTGCCTTTATTGTGCTGTATAATATGGTCATATGGATTATACATGTAGAAATGATTTATGAGTTTCAATTTCAAAATCTGAATGGATTGATAATGGTATGAATTTTTTTGTGTTTTATTTGTACATAATAATTGGCAAATCAAGTTCTACATAGCTTATTAAAATTCAAATGATTTTGGTGGCAAAAATGCAACAACAACGTTTCTACACACGTGATATTTAAAACAGTGAAAAAGTAAACAAGATTTTTTTACTTGAAATTTTCATATTAAATTCTATAATTACTTAGTGGTACCTACTCACTAATTTTTCTGATGCAAATGACACAACAATTACAAGTGATAAATGTATCATAAAATTATCGATAAAGATTGGGATTTTACAATTTCGATTAGCACGAGCAACAGTAAAATATTATTTTAGTTTTTATATTTACCCAATAAATGTATTTAGACTACGATGAAAAGGTTCGGACGCAAATAGGTTTCGGCACTTAGGTATTATTATTTATTAGTTAAATGAGAATTCAACTTTCTATTGAAGTTCCATCTTCAATCAGTCACCGCTTTCATGTTTCCCCATCAAACTTTACTCACACTTATTGTACAGACAACTAATACAGATTTTGTAACAACTGTATAATAATAAATGTTTAAAAAAAATTTTAAACGCCATAACACGGCGTTAAATTATTAAAGAAATCTCTTCGTAAATCGTAGGTACCATATATCCATACCATATCCATAGGTTAGGTTTATAACCTAACCTTATGGATAGGGTATAAATCGATATTATAACATAATATATAGTTTAATAATTATTATATAGTTTATAGACATCATAATACGCATGTGATTGAATTATATAATATAGGTACCTATTGGCTATTATTATAATCTTCGTATTGAAATAGGGAAATGACTCAAATGTATTAATTCAATATTTGCAGCATTTCGATTATTCAAAAAATTGTTTAGCGTTATGACATTATTTTTTTCACCTTCGTCTACACGAAAATGAACAGGAGAACGAATTTAATCTCAAAAATATAGAACCTGGTTTGCATTCCGGATCCGGGTAACTATACGTTAAAATCACCTGTTGGTGGTAATCTCGGTCGGCAGGTGTAACGCAGGTGGCATACATTATTAGTATTTTGCTTTTTAATATTATTAATTTCGCGCTAAACATTCTAGTCTCTAGTTCAATTTTCTATACACGCATGCACAATGCACATTATATCAGTATGTATCCCAGACTTTAAATTGGTACAAGTGTGTTTGAAAATCATTATACGTAAAAGTGTAAAACAGTCCCTATACTTTCGGTCAAGAATTTTAGATCATTCTATTTCATGATTAGATAATATAAAATATAAATAGACGACAATTATACTTATGTGTTGCAGGAATATAAAAACTTAAAGATAACCATAGTGTTATCAATAGATATACTAGAAGTTTGTAGCAACTTAAAATTATTTATATTACTATGGTTAGTAGGAGGTACTTACTACTTAGGTATCAATATGACAATATTATGGGTATACATATACAAGACATGTTTGGATACAATAAAATCAATTATAATATATTATATACATATAATTTATTATTTTGAATAAATTACAAAAAAAAGATAAAGTTGAAACTAAAGATTTTTGATTTTGTATGGATTTAATCATATAATACATAAATAATGATCAACATATTTTTAAATTAAAATTGTAATAATTGTTTTGCGAGAAAATAAACTATAATGAGCCAACCTCCTCGGTTTAAAATGTAACTTGAATAATAATTTAATTTTGTTTAAAACCCAACTACATCCTAAATCCTTAATTCCTTGAAAGTTGAACATCTATTATAATAACCAGTAGCTATAAAAAAAGGTAAATTGTAATTATAAAATATAGGTTATTTCATATAGGTATATTATATCATCACAAGCAAAGCATTTACCTCAAAAGGTGCCTAAAAAATAGTCTGTCTAAAATAGGTACCAATTATATAATTTTTAACCAATATTCGAAATCCGAACTACGTGGGAATGGAAAAATAAACTAAAACACTTAAGTACTAGTGTACTACGAATATTATCAGTAGGTATATGTTTTAAATTGGTATCTACAAAATACTTATCAAAAATTAAATTATGTAAGTTTACACATCATTATTTATGAAAACATAAAGCGTCACTATATAAGTAATATTTATCTCTATAGCTGCAGTATAGCAATAATCTACTATTAAACTTTTAAGTTTTAACATATTTTCTGATAATCTCATAGTTCAACTCTTTGACTCATATTATAAAACATTTAAAAATATAAGAATTAAATACGTTTAAATAGTGTTTTAAACAGAATTCTGTTGATTAAAAACTAAAAAAATACCATTAATATTTAACTCTTATAAATTACGATATTATCCGGTGATTTCTGAAAATAATATCGTAATTTAACTTTAGGAATTTTATAGTAATTTATTGTAAAAACATAAATAAGATTTATATTAGAGAAAAACATTATTTTACATTTTAACATAAAATATAAACTATATAAAATATGCAATAAATAATCAAAACATTTGATTTAATTTAATTAGATTGAATGATGCTCTATGCATTAAGTTATATTATAAGTGTAAGTTTTTTACTTTTTTTAAATTTTTTTATATAACATTGTGTTTAAAGTTTTTCCCTTATTCATAATAAGTGATTTCTGCGAATTATGTATTTATGAGCTTGACAAAAATAAACTTTATATGTTTGTAAACAGGAACTAATGTTTTTAAAACGTTTTGATAAATATATTTGTATGTAAAATGCATGTT
Source organism: Sitobion miscanthi (assembly GCA_008086715.1). NCBI lineage: Eukaryota > Metazoa > Arthropoda > Insecta > Hemiptera > Aphididae > Sitobion > Sitobion miscanthi. The sequence continues at coordinate 13,382,567 of CM017802.1, forward strand.
GATAATATATTATTATATTGAAATGAAAAATAAAAATTAATTTGTTTGCGAGTTAGTGGTACATTTTTTTTGCTGGAGTATTATATTTTGACGTTTACAAAAAAGCTATATATTATTTTGTGTTAGTCCACAATGATGGTCGTTTGTACTTAATTCAATTAACGTAGTATATAGTATAATGAATTGCAATATGCCAATAAAATGTAATATAATTTATCGAGTAAATAAAATTGGATTCTGTAATCTATTTACATTTTAATATGAATGTTGTATTATTATTTCATACAATGCGTGTAACGCGATTATAAACGTTTGAATAATTTTGTTTCCATAATGTAGAACCGACCACCATTCAATTGACAATTAAAATTTTGTTTTACATCTAGAATAATAAAAATCTTTTTATTTTATGATCATATTATGTAACATGTGCAATATTTTGTTATAATAATTTGTTTATTAATTAGCCTTTCCAATACAATGATTAACTACATTAAACAACCCCAGTGTATTGCAATAAAGAATTTACTAGTATACCAGGTACCCACTACCCTTGTATTATTTAATATTTATTATAGCTCAAAGGGATTACAGAATGAGACTGCTATTATAACGCCCAAGGTATTATATTATTTGTACAGAACTTGGAAACAATTAATATACTGAGCGGTCATTGATTTTCCTGACTTTGGATATTCATTTTTGTCTTATCAACTCACTATATATCATACATTATCAATATTTAGTTTAAGCTATCTAATTTACCTGCAAAATTAAGTGTTTTATAATTTAAAAATAATATTTGACGAACTAAATATTTCAGTACTTTACAATAACGTATATTCTACATAAAAAAAAATAAATAGATCGTACTGCAGAAACAAAAATATTTTTTCCTTTTATAATTTAAAAATCTACAATTATACATCTAATTTTAATCTTAAATGAAAGGTTTAAATTGTTCATTGTATAAAATTAGTTTTTAGTCAAAAGTTTGCAAAACAATGAAGCTGAACTTTCTTTTTAAATTAAAACTGTATAGGTATATATATATAATATATATATTATTATACATTTACAAAAAGAATTTATTTTATTTTCTATTTTCAAAGCAGAATTGTTATTTGTACAAGGAGTTTAATGATATTGAAAAACTAGGTTTTACCTTTTATCGCTTTTAATTTTAGATTATGAAAAAAAGCAGTGAGTTTAATATTGTTTTTACGATGTAGCCAGTTTTTTGTAATATAAAACACCACTATTTATTTATTAGGAGTGCTACATGAGTGATTCACACAATCTATATAGGTATTGAACTATTGAACATTTTATACACCCAATAGTGTAAATATTTATTTATTTCATTTTTTTTCCTAAGTGGTATAAAATGTATTGCATATACTTGTGTAGTTGTGTTAAACTAAAATATTATTATTAGATATTGAGAGGTTTGAGCAATTTTTATAAAACTTAAACTTTCATATTCTTTGGCTATTTATATTTTTTTATTTTTTGAACGCTTGTGCACATTATGTAAAATTTAAATATAAAATATAAAAGTTTTTACATGTATGTATAGGTTAATATAGTCAAACGCTGTTTACAGTATTAATTTTGGTTAGAAAACCTAGTATATTTGTGTAACATAACATAACTCTTTATCGAGGGCTTCTTCTAGGTTATCTGGTATCGATTAGGCATTTCGTATGTTTTGAAATTCTGGGCATTCTTAAATGATATACCTATGTTGAATGGACAAGTCAACTAGGTATTTATTGCATATGGGTTCTGGATCTTTACTTATGAGGAATGCGTGGGCCAAAAAAGAATATCTTATTTTTGCTCTCGTTAAGACGATTTGCTGACGTCGTTTGAAGTGTGTCGAGGAATGTGCAATTCCTGTGAAAACTTTTGTTTTTTTTTTCTCTTCAATTATTAATAAAATAATTTCCGTTACGCTACAATAACGTTTAAGTTTAGTTGGTTTATTTTGCTCACTGATATTATACATTGTATACTATTATAAATGTTGACGTTTTGAATTTTCCACTGTCATAAACATCGCACGTTTTTAGTATTAATTATCAATACATGCATAAACACGTCATATGGCGTTACACAGTAAATACGTTCTCAACGAATATACACGTGAAATGACATTTCCCGTTTAGCGAGTGACATTTATAAATGATATAACATACAGCAGTTTATTACACCATTAAGTATAGATGGCTATTTCAGTAATTATATAATATGATATCTGATATTCGTCTAATTTTTAAAATCTAATTTACAGCGCCAATCGTTTGGAGTATTTGGAATAAGCCATCTCGACTGTATGTTTTCATAAGAAAATAAAGTTTTAATAAAAATATATTTTGTATAGATATTATATTACTTTTATAACCAGTATTAAAAATATTATTATGTAGTATTATTTGCTGTTGAGAGGTTTCAAGGGCTGCACTGCTCCGATGCTACGTCATATCCTTAGTGGTTATATTGTATTAATGAATTGTAACAAATTAAGTTGGGTATAAACAATACGTATACTTATAATTTCTCACGTCATAATTTACTTGTATCGTAGTTTCAAAACAGATTGACTAAAACTACAATGTTTATTTATCGTATATACGACGACACAGGTACAGATACATTTGTATTTCCATAGTCTGGGCAATAATGATATGAAAAACAACTAAGTACATTTTTACTGTCTCATGGAAGAGTTGTAGAACTATATTATTAATTCTATGTACTTGGTGAAGGAAACCATGTTTTCTCCTAAATTCTTATACTTAGTAATACGGGTTTTTGAAAATGACCCCATAAGTGGAGTTGTAATAATCGATCGTCATATTTTATTATGATCGCTGTTATCAGATGTTAGAAATAAATAAAAAAAAAAACAAAATAACTTAAGACCAAGTTTACTTACTAGGGTAAATATTATTTTTAAGTTATACTGTGTTTAGGGCCTATAGTGTATACCTAGGAATATTATTATATAGTTACGTATTTTAGTTTCTACACGCACTTAAGAGTAGGATTCAATAGATATGCATTTTATTAGAGATAGTGATTAGAACTTGGAAATCTTAGGAAAGCGTAAAAAAGCAGACATAGAGAAAGTTTGTGCAATAAAATGGACGAATTCGAAATACCTAAAAAGTGACACTCACCAAAATGTATACGGAAACCACGACATTTCAGGTAGTGGTAGTTGGTACAATGTCTGAAGCTTTCAAAGTAAAAGCAGGGAGGTGCAGTAGGTGCACTATTCTCTCTATTGTTTAGCATAGCAATTAATTATGCTAAAATGAAGCAAGGGGATAGTGGTCCCTCGGTTTTAAATACAAATTTCAAGTTTTGTGGTTGATTTAAATTTCCTAGGTGAGTCTCTGAATAACACATGAGATGCAGGCTCTTGGAACGTTTGCAGCAATAAATACATTTTTGAAAAATCAAGCTGTTCGAGCTATTTAATAGTGTGCTATCCTAAAACAATATTATAAATATTATGGTCATATTATAGATTCAATAGTCATTGAAGTTTAAAATTTTCACAATTATATGTGTATACTATAATACTAAGTACCAAGGACGATTAGTCACGTGAGACAAGTGTTAGAAATAATCGCGAAAAGAGCTTCATTCCACTATCGAAGTTCTTCAAATCCTAATTCTTCTCCAATAAAATTAATTCTAGATTTTAATATTATACAGCAATAATCAGACCTACCCTTCGTGTGAATAAAGCAAGAAGGCTGAGAAAATTTTGGATCAAAATATGGATGATGATATGTGGACCAGTTCTTAATAGTATCAGTGCGATAATCCACGCTTGATCCATGTCCGCCGGGTATTAATATATTATTAGCTGTAATCAAGAGTTTCTGCTGAAACAGCTATTGAATAACATAATTATTTAAGTTTTGTGCGCCTTTAAACTTTACTGGTATGTACTCTGGTCGATTAACGCAAGTGGCTGTTTACCAAGAACAGGGCACTTCAAAACTTCATAGGTGAACGATATATATTATAATAGTATATAACTACACTTCGTTAATTTAATGCAGGAATTGCCATTCCACTCGTCTAACCCTAGCCGGTTCGTTCCTTTGAATAAAATACATCCGTGCCACGCGTATATTATATTATAGTCGTTATCAATCTAACGCTGACGTGACTGTTGCAAGTTGAGGGGCGTAGGTACTCTTTAATGTAGTTAATATTATTATTCATTAGTCGTCGGCTGTTTGCCGTGTAAGTTTATATGTATATATAGATACCTCGATGGCTCTACATTATAATATTTACATATATTATAACATAATATTATGTCTTACAATATAAATTGTAGAGTTGAAAATAGTATAGTAGGTAGGTATGTTTGCAATTTTTTAGATTAAAACCGCAGTCTCAATTCACAGTCACATATAGGTATAAAGGTTATCGACCTATTATTATTCATCGTCATTATTCATTACTTGTTATAATTTATATAAAATCGTATACATTGTACCATTATTGCTATTCAATTTTGATTGTTAACTGTGCAGTCTATATTTTTTTTATCCTAACTTATCCAAAAACTTTGATGCACCAAAAGTAACGATCAGGTAGTTTTCATTTATAGGTTTTGGGTACACGTCTATAGATTTTCCACGTAACCAAAAGTGTTGTAAATATTATTCGTGTATTGAACATTTTTCCTTTTTTTATAAATAAAAGAAAATGCGAGGTGGCTGTTAATAATAATAATATTATATTATATTAAGGAGGGTTTCCACTACACATACGTTCACGTTTACGCGCATTTATTGACCAGGTCTGTTCGCTATGAACGGTCTCCCAAACGGTTCCCATCGGTTAAGATGAGTTAGATCGGTTAGGAATGGTAACATATTAGCTACCTCATGTGTTCTTATCTTATCAATATAATAGTTACAGCCGTGTACACGAAATTGTTGAATTGGATCCAACAATACGGTATCATGGTTAATCGTGTGGTAAGAACGTATAAACACTCTTGTACACCAAAAGCTTACAATGTACACCAACCAACCACAGAATAGTAATTTTGTGCACGTACACGTGAACGTAAGTAGTAGAAACCCCCACCGTTATATTATCATAGGTTACCTAAGCATATTATAATATGGTGCTCTAATATAGTCTTTCAAAAATTCTTAGAAAAAAATACTACTCCAGTTGGCATACCTATAACATTTAATCGACGCGCGTTTTATGGACCCAAATAAAAATGGAGTTTAAACCGAGCACCACCTGCAGTTGTATAATAATTATATTATTCGGAAGACTTTTAGTTTACGAACCGATTTATTGTTGAAAAAAAGAGTCGGCAGTGGTGGTTGTGTGTGTTTGTGTGGAGGGGGGGGGGGGTAAAGGAACCTGGCCAAGCTTTCTATGTTTTTTTTTTTTTTTTTGTTGTTGTTATTTAATATTTATGCGTTTACAACTCGCCTCGGCGGTGGTCGCACTCGTTTTGGTAGAATTTTCTGCGTACATCGTACTATAATAATATTATTATGTAGGTATTTGTTATAATATGTATAATATTATAGAATTGCGTACAGTACTATTATATTATAATACGCTGACTCTTCGGCGGCGCTCCTACACCGTACGTTCCAATAATAATATATACGTTTATACGCAGAGCTACAGATATTGTACACACGCCATCATAAACCGTGTAAAAACGAAACAAACGCGTACGAGCAGTGGTGTATTGGTAAATAAATTTATGGGTATACGCACCTAAAAGTAGTTGAATATACCTATATATACGATATACCTACCTTAAAAATTTTCTCGCTCCGCTCGAAAAATCATTACACTTGGTATTTAATAATCTTGTATTACTTTATTACAAACACTTACTCTTCATGTGTATATGTATATGCAGTGGCGTATATACCCCCCTATATACGCCCCCCAGTTCACCCTATATTCACCCCTAACCATAAAATTAATTCATATATACTCAGATACTCCACTGTGTGTAATATGTACCAAGTATCAATGTATTATTTTTTTTTTAAATTGATTCAATTCATATATATCATAAATAATACAATTTTTTATTGTCAAACTTTAAAAAAATTGTACAGTAAAATACTTATATGTTATGTATATAAAACAATAAACAACTATGTTAATAACATATCAAAATTTAAATATTATTATATAAATCATTTTAAAGAATTAACAATTGTCCATAAACTTCTTTTATAAACATCTGTATCTTCTTCTTTCTTTGTAGTTTTTTTTGTTCTGGTGTCATCTGCTGATCTATGTTGAACTAACCAACTTTTAACATAGGACTCTGGGCTCCATAACTTAAGTGGGGGTCCATTTATATTTATCAACATCAAATTTGAAATATTAGTTATGCTTAATGTAGACCTAAGATCTGTGCAAATTAAATTTAAAACACTGAAACCACGTTCGCATTCAGCAGTTGAGCAAGGAAAAGTTTTAATACAGTTATTCAACTCTGGAAATACATCTTGAGGGTATTTATCTTCATCAATGTATACTCTCAATCCGTTTATTGCATTATTCTTGTTTAACATGAAACGTTTGCACAAACGTTTGACTTCTTCTTCACCATACCTTATGTCTATATCAACTGGCCAAGTACTTTTATCAAGAACTGTGATGTCTTTCATTAAACTTAAGTCATTAGTATCTTCTAATAATCTACTTTTTAGATTATTACAGATACTAGTTATGAACTGATTTTTTTTAATTGGTACAATTTTTGAATAATTTATTAGTTTTACATTTTTGAAAATCATATCATTATTTGCCACTTCAACTTCTTTCATATGATCTCCTATATTATCTTTAAAAGATTCTAAAATTCTAATTGATCTTTTAATATTTAAATTTGCTTCCATAAGAGTTATTTTTTGTTTTTGAAGATTCAAAGATAAATTAGAAAGTTCTAAAAGCACGTCACACATTAAAGATAAATCATACAAAAATTCAGGTGAACACAATTTCTTATATAAACCCAAATATTTACTTCTTGTTTTAGAATCTTTAGTTTTATCTATAGAAGAGTTATAAAAATGCTTACTTAGAGCAGGAAATGTCTTCCACACTGCATTGACAGCTCTCCAGCTGCTTGCTACCCATCTAGTATCAAGAACTCTTCCAACTTTTACAAATATAATATTCAATTCATTACAGACATCTTTAATTTCATTAGTGTTTTTTGGCGAATTATTATACAGAACATAAAAAGAGTCGATAAATGATTTAAAATGATTAATAGAGTTTAAATCTTTCATTGTATCATTAACAGCAAGTTCCAGCCTATGGTTTAAACAATGCCAGCTAAATATTAATGGATATATATCTTTTAATCTCTTTGCAACTCCTGCCTTTTTTCCTAAAAGGACACTTGCTCCGTCACTGACAAAAGATATCCAATTATTTATTAAATATTCATTATTAAATCCAGATTCATGTAAACAATCAATAAGCTGGGTAACTATATTTTCTGCTGTTTGATGTTTAAGTTCAACAAGGGCTAAAAATATAAAAATAGGATCTTCAGAAGATATAGATGCTTTAATATATACAACCATAGTAGATTTTGTACTCAATGTGGTTGATTCATCAATCAAAACTGATAATTTTGAATTAGACTTAATAATGTTGCACACTATTTTTTTTTTCATTTCAATTGCTATGTGAGATATAATAGAAGTAGATGAAAATCTTGAATGAAGCGTATTCCCAATATCAATACCATTAAGTGCTTGCAACTCCAAAAGTTGAAAATGATCATTGTAAGGTCTATTATTTTTTGCTATATAGTAAGCTGTTTTAAAGACTGATAATGTAGATTTATGAACTTTATATGAACTATTTTCAAATTGGTTTTTTAATTTGTCAGATTCTCTTTCAATTAATATATTTGTAGCACATTTATGAGCTGATGATGTTACATGCTTTCTGATTTTATTCCGTAGAACAGAAAGTCTAGTTTTTTTATTATTACTAGTTCCCCCACTAATAAGACTAAGAGACCACTCTGGAGATATTTCAAAAGCAGAATTATTAGAATTGTGTATATTACTAAACTTTTGGCAATTGGAGCAGCCAATTTTACCATTGTGACAATTCATCCAAGCATATTTTTCTTTTTTTGATTGCCACTGCTCAAAGGTCCAATCCTGTGGCCACTGAGTTACCTGAAATTATTTAGAGTTCTATAAAGAGAGTTCTATATAGAGTTTTCTTATAGTTCTAAGAAAAAAAATATATATTGTTAAATATTTTACCAAATCTTCATTAATAGTTTTAGTAGCAGAATCTAATGTATAGACAACATCATTATTGACTGTAACTTCCTGTAAATATAATTAAATAGTTTCATATTTGATATTATAAACTTAAAATATTACTAATTATTAGTAATTAGTAACATTGCTAGAATAAACTATCACTGACCAATAAAATAAACAACAATTAATAAATTTAAACTAATTTTACACACAGAAATAAAGAACTTATATTAGGTACTGTTTAAACAAAAATCTTAAAAGGCAGTTTTAATGTAATTCTTGTCAGTTATGTAAATTAATAAATTAATTATAATAGGTTACATTAACAATTTAATAACTTACTTTTTTACTTTCTGACAGATTATTAGTTATTGCAACTTCATCATCAGTTGGTGTTGGTTTATGTTTTTTCGTCGACGGCACAGAAAAATAATTAGTGATTTTTTGTGAAGTAGCGGTACGTTTATTATCCATTATCGATCATATAATATTATAATATATTTATATATAAAATATTTTACAAAATTAATAGAATTAATATAATAAGAAACTAATAGTTCGATTTTATAATTTGGTTATTGGATGACAAGTAATAACACAATAAATCAACAATAATTATTTTATTATTATTCCAATTTGTCATTATCATTTAGTTTGAAATTACGTATGTTTATTGTTTTATATTATCAATAATCGTACACGATTTTTTGACTATGGATCTATTTTTAACTATTTGAATAACCATACACGGCACACCGCGACCGATTCAGTGTAGGTAATAGGTATACATGATAAAGCAGTGGTTTACAATATATTTTTGAAACTTAGTAGGTACACAGTTTGGGAACCGCTGTACATTGATTGTATATACGCTCGGCAGTTTCCGATCGTCTTCGCAAGAACTCGTAGTAGGGTAAAATTTAATTATTATTTTTAAGTTTTTACTTTTGTTTGGTGATAATATGACTAAATTGTCTGATGATAAATTAGAAGCGTGCGTATACCCATAAAAGACTAATTTTCTTAAAGGTATACGCATAAATCCAAAAATAGGGATCCGGGTATACGACGTATACCCGCGTATACCCTCCAATACACCACTGCGTACGAGAAAATAACAATATTGAAATTATTGTCTGTACGTCGTGGGCAGTCCGCAGAGTCACGTGCACGTATCGATTATCGCTCTCGCATATTCCGCGTGTGTTTACAATAATGCGATTAATGTAGGTACACACTCTGCATATTATGCAAACGTATACTTTATGCGCCTCGGCCTAAACAATATGTATATTATCATATTATTTGAATATCGTTGTCTCGTAAACAAACGTGTACGTTTCAATCAATGTCAATTAAAAACGCTCACCGCGCATGTATTATAATACGACTATACAGCCGTCTTCAACTCGATGTGTGTGTGTAATTAGGGAGACGGAGGGGGGTAGGCGAGTACACAAAATTATTATTACTATACGCGTTTCGGCAGACGAGGCAGACAGACATGTGGGTGGCGGACAAAGAGACGTGGATTACTTAGACGGACAACTCAATCCGCATATTATAATAAAATATTTACTTACACACGGCGATTTCCAATGAAATACAATCTGCCATGACTCGTTTCGAATGTTCAATAAAGAATTGGCCATTTAGCGATTGCATCTGAGAGTGGTATCTTGCAGCATGTTTGTTGATATGTGTTGTCTTGTCTGTTGCGCGTAAGTTGGGTATGATTTGGGCACCTAGCTAAACTTTTGTCGACTAGCTGCTATTTGGGTTTCTGCTGTTTTTGACGCATCTCATTTAGTTGGACTTGGATCTGCCGCTGTTGTTTTTGCTGCTGTGTATGCATCTTTATCGGGTTCTGGAGCTCTGTTATATTTTGCCAGCTTTCTTGGTTTGGGTTAACGGTTTTCGTCTGGTCATTTGAGTTCTTATATGTTAGGAGGGTGTCTTGTGTTCGGCTTTTTTACTTTCCCGTATTGTTAAAGCACCTTTTCAGTATTCGATAGGGTCTCCTTCAGTACTTTGTGTACATTACAGTTCTCACTAGAAAATTAAATCATTCAACTTATGTAGTTTTGGAGCATTCCAAGTAACTGTTCTCGGATTTTTCCAATTCCGCGCTGTCTTGAGAAAACTGCCAACATTATCTTCATTGGTGTCCATTTCATATGTTTAGTTTGGCTTGTCTTACACCGACGACGCTAGTGCTCGCAGCGTCCGTGTTTTTCTTCGGCCCGTGTCTTGATCTTCCTGGGCACAGGGGACGCTCACTCTTCTGGCAGTGAGCTTATCCACGACCGCTGATTCAGATATTTCTAAACAAATTGCGTGACCAGAAAAAATTGAAATTTTTTATTGAATTTTTTTGTGAACTTTATTATTAGATAGATAAACAATTTATGCGGGTAGGACCTTCTTAAATTACAATTTTATTTTCCTTGTCAACCTAGTCTATATGTATACATACCAGCGCCGCTGAGGAATTAGATTCCGGTCCATCAGGGCATATCAAAGTTGTACAAATTATTGATTTTAATAAACGACGCTGCATGGGAGCTAAGGCATATTGTGTAAAAACAGTTAGGTCCCCATGCAGTGATGCCACAAGGAAAACAAAGTTGTGCCGAAGATATTTGTACGACTTTTATTCATTTTTTTTTTTTTGGGGGGGGGGGGGTTTAGGTTAGGTTTTTTAAGGCCCATTTAAGAGAAAGTGGCCCATTTTCTTCATGACACACCCAATACCAAATTCCTACGCATGCCTAAGGGCTGTTCGTACTATGATTATGTTTAACTCCTCAACTAAATATTAGCAACAATTGGAAGTGTTAGGAACATAATTAATAGATTTATTTCAGCCTAGTCTATGATTGTAATTATAGGTACCGAATACAGAGTAGGTATAACAATAAAAATGACTGACATTTTTTATGGATTATTTATAACCTGATTTAAAAATTTAAATCGGTATCGCATGTCTTACCATAATAATGTAAAACAATTACTCATTAGGGCATACCCCATTGTGTAAAGCGATTTAAATTAAAAGTGGCATGACATGACACGCAACATTACTTTCAATAGCACAACAAAATATACGTATATAGAGGTATTAGCTACTAATTTTAATTCAACAAGCATTTTTATCGTGTATTTGGTAAAAAGATTAATTGCATTAAAACAATTTAAATTATATTTTTATATTTTATGGTAATGTTTTCAGAAAAACAAAAAAAAATTAAAAGAATATTTTTTATGCTTTTTCATTTTTTATATTTTGTTAATGTAATAATAAGTTACAGGTATTACTATAGTAAAAGTTATTAGTTATAAACTGTAAATCTGCAATGAGACGTATTAATACAGGTAAAGATAAGAATCATCTGTTATGTATCACTATGGAGGTGATCATTATTATTCATTAACATTAAAACAGATTAATATTAAAATAAAAGCTATTTGTGGCAGGCACTATACATATTATAAGAACATAATATATAGCATATTATATATATTATATATATTATATATTAGCTATACTGAAGAAATATAGTACTAAAATTATGCCCTTAACTTTGGCCTTAACATTATTGGACGTTCATTATTTATGTGACACTGTGACCACAAATCGATATTGACCTACCGAGTCGTGACTTAAACAGTAGGTAGGTTTGTAATTAATAAAAGATAATAAAATATTCATATTAATATTTCTGTTATACCTATTAGCATTGAGTATAATATATATTATTTAATACTCAATGCTATTAGGGACATTCAAAAATATATATAAAATATACAAACGTTGATTTTTAACCTTTGACCAACCCGGTGGTGTATCATAGGTAATAACAAATGGAAGTTAGTTTTCAATTTAATCTGTCCAAGCTAAGTTAAAAGTAACACTAAATAATAGACAAATTTTTAAGTGCTATAAGTTTTAATAACTAATCTAATTTAACTAATAATAGTATAGATTTCCGGCAATTTTTATTTTTTGCACTGTTATTTTTAGAAATTCGCAAAACCTATATTGCAAAATATCATCGGGTGTTCTGGTAAAGTAGAAAAGTTCTATAAGTTTGAAAACCGTAGGTCACACAATTTAACAAAAAAGTTTCCACAGCTAACAGGCAACAGGTCACACATTCAGTCATGCTGAAGTTGCTTAACATTGAATAAAAACAAAATACAAAAGTTTTCTAATTTATAGGAAATTATCCTGTGCCGAAATCAGTAAAACTACAAACGAGTTAAATACAATATAATATAACTATTTCAATTACAATTATTGTGAGCTGTCTGTCCACTTTTTACATTAATTTTGATAAAAATTTGAATCGAAATTCAATACAATATGTTTTCCTTTGTCGTTAATTTTTCTTCTCTACGTTATTTTTCATTATTATGTACATTATTGAATTATTCTAACTACTTATTGTGTTTGAAAAAAAGATTGTAAGTTTTTTCCAATAAAAACATAGAAAAAAAGCATAGTGTTGAATATGTATAATAATATTATACCTACATTTAATGAGTACCTAAAAAAACATTGCATGTTTATTTATTGTACATAGACAACGAGGCATTCTAACAAATATGAATTATAAAGTTTATTTTAAACCAAAGTTGATTAAAGGGATAAATATAATAAATAATAATAAGAAGAGTCTTAAAGTGACATATTCGTTCTAACCCTACTTACTGTCAAATTCTTGTGAATTATTATGAAAACTAATCGAAAGAACGATTGGAAAATGTTTTATTTTTTAATTGAAAACATTTAGGTAGTTATAAGCTTATAACACAGCTGTTTAATTAACCGAAAACTGAACACAGTTTTAATGGTGTATTAATAGATTAAAATAAATATTAAATATGCTACAATGACAAGTTGATAATCACTATATTGGGGATTCGTCTCGCTTTGATTACCTCAGTATATAGCATAATAAATAATTAATAGTATTGTTTACCTAATATTTATTGGATAATTAAGGTTTAGAATTTTAACAATATTATAAAAAAATAAAAAATATAATATATATTTAAATCTCAATGTAAATATGGCTGAATGTATTATAGGCCTTTTGAGTGATTTTATTGTTCAAAAAAATATTTTATTAAAAGAAAATAAGTACTCAAACAGATTCACACATAATCGGAAAATCATAGCTAATAAACAATGTCACTACGTTTATAGAAACTATAAAAGTTAATAATATAATATATGCATTATATTTTGGTAGAAGGTATGTGCATAGTACAACATATATTATCAAGTAATTATCAAACAAGTTTTAATTTAATTTTTCGTAAAATAGTATTAAAAAAGTTTACACTTTATGAATTATAATTTATAACGGTTTAAATTTCACTTTATCAGATTTAGATATTATTTGATATCTTTTATTTATAGGTTTAAGAACTTAGATGCCATTATATTAATATTATAATGCATGCATACTTTAAAAATAATTTAAATTAACTATTATTTTTAAATTAATGTTAAATTTTAGTAAACTTTGTAAATTTGGGCTATAAGGTTAGAAAAATTCGAAGTACCTATTTACTTTTCTTAAAAAAGTAAATTAAAATAACAAAAAGAAATTTCGGAAAAATTAGAATACTTATTTTCCCAAAACCAGTTTTTGATAAAAACGATTTTTCCTCTAATGATTTTAGTTATTATGTTGTGATTCAAAATTATTAATTGTAAGGACTTTTCAATACATTTTCACTTTTGCATATATTATTATTTTCGATGCCTACACAATTACATTGCTAAGATTCGAATATTTTAAAATATGTAAAGTTCATGTTTTTTCCATGATCCAATTCACTCTGTTTTACAGTAGGTACATGAAAATATGAAATTGACTTACAATTTAATAGCATAATAATATTATACTCGTATCATAATAATTAATAATATAATGATATATCCAATGGTTTTGGATAAAATTATTTATAGTTACATGTACTTTATAGTACCTATACTACAAATTATAACAATAGAATTAATAATAACCAATAGATAAATTATAAAATAGACACACCAAAATCTCTACTCAGAATAGTATCGTTTTTCATACATAATAGTTTACTATTGAATTCAAATTCAACACATCCCTTACAGAGACCTAATCAATGATGAAGAATACTCGAATCATGTTATATAATAGACTGAAGAGTGACTTCACTGGTACCTCCCTTTTTTATGAGTACATTGCTTAAAATAAACTTGATACAATAAGTACTTGAGGGTTTGAACATTTTTTAATCGTACATCATAATATACAAGAGGTGTCTTCTTTCACTATATTATTTTGTTTAATAATTAATTTTAATATTGGACATATTAATCACTACCTATCACCGTGTTATATTATAGTTTAATAAATAAATATTTTATAATTCGTAATAGTACACGCCATAACATCGTTCATTAATTATAAAATCATATCTAGTTTCATTTGTGTAATAGTGCACCTAATGATCATTTAATTTGCAGGATTATGTTTTTAGTTTTTAATAATTATAATACAATGCATTGAGTACCCACCATATATATAAACGCATTGCTTACAATTTAAAAGTTACATTATATAGGTAATAAATGGTTTAAATAATAAAAAATAAAAATAGGTAACAATAATAACGAATAAATCCATCAGATGGTTGTTGGATCCTATTTTAAAGTATATTTCCATTTTACTTAGTAATTTTATATCCGGCGTAATTCACCAAGCATACCCACCCCTTTTTTTTCAATAATGCGGTTATTCAAAATCTGATTAATAAACTTTAAAACTAAATTTTCAAATTCTTGAAATTGCTTGTACTACTTAAGGAGTGTGTTAAAACTTCTGTTTTTCAAATGGGAACACCCTTTTTAACTGAAAATAAACAGTGGATAATTTTCTGAAATTGTTGAAATACCTATAAAAATTAATACGGGTAGTTTTTGAGTTATTCAACTATACAGCTGTACCATTTGTAAAAATGGCCCAAGTATAATAAATACTAGATCAAGTTTCATGTCCATTTTATATTTAAGTAGGTAAAACTATTTTTAAGGATTATTATCCTTTACACGTTTTAATAACTAAGAATCTACTCATTCGAATTTTAAATTAGGCACATCAAAATTATCCAAAAAATTATCCACTAAATAATTTACATTAAAAAAAGGGGGGATCTCATTTGAAAAACAAAAATTTGTATAGGCACAACACATTCCTTAAGGAGTAAAAAAAAAATTCAAGAATTTGAAAATATAGTCTATGAGTTAAAAATTCCAAAACTCTGAATTTTAATAAATTCATTATTAAAGGAAAAGTGGGGGTGAGCATGCTTGGTGAATCGCCTTGTATAATAATGTATGTATCAATAATTACAAAATGTATTTAGAAAGACGAACAGAACAAAAATTTTATTTTTGAAATTAAATTTTAGTGACATACTCGTATTTTAATAATATGATGATATTTTAACAATGGATTTTATTAATATATTAATGTTCGATTAAATGTGATTAAAAAAGTAAAGTTATACTAAATATTATAAAAAGAATAATAAAAAAAATGTCATGTTAATGATGTGATGAATTAAGGTAAACTGTGGGTAAAATTGAGACGGTTTGGTAACGTTTAGATAAGAGATGACTATCATGCAATGAAAGAAATGAGAGTAGCTATGGAACGACACGTTGAAACTTGAAATAAAGAGGGTGATAGAGACTGAAGAAGAGAACGATACGAAAACGGCTGGTGTGAGTATAATGGAGAGGTTAGAGGCAGGCCTTATGGAGTTGTAGGACAAGAGTAGCTAACCTCATTTAGTGGTAGAGAAGGGTGAAGAAGAAGAAGAAGAAGAAGAGTTCTATTAAATATTATTAAGCATGCAAATATTAATGTAGTGAAAAATTAAGGCATTTATATACAAATATGACATTTAGTGAACAAATGCGTTTAATGACGATTAATGGTATCCAAATCTAACTTCAAAAAAGAAAAAAATATATGAATGGTATTATACATTTATACCTATTTATTTTAAAATAAAAACTACGATTGTAAAAAAAAATTTTTTTTTTTTTATTAGACTATTTTGAGTAAAGCGGTTATTATTAGTTGGATATATTATTTTTTAACAATTTCAGTTGTATAATTATATTTTAATGTGATATTTAAATGTTTAATAAAATAGTATAATAATTATAAACGGCGTCTTGTCGTACTTGTATAACAGGAACGCATTTCTGGTAAAAATGATTTTCGTTTTAAGGCAATTTATGTACCAATTGTGAAATAGATTTCAGCAGCTTCATTTTCATCTTAGTACATTAACCGAGAAAAAATATATTTATTTTTTTGGAATAGCATTTTAACAAATAGCTACCTATAATAGAAAAAAAAGCGATGAAGATGATAATAATAATAAAACATAGATTTATGGCTAACGTTTTATTTTTACTAACAATAATAACATAAAAATGGGTTATGCGTTTCTATACGGTCGTTATACTCAATAAATATCTGATTTAGGTGAGTAGAAATGTTGTACAATAATTCACAAACACCGACAAATTTTATGTTATGTTATTTATTATATGTTATGTTTATCGTTCATAATATATAGGTAATTATAGGTATTAAACTACTGTATATGTCCCGAAAGTCTGATATAATTATATGTACCAATCTGTAAGAAATTAATAGATTTAAATTATTTTTTTCAACGGTAATCCATAAGAAAATTCAAATTTAATATCGATTATTAATAAAAAATGTAGATTTGTCTATCGTAATAATTTAAAATAATAATAATTAATCGTATTCAACATTTCAGTAATGAAACATTATTTTTTAAATACATTTTTATTTTTCCATCAAATATCATACATTTACCTACTCCAACTTGGTAAATTTAAAATTAATTTAAATAATTTTTTTAACCGGACAATTCATGTAAATATACTTATTTGGTACTGAGACACAAAGACTGATATTATATTATACAATTTATATAGGTATATACTAGCTATATTAACGTTATTATTATTTTTTTCGATTTGCAAAAGAATCTTTCTCTACTTTTACCTTAAGTCTTTAAGGTATGTCTATCGTCATTACTTGACACTCATAACTCACATAAGCATCAAAGTATTAAATGGTTGGACAATACAAATCAATTTATCACAATAAATCATAAATACTTATACTAATTAAACGAATAGATAATATTTGCTTATTACCTATCAATTATAATGTATTTTATTTTATAAATTTAATATAATACATAAATGAAGAAAGGTATACTATAGGAAACTTTAAGGCACGCACACGCAATGGGCTTATCTATTTATTATAGTATTAAATAATTAGGTACTAAACAATTCATAAGGGTATACCGGGTACGGTAAAACTTTAAACAGTATACGAGTAAGTATAATAGCATAATAATTGAGATAGACGAAAACATTAACACACGAGTAAAAGAATAACTTGCAATAATAAAATAAAAACCAAGGAAGAATAATAGAAAAATTGAAATGTTAAATCACGGTGTGGCTCAAGTGATGCTGTATTATCAAAAAAAGTATTCACTATAAAAATTCATTCAAATAACGTAATAAATTTTGGCACCGAATATAATGAGCAAATGAACATTTCTAGTCAGGTACATTCAGGGTAGTGCTTTGGTGACTACGGACTATTTAATAAAAATCAGATTTGTATGAAATATTATATTGTAGCGTTCAATGAAAATACATTAACAGTTGATTTTTTTTTTTTAAAAGACTTTAAATGTATAACATTATTCAAAGTACTATTATGTTTGATACTGCTTATAGTTTCTATAAGTGTTAATAACACTGTGCAAATAGAAACTTAAATCAAAAAAATATTTAAGCTCTATATTGTATTATAAATTATAAGAAATAACAATACACTTAGGTAGGTACAATATTTAATTTCGATTTTGAACTCCTGTAAAATATAGTAAGAACGACGAATACGTTATGTTTTCATATAACAACAACGAATCATTTTACCATCATTATGGGGTATGGACTCAATGAATATATTAATATATTATATAATAATATTTTAGTGTTGTACACAAATCCCGCAGCCAATTGGTATCGCGTCTTCAAAGTGCGCACACGTCGTCGTCGTCGTCGCTGCCACTGTTAAGTCGATCGATAAACAACACACACACACACACACACACAAACACACGACGACTACGACGATTTGTGCGGAGCGCTTAGGAATTTGGCATTAGTAAAATTTGTTTTCAACTGACCCCAGCGCGCCCTCGTCCGTATTTGAGAGACTCCTATTATAATATGATTAAACATAATATTACAATAATATTACATAGGTTTTATTAAACATAACATAATGTACAGTATTGTAATACTAATTTGTAATAGATATCTATACCTACTACAATACTCAATATATCTACGTTTTTCCGATTAATACGATTAATCCCTTACTAAATGTGTGCTTCAATAGCTCTTACGCTTTAGTAATAAGCACTTTTTCAAATAGCTGATTTTATTTTACTCAAAAGTAGAAATTTGTAATAAGTTTGCATAATATTATTATGTCTCAAATAAATAAGTAGGTATTAAAGCTGTATAGTATACTGTATGTCTGTATACTTATGTGAGATCATAATGTAGTTATATGTATGATAGAAAATCAATTGTATCGTCCATTATACCTTGGAATCTTCTGTAATATGTATCGTTATTGGATTTATTATTCAGTTTATATTGTATTTAAAATTAATTATTGATTTTTTATTTATTTATTATTAACATAACGACAAGATTATTAGTCGATTCAATTCAATTATTTATATTATTTAAGATTTTATAAAAATAGTTAGGTAGTGAAGTGTATATCTATTGACTGGTTTTGTTGAAAGTGGTCCTCGCAGTCTTCTAGAGTTTCTGGAAGTTGATGTTTGTTTTTCAATAATGCATTTGGTATATTGTTGGCATTCGAGAAGGCATGTGTTTGACTGACACGACTACATGAGTGTTCCACAAGCGCACATTGAGTTGGATATCCTTTGACCATGAGGTGTCAAGGCGTGAAACGAGTGTGTATATATTGTGTCCTATTTGAAGGTGGTTAATTATAAGCAGGGCTCGTAAGTTCATGCGTCTTTTTTGCTACGCAGGAAAACATGCTAACTGAGATACAAATCCGTTTCATAACAATCGTAATAATAATATGAAGTTTGATAGTTCATGTTTTTTGTTTTGGGTGTTAAGACATATAGTCGATATTTTACAGTCGTTAGTGCATATTATTTCATATAAATATTTTTTAGACAAATATTTGAAAAGTTTCTTGTTTCTTATTAACTTTCCTGTTTAAAAAATTATAGTGTTTTGATTTATTTTTATTCAGTGTGTGTGTGTCTACCTAGTGCCCTAGTACATAGGTAACTATTTAGATTTTATGCGTCTTACGTAGTACCGCGGAACTTACGTAATCGCTACCACTACCATCCTCCAACGGACAAAGTCCGTCATAAAAACGAACCTGTACACGCGTGCAGCTTCTCACCAACCTCCATTTATAATTTTATACATTGGTATAGTATACTAATGTAGTTTTCTTGCACTCGCCGATGAGTTTACTCGTATGAGTCGTATGCGTTCGTCAGTTCAATTTCCTGTTTTAGTGTTTTCGTGTGAGGTACCATACACATTATTCATATTTTATTTAAACAATGCCGAAAGAAAAACAAACAGTTGCGGGCTGTATACAAAATTTTACGGTGGAATTTGAAATTTTTACTATTTTAAAATTTGCTCACGACTTTTTTACATAGTACATATTTTGAGTGCATAATTAAAAAAATGTTGAGGCATATAAATACATATTTTTGAACATTTTAGTGCATATTTTGACAATTTTTAGTGCATGAATGCATGCTTATTTATGAATTTGTTAGTGCATGAAGTTACGAGCCCTGATTATAAGTTATAATCTCGTATTATCTGAATATTATGATTGGTTTTTACCTACAGGAATGATTGCTTGTCGCATGGTCACAATATGAGGTATGTTATAATATGTTGGACATATTACATAGGTACCTATAAGTTCATTATTTTGTAAATTTAATCATTGGTTTTAAAATTTGATTTTTACAGAGTGTAATGAATAAAAAAATAGCGACTATTGATGAAACATTATATTATGATAATATATTAACTAGGATGTTGTAGTAAAGCATTTTTAATAAAATATAATTGATATATGCACTTTATTTACCTGGCTTTTATTATTTATTAGATCCACACCGGAACTTGGAACATAGTATTGCTATTACATAAACATAATTTAATATATTTTTTTTACTGAAATGGCTTTGCAACTTGCGTATATGCTAATTAATTCTACCTATGTATAGTGTATGCATTGTGTGTGTATGTGTGTGTGTGTGTGTGTGTGTAATATTTATATTATTTTGACAAGTATAATATTATTGTGGTTGTTAATAATAATGGAAGAGACGTAACCAGGCAATTTGTACATCAAGCTAATCTATATAATATACCACTATTCACAAATAATATTATAAAATAGTTGATTTGATTTTAATTAATCAAATTTAAATATTTCGAATCTTTTAAATAAAAAAAAAATAAATATACGGTTCAGGCTTAATAAACCTATGTCAATTTAACGTTTGATCTTAGATAGCTTATTACATTTTAGACAGGTGAATAATTAAACATAACTGGCTTTCAAGTTCCATGCAGTCGTCTATATGGCTGTATATAAGTGTGTTTTTTAATTTGACCTGACAGTATAAGTCTTTAAAAATTGATAATTGATCTGACAGATAACTGATAAGTATAATAACGTAATAGCACAGAAGTGCTAAGTCATGGCTAAGACAACAATAATTAATTCAATACTAAACCATTACCACCTATATTGATTGTAAAACTTTTAAGGTTTTCAATTTTTAACGTTCCAAGAATTACCTAAACATAAATTATGTACACAAAATCCAAAGTCTAGAATAATATAATCTATATAGGTAATTTAAAACTGCGTCTATATGTCAGTCATAATATTATGTTCTTTTAACCATAATTTAAGTAGCTATAATTATTGAAAACATTATACCTTCCGAAATTCAAGTTTAGGGCCTTGGGGTACCTTGCAGAAATATAATTCAGAAATGATTAATAAAGAAAATAAAAGGGTATTTATTTTTCTTATAATTTAAACGTAATACAAAGTATAGCTTATAATTAAATTTAATAAAACACTTTGACTCACATATTTCATAAATGCTATAAAGATATAAGTGATATAGTTGCATGGTGTCCATAATACGCCATATTAAGTATGAATAAAGTAGAAATTATGTAATAAACACGGATGAGGGGAGAAGTGCCTGAGCCCCTCGGGTCCCTCGCTGGCTTAGCCACTATGTGTATAATATACATTACGAGCCGTATACGTCTAAGATTATTTTACATTGATTATAATTTATAGTGTATTAGTGTTTATTATGATTTATTATGTAAAATGGGCAAATTATGTAAAACATTATATTCAATATTATTGAAAATACTTTAATTTTCAATAAAAATATAATAAATTGTTCTAATATCATCATATTTTTAGATTAGTAGATTTTTATGTGAGACATTTATTATTTTTACATTGATGTATTGATGTATATTATTTAAAATTACAGTAAAATTGAAGATTAAATTATACGTGGTACTTCGAAGAGTCCATTTTTCGATATTTCTGATGTATCCAATACATTTTCCAAATAAGTATTAATAAAATACAAATACAGTGCATAAAATGCATGTTAAATACATTAAATCTTATTCATGGTCTATGGACTAAATAATTTAAAGTACATACAGAATTTAAAAGTAGAAAAAAAAAAAGAAAAAAGTATTCCAAAAATGTTTATAATAAGAAATTGTTCGAATACTTTTCAAAATAAAAAGTAGTTATTATATGATGATTTATATTATTACTTTCAAATGAACAATAATATTATCTTCCACCGAGGTGACCCAGTGAATGAGAAGTAATTCAGTCTGAATATAATTTATGATTTGATAAATATAAATTAAATTAAAAAATTATAATTCATAATGATTTTACATTATTTACAAATTAAGTTGTGAACTATGATTTAAATATCTATCTTCCTTATTATATATGCGTTTTCAAACGAAAATTCCGATACCTCAACAATTTTATAATTGCAATAACGGCTATTGACGGGAGAATTAACTGAAGATACATCAAGAGTTCTGATAATTATGTTTTTCTGAAATTATTTAAATTTTAAACTTATGTTCATGTAATATTTTTCTAATTCGACGCATAATTACTATGACATTGAGATTTGAGAATATTATTCTATTATACGTCTAGAGGTACGTCTAGTCTTTTAGTCCATTTAAATCGTATATAGAACCAGTTTAATGCTTAGCTAAAACTTGTTATAAATTTATCTTCGTATTCATTTACACTTTAATTAGTTCGTATGTTGCTACTTGCTAATGTTTGAATATATTATAATCATATTATATTATATTATATTAGATTGAACATTTGAACTAAAAAACATGTAAATTACTTAATATGCTATATAATTTAAGTGTTTCGGTAAGATTAGTTACCTATATATCATGTCCTTCCAACAACAATTTTCGTTTTCTTTACTGATGGCATAACATTGCACATAATAGTTATTTGAAGACCGGCGAAGAAAGTTTTTCAGATTCTAATACTTTTGGAAAGATTTTACACATTTTATCACCCCATAGGATTGATGAACGTCTATTATATTTGTGTCCCTAACTCGTCTATACAAAGTATTTGTATAGACGGTTTTTCATTACTATACAAATTGATGCCAAAAGCCTAGGCCACCAATTCGTTTGCCAACATTGTGCTGATTATTTTTCTTTATGAGAATTCCCAGTTAATAATACCTACGATTGATTCCACGAATCAAACTTTTTTAAATATTAATAATGTATTTACCTACCTACCTACTTTTTATGACTTCATAAAATATTTAAACAATTGACTATTGTCATATACCTAGTTAATTTTAATCATCATAACATAATAAATGTATTATAATATTACAGTATTTTCATATTATATCAGAAGTAAATATAAAATTACATAAATTACTTACATACATTTTATAATAATAATAATATGACAAAACACTTTAAAATATTGTATAAATTCACTGGTTAAAAAATACATTCTAGAGTAGGTATACCTACTTACGTCGGCTTTGACAAATAAATAATGTGCAAAAATGAATAAGGATTAACTACCAAATTAATAAAATACTTATAACAGGTAGTAATGTATTTAATATAAATATATATAACTCGAAACATAAACAACCATTCTTCGAAATATCAAATATATAGGTATGCTGATCGTGGCTCCTTGCTCAGAATTGTTTGTAGGTAGGTTACCAGTCCCTAGCCACCTAGGTAAGTAATGAATAATTATTTACTACCGAATTTAAAATTTAACACACCCATTAGGCAATTTAACAGTGATCTATTCAACAACGAGATACCTATGCACTAAAGACCTGCAAAGGCCGGGCCGTAGTGACATTGGACCGGGCCGGGCCTTTTAAAATAAAATAAACGGTTGGACCGGGCTTTTTAAGTCTTGGCATTTTATTGCCAGGCCTAGGTTTTTTTTGTACAATTTTTCGGGCCGGGCCGGTCTGGACTTCGAATAATAAATTAAGGGTTGAACCGGGCTTTTAAGGGTTTTTCTTTGACAGTAAATAATCACAATTTAAAATAATACATAATAATGATATAACCGACTTTGGTACAGATAGATACATATAGAGTATGCTCTATGGATAGATACTAGATAATAGATACAATCACAAAAAATATAATAATATATTGAATGGTGGGTATAATAAAGCTATTTATATACCATAATAATATTATATTTTTTTTCACAATATTTTTTGGACCAGGCCGGGCCGAGCCTGAGGATAAAATTGATGGTCCGAACCGGGCCGAAAGTTTACGGCCCTTCCAGGCCTGTACTATGCACTCGAAAAGTTGAAACTAACTACACCATTGTAGTGTGGTTCATTTAGTTATATATAATATGTTTTCAAAAAATCGGTATAATCCTCGGTAGTATAGTGGTAAGTATCCCCGCCTGTCACGCGGGAGACCGGGGTTCGATTCCCCGCCGGGGAGGAAAATTTTTTGTCATTTTTTACAAATGTTTTTTATTCTTATTTCTGAGCCTTTTAATATTGAGTACTTGTAATTAATAATACTATTGATTATATTATCATAAATTAATGAATTATTATACAGACAATACCTTATTATTTTTAACAAAATATAACATTAACACCGACAACAAAGACATCCAGATATTTAAAAGATTAAGATTCTTTAAAGTTTAAATATTACAAAATATTATAGGAGGGGATAGAGTGATTAATGGCACACAAAAAGTCAAAGTTTAAAAGTGTTACGAGTTTTGTCTACAAAAACAAAATAGTATGTAAGAGGCCTTTCTTTCTAAGTTTTAATAATTTATCATGACTATACTATGCAATACTCAATTCAATCAAATTCCAGTTTCGTTTAATGTGAAGACTGAAGATGTATAATATTATATGAAAATATGATATAATATATTACAGTACATAGATATATAATATATTATAATACATATTCTTCGCTATAATACGTTTCCTTCGAATCGATAGTCAGCGCTCCTTGGTCCATAGCGTAGGAATACCTCCATTTTTCCTTTTTCCCGTCCAGTGTCCACAATATATGATTGCCGCATAAGGAAAATTCAAAATACGCCTTTAAAAGACGATATGAATGAATAATTTCGATAGAAATTGAATCTGGAAATGTGATGTGACACACGTGCGTTGCTCATGTTTTTCAGTTTTTGTCGGAAATACGTCATTTCCCGAGGTGCACGTGACAGTGCATATAATATATACCTAAATTGTACAACGCGCAGATACCACGTGTGTACCGTGTACATAGAATTTTGGCTTTTCAAACTCTATCAAATGCAGTTATAATTATTTTTTTGTGGTGGACCTATGTACCTTCCACATTTTCTTTTGATGCCTTTGCCCTGGGGACGTTTCCACGTTTTTAATTTAAGCACATTACAACGCCGCAGTAGTCACCTTACCTAGTACCTACTGAAGCACTGAATCGACTTTTTTTTTAAATTTTAATAGACAATAAATTACAACTATAGCAAACATATAGAAAGAAATATTTTCAATCCTATAATAACTAATGCATATATCGCGCTCTAGCCAAGTGGTGTATTTGGGGGGAGGGGGCAAGGAGTCATATTGCAATTAGGCTTTTTCTGCTTGTATGCTTAGATCTTTAGATCTACTCAACGGATTTTGATGCGAATTTTTTTTAATTGATAGAGTGATTCAAGAGGAAGGTTTATATGTATATAACGTGCATAATATAGAAGAGAAATACCTCCGGTAGGTGTTCAAACAAGAATTTTGAGATTTACGATAGAAATTTTTGTTTATTAATGATTGCTATGGACACACACAAATAGAAAATATTCAAATTAAAAAAAATAATAATAAATCTTAAAATTAACACTTACAACGTCTTTAGTAATTTTTTCAATTCGTTACGTATTATAATTAGAAGAAATATGTTATACACATTTTGTACAAATATATTTATTAAAAATACAAATATTTGGCCTGAACAACGTTATTTATAAAAAATTAAAAACAATAAATATTTTGAGATAAGGCCTGATATTGCATTGATCATATTTTTATTGACTAACTATTTAATATTTATATTAACATACTTTTCTAATAATAGAAGAATAGAAGATTCTGAGCGGAGCGATGGAGGCAATGATTTTACAATAATGTGTGATGATTTTTTTTTCGTGTGAGTATAATTTTACATTTTGCTTTGATTATTTTGTTATCGCGGGCACTCGATAGATTTTATACTGGATGATGTTATTAGTTATTAGTTTGTTACCATATCTCTTGTAAGTTTTTTATTGTTGAGAATAATTTCCATGGAAATAGTGCACTATAGTAAACTATAAAAAAACGGAGGGGGGAGAAGGCATTAAAAAAAAAAATGTGTACCCAAGGCAGCAAAATCCTAAACACGATACTGCACGATCCTCTCGTCTTCGCCTGTTCAAATAATAGTTATACACTCAAATTATTATACAGGGAAATATTATAAAAATTAGAATGTAAAAAGTATAAAATAACTAAGTACATTACCGGTTAACAGTCAAGAAAAATCTTAGACACCTACTTTAAACGCTTATAAGACGTTATAATTTATAGCTAACTATTTCCTCATTTAAAATTGTATGTCTATATAGTAAATCAATTCAAATGTTCAGAAAAATGTTCTGCTTTAGAATGTGAAGTTTAAAATGTATTATGCTGTTATTGAAAATATTAAAAGCTTAACAATAATAAAAAGTACAATAATTATAACTATGTTTTCAAAAATGTTGTTTAGTACCTATGTAATGAATGGAAATTAAATTAAAAACATTATTTTCAAAAATATTTTAGAACTTTTTAAGAAAACTAGGGTTTACCTTCAAACTAATCACATTGTTCACTATTTTTGTTTTGAATGTGAATAAAAATTAATTGTGATTCTTATACAATGTTTATCTATAATAATATGACACTAGTTACGTGCCATATAATCTGATAAAATAAAATGTGTAAGTCAATGTGAATAATATTATATAAATTACAAAAACAACCTTATGAAGTCATGAATGATTTGGTAACCACACCATTGTCAAACAGAATATAATATTACTCGTATAATTTGATAAATGGTAGATAATCTTGAAATTTACCTCACGGGTGTACTTGACTATAAGTAAAATAATTAATATAGGCGTATAGATGGAGTGCGCTTTCATTAGATATTCTATTTTATTATATACAACATTTTCCATTCCCTATTCACTAACGATATACTATTAAAGAAGTCGGAACCGTGCCTGTGGTCACAAATCACAATCATGACGTAATTTGATATCACGTGCATGGTACACCGTGTTTAAATTAACAACTCGTCAAAGTTAATACAAAAAGCTCGAACAAATGAAACTTCACACTTGATATAATACATGGCTTCGTGAAATAATAATATTTAAATTGCAAACAGCAAACATTAAAATGTATGTCACGCAAAATAAACACAAGGTTGTAATTTAATATAACAATTACGTAAACCTTTGAAATATTTTCAGTAAACTTTTTTTATACATCGCTGTGTAGTGTGCAGTGTTGTTCCTACTTCAATGGATGCAGTAAACACATTTTAACAACTATATGCGTGTCTGTTTACAAGTTTAACCGAATATATTATAGTGATCGATAAATTATATTGACATTTAACAGCGTAAAATATAAACACACGTCATTTAGAGCAGACTGGTGTAAGATGAAGTCGTGAGTTAAGACATGAATTGTAAGTAATAGTCGTAATCTGTTGCTTATATTTCAATTTTTCAACGCACAACTTTGTTATATTGGTCAGTGGTCTCATTGTATTAATACTATTTATTATTTAATATTAAGAGGACGTATCACCCGCATGTGTTGTCTCCCTTTTACAAATGCATACCTATGTATATAGCATATAATATATACCATACCAAATTTGACCCTCAGCAGATCTCGTTTAGCTCCGTTACTTTAAAAACTAGAATAAACTGACCTCTTATAAAATTTAAAGGTAAGATTATCCAGTGAACCTCATAGGTTTTTTGTTAGATTTTAATTTTAAAATTGCCAATCGATCACTGTTTACAGGCAATATATCTATATATTACTTAATATTATATTATATATACAAGCTACAGTTGTAGGTATAATAGTATAGTGAATAGTGAGGTGTAATTATTTATTAATAACGCGTTTTTTTACTTAGGAAATTAGAAAATATTATGACCTAGTTTCAATGTACCTAATTTCACCCTGGAATATTTTTTTTAATTGAGGTTAATATTATATATTATAATATTATGTCTATCTTCATAAATAAAACGAGCACGTATTATGTCACAAATCAAATCAAAATCTACCCAGTTCTGACTTAGTGGTCACCAGAACACACACACACACATTTATGGCTTTGCTCGTCTTCAGTGGAAAAATTAATTGTTAAAACGGATTTGTCCATGTCATTTGTGCAATATTTGGGTAGGCAATTATTATAAAAATATATTACGTTATAAGTAGTTCGCTGTACATTTTACTAGTTGCTATTAAAAAAAAGCAGTATACACCTATTATATACAGATATCCATACTATAAAGTAATTAGATAAGGACATAAGGTACTCCTATATCATTTACATTGTATTATCAAGTGAAGCTATAAGCTGAGGACGGCCGCCATTTTCCCGGAGGCAGAACATTTCATTCATTATACAAAATGTATTAGGAATAACATCGTTTTGAATGGCAAAATAAAATATTAAATGTGAAATGATTTATATAAAATATTTTTTTATTTTTTTAAATACAAAAGGGTTGGAAGTAATAAAATACAATACAAGATAAATCATAATTAATCTTATTTACCATATATAATACCACACAATTTCCCCCCAACCTTGATGCTTCAATTTATGCGGGGAGTTCGCAATCTAGTACAAATGTACAATATAGATAACTGTGTTATTATACAACGACGGTCGTATCCATCGTTGTTGTTTTCTCGAAAAACAAATCTTCTATCTCATGTCTACGTGTACAATAATCATAATTATTCGTATGGAGCACGTGATTTATCGATTTAATGGTTGGAATATAACTGTTCCAATACAATGTTCACATATCAGTTTTATAAATTTTCCAAAAATATGAATTAAGTGTCCCCGAAAAATGTCCTTAATAATATACACACGCCAGTAAGTCTCAATCGGCACCGCAGTAAACAAATAATCAATGTTTGTACCATATTATAGAGTAAATCATTTACCAACTTAAAAGTCATAGCTAAATTTGGGTGACCTTCAAACACTGTTTCTGTTTCGGACACAACACCGATAGAATGGCAGACACAAATAATAATAATTATCTTACCAAATACTTTAAAATTATTATCGTCCCTCCGGCACAACGCATAGATAGTTATTTTTTTTCCAACAGACTCACGTGCGTAGTGCTAAAATAAAATCTCAAAACACTTCCCACATAAGATTACTATTTGGATAACTAACAAACAAGTTTAAATATTGAATTAGTAAGTATAAAAGATAATTACAATGATTAATTTTGTAAGACTATAACAACCAACAAGCATATAATAAATAAACCGTTGTTTATCCATTAATCGTATAGATAAGTTATCGATTATTATTTAGCTTATCGATTTGCATAAATCAATGTATACCAATTAATTTTTAAACGTATCATATTACATAGTCAAATAATCAAATAAACCTAAATATTGTATAGGTACCTTGTAGAAAGAAGTATTAAATATTTTGAACATATTGCTGTCAAACCTACGTTTATTTTAGTTTTAAGGCTACGACATCAAAATATAATGTAATATACAGAATAACTTAATCATACTCACCCTGTTTTATGCTTAAATTATACATTTTATTATATTCAAATTTAGATTTTTGTAATTTTTAATACTCACGGGGACCATATTTTTGTATAAGATCTTTTTTACCACTTAAGGATGATTCTGTGACAATACAAACTTCTGTTTTTCATATAGGAACCCCGATTTTTCACATTTAATTATTCAGCAGATATTTTTTTTGACAATTTTGATGTATCTAAATCAAAATTTGAACGAGTTGTTTTTGAGTTATATAACTTAGTGTATGATAATGGGATAAGTAGATTTGGGGGCATGGATGATTTGACAATTTTAGTAATTACTATTAATCTATCAAAACAAATAATTTATAAAAATGATTCAAGTATAATGAATACTACATCTAATATTAATATAGTTTATATTTTTTGTAAAATCATATTTAAGAATAATCATCCTTAGTACATACTTTTAATAACTCAGAAATTACTTATTAGAATTTTGATTTGGATACATCAAAATATTCAAGAAAATACCCACTAAATAATTTGCAGTAGAAAGGGTTGGTACTTATTTTAAAAACATATGTTTGACATTGACGGGACACTCCTTAAATAGTACAAAACATATAAGAAATTTTAAAATATAGTCTTTACTCTTTGGGTATACTTAAAAATTCTAAAAATCAGAATTTGTACAAATATAATATTAAGAAAAAAAAATGGGAATGAGCATGTTTGAAAAATCGTAAAAATTTACGTAAGTATGTATACGGGTATACCTATTACCAATCTGGCTATCTAAGTACTATTTCATATCCAACTTTTAAACCGGCATGCACTATTTGCTATTGCACCATATTATATTGTACGCCTACTCTATTGAAGCTCTAAATATAGCAGTTCGCAACGATTTTTTGATTCGTGTGAACGTGTCTCTTTCTCAGTTATTCATTTTCAGTTCATCGCAGCTGAGTATTGTGATACTTAGCATCAGAATAATATAATACATTCTGTTTTCTATAAAACCCACAACCATTAGGAACCATTATGAACAAATATTATAACTCAACAGTGAGCAGAGTCATTCTTTGCAATTATTTGCAGGCGCGAATCAAATTTCTATGGGGTTCATTGTTCACACTAAACGGGTACGTGGTACTGGTCCATTCGAAAACATTAATTCATTTTGTACAATATAGTGCAATTAATAATCTCACCTGTATTTTATAATCTTCAAGGTATTCGCTGCACAACGATTTCGAATAAGAAATTATATTAAAGCGATTCGATAATGTCAAACGTGATGTTTTTCTTTTGATACAATATCAAATTATTGTTAAATATATTATATCATTGTATATGATTATAAAACCAAAGTATAGTATTATTTTTATTCATTTGAAGGAATAATAGTTAACAGTATTGGATGAACAAATTTAATTATACCCTAAAATCGTGTGTCATATAATATACTATATTAATATTTAATTACCTAATGAATTACGTCATGCGCACTGTTTCCTCACATATTAATAATTACTATTATACCTTATTTTTCCAAGCAAAAAACGAATTAAAAATAATACAATCTTCACAAGTATTTGCAACATTACAACACTAAAATGTATTAATTATGATACGAAATAACTACTAACACGATATAAGACTTTATGTTAATTTATTGTTATTATAGTTTTAATTATGCTCATTTTTAGATTTTGACATTTTCCATTAACAATTCAAATTTATATTATACGTTTATAAAGAGTATACTATTAGCCATTAGGTATACTTTGTTATTGTTTTGTTAGTATATCATATATTGTGTAATAATATATAATATATATATGACGGGTTGCCGGGTTCAAAAGTTTGAATTTCCCGTGATTAATTTGAAGTGTATTCAAGTAAGTTTGTTTGAAAAATATTGTGCGAACTTCTCCATGAAAAGCACTTATTAGTTATTACTGTATATACGTACATAAATTAAGAACGCTCCGCCACATCGTAATCAATTAATTAACAATCTGTTTTGTTTATTTATTAAATTTAGGACCGTATTGTTATCTTCATTGTGCATGTAAAAAATAATAATAATAATAATATTTATTATTATACTACACAATATATTTTCGTTCGGTATGGTATTCAAAAACGGCTTTTTATATATTTTAATAATGAATAAATGTATATAGGTATAATGGTTGAAAGGAACGATTCGAACAATCGAAATGGCGCTGGACCGCTTCCAACGCATAACTTCCACAGAATTAATCTTCCAAACGTCTTTCGTCGACGTTCCGCTAAGAACGATAGAATTAAATTCGTGAATGTTTCTCAAAGTTTTTGCGCAGCCAAGTATTACATATTATTATTATTATTTACTTCGATAATTGTTAGACTTGACGTTGAGACACGTGCATGGTACACCCTACAACATAATATGTCCATTCTCGCGTATAACTGCGTGTGCTTCCGGTGTCGGTATGTGTATCGTTTCCAGACGATAAATAACTGCTCGTGTTTAGCACACGATCTCTGAGTATCATATTTTTGGGCCTTGGAAGCAGAAGTTGATCGAGTGACGAGTACAAGTATCAATAATATTGATAAAACTAATACAATAATTGCGTGTTCATGATGTACGAATTTTGGGGAATCACTTTCTCGTATATCATACTACCAATACGGTGTATAGTGTTATACTCCCGGATAATAGGTATATGTATTGTGCAAATATATTACCATGGTTAACCATGTTAATCTGTTCGCCTGTTCATGGTTTATTTAAAAAAAGGTTCTAATAGGCATTAGCTGTAGCACAAATAGATAAGAATTAAAACTATTTGTGTCAGCTCTATGTGATTGGTGCACAGGGAATTTGGGTATTTACTATCTAATAAATAGTAGATACTCCATGGTACAGCATGTAGGTACAATTTAACTCAAGTTTCCTCAATATGTTCATAACAGTATGTAGTTTTACAGTATGTATCCCGTGAAATCTACTTTTTTACATACTATATATTACATATATTATAATAAAATACAGTGTCAAAAATTATGAAAATTATCGATTATTTTAAGTGTTGATCTCATTACAATTTATGAAGATAATATAATATTGTAGGCTAATGTAAGCATGGAAACTCAACCAAACCTAGATGGTAAGTAAATAATAGTTAATAAAATATCGATAGTGTGAAAAAAAAAAAAGTAGAAACCCAATACCAAAATATAATGACGTACTTCCATTTTTAACAATAATATTTCCTTCATCAATATTATCTAAACATTAAAGCATACACATAATGACGTTAAATAAATTAAGATAAACTAATTATCGAACGATACTTCCCACAAAATATAATATAATATATACAATTAGTTTTGATTTATCGGACTAAAAAAAAACAGTTTTATGAGTGATATCAGTGAATTCGAGGGGAGTTAATTTGCATTCCTTCACTCAAGAGAAGAATTTATCAAGATGTGAGGTCTCTGTAATATATTTATATCCTTTTTAATGATGGAACAACGACTATGGATTCTCAATTATTACACTTCGAACGTATTCCATTCCAACATTGTAATACTTATACATAATAAACCATTGAACGTTTGAACGATGTTCTTATTTTATTTCCGATATCAAATATTATTAAAATTGTATACAGCGATTATCAGTCGGTCTCGTATATATATATAAAGAGGTCGAGTTATATATAATAAATAAAATGTACCTACACTTTTTCTCATATTTTTTTTTTTTATCAAAATGTCTAAATCGTTACGGGTCATTGGGCACACAAAATGCAGGTAATTCAGTAAATGTATTATAATCCAAGTGGCTTTTATAGTAATAAAAATACCTTTTACACGGTGTCTGAAACCACTCGAAAATTCACTGGACCATTATGTAACTCGTATTGTACCATTTGTGCCGAATATATATAAGGTGCACCACAATATAATAATAATATCGAGTTCAAAAAACACGTAGGTACGGCATTAAACACAATTTTCGGTCTTATATTATTAGGTATTATATTTTATATTTTTCTTTTCTTTTCATTTCTTTTCATTTTTTTTTTTTTTGTGAGTCTCTACTAAACTCTAGAGACTAAATCAAATGTTTCGATACTGTTGCCAGCTCATCGAAAATTTATCTTCGGCCACGTGCTCCGATAACAATTGCTAAAATGTAAAGATATAGTTTGGCTTATTTATTGAAAAAGTTTGGATATGTGTGAGGTAACACACATCCACGTTAAGAATGCGTTTTATAACTTACAAGTTACGGCTAAATTTTTGAATTTTTATTAAACAACTAAAATTATACCTATAATTATTGCACATTTTAAATTTAAATTAAATATATATAATATTGTTTGTTTGTTATACTTTGTGTTGGTCTATTCTTTTTTTAAATTCCAATCAATATTGTAATTAGAGTAACTTGACAATAAGTATGTCGATAAAACATTCATCATGATAAATTGAAGAGTTTATTAATATAAAATTATTATTTTACTAACCAATGTTTTAGAATGAATTTAATGCTCTTTTTCTAAATCAGAAAGTATTAGGTATATATATATATAATATTATATTGTAGATGCCTTCCGATTTATCTATATTACTATATTATATATACCTATATGAGAGAAATATTTTGCTCTATCGGAAAGACACATATCCTTTAATATTATAACTCGTTCTTTGTGACAAATATTACCCATTATTGCTAAAACACCTTATATAATCACCACCTATGTATAATATAATTTTTACGCATATTTTCATACATTATTATTGTGCACAGTCTACATCGCGAACGTTTTGCTCCCATTTATACATCTATTGTCCGGAAACATAATTTTGACATTATATTATTCGGTCGGTAGAACAAAACGTGTAAAATTGCGTTACCCATTTTATATTGCAGCACTGCAGCAGTGTCAGAGGCCAGGAGTATTTTCGTTAATGGATTCGGATAGTATAATGTACCGCTGATTTACATATTAAGAATCTCGCCCATTCGCCCGTGCGATTATTAACTAAAAGTGTTTTATTGATTTCGGTGGCCACGTCCGCCCGAAATGATAATATATTATGGCTCCCATCCGTGAATATTAATTACTGGTCTATTATAAATCGTACTATGCAGGTATCTGTATAATGGCACCCGTTTGTTTAACGAGTCGATATATCTACCCAAAAGGATATCTCTGCAGCTCCTACTGGGCGACTACTACAGAAGCCTTCTATTCCCAATATACTATCTTACAAAACCGCAGGAGGTACAATATAAATTATAATACAATAATAATATATTATATGTGTGTATAAATCCACACAAAAATTAAACACGGAATATTATTATCTTATGTAGCGTCTCTTCGACGCAGCTGACGTATTATACGATGTTATATATTTTTACATACATATACGTACTTATACCAATCTTCAAATATAATTCGATGAACGCACTTCAGCATAATATTATTATATCGTATACGAATATTAAAATAGTATTAGATATTATAGATTACATTATATACGTCCACTCCACAGACCGACAATACCACAATCGACTCTCGTATACCTAGATACTGTGTTGTACCTTGTAACTAGGTAATAAGTAATTGTTAGACGTAAAAATCAAACTATTTTTATTTTTATAATAGCTAGTGATAAGCGTGATAGACGATAATGTCATTATAATATTATTACCCATATTATATTGAAAGATTCTTTTAAAATAATTGTAAAAACGTATTATTTGGAAAAATTTACTTATAAAAACATTGATTGGAAAATGTGAAATTGTTTACTTTGAAATTTTAATGTTGCATAAATGCATTATTTTATTCTTACCTATATTCGTGATTTCATAGACTTAAGAGAAAAGTAAAACATCGGAATTACATATATCTTTAATTTTCCGAAAAGAATTTTTTTTCTTTAATACCTATTCGTTCATTGTCTAAATAATCGTCCTGCATATTGCATAACTCAAAATATTCGAGGTTTGATAAACAAAAAAGGTAATAAACTAATAACATATCTTGTTTTATAGGAATAATAAATTATTTACCTGAACGTATTATTACACCGATGTGGATTTCGTGAGGACCTTAACCGTTTTGTTTCTATTTTTTATATTACCATTTAGAATCAGTGAATTGAATGGAAACGAAATACTTTAGTTTTCACTGGTGAGAAAATAAACGAGTTTAATGCATGATAAATGACCGAAGGTAACGCGATCGATTTCCAGACGGACACACGTTTCTTGAAATTTAAATATTATACGATGCCCATTGCATAAAAACAAAAATATTATAAAATGTTAATATTTTAATGTCACACTCTTTAGTGTCTATACATAATACTATAACAAAGACGGCCGAAATTATTACAGAATAATGTAAACTCAGTTAAATAAAAAGAAAACATTTTAACTCATTTTTAATTTAAAGCGCATACGAATTTTAAAATATTAAACCAATAAAGTTTAGTTTTTACATGATTTTAGAACTTGGGTAGTGCCGCAGTGGTTATGACGATCAGGTAACAAATCAGCAATCACCAATCGGACAGTAATGACAATACATTTCCTATTAAATGGGGACTAAAGGTATTAAAAATAATTAACTATAGTTGGTTTTTAAATGTACAGAGTGGTTCACCAATCATGCTCACTTCTTTGCATCCTTCAATAATGTTTTTATAGATTTAAACAAATTCTGATTTCTGAATTTTTTTTTTTTATTCACTGTTTGACTGCTCTTATACTTTTTAAATTTATATCGTACCTACTTAAGAACCTTATTTCCAAATTACTAAGATATTATGTTACATTTAAGGAGTATCCTGCAGTACTCTGTAACAATATCAACTTATGTTCAACTTGAAACTATATTTTTTTTAATGTGAACAGTTAGATAATAAAGAGAGTTTTTGAATATTTTGACGCATCTAAATTGAACTTTTTTCGAATTTTAATAAATTCATAATCAAAGAGGTAAATGTGGGGTGAGCATCATAGATGAACAACCCTGTACCTATATAATTGTAATTAAATGAATTTACTGATAGTAAAAAAATTTACTTGTTAATATTTAACCTTGAATAATATTATAATTTTTAACCAATATAATGTATTATTATAAACGTAGGTAAGTACTATAATTGTATTGCGAGTTGTCTGTGTGCTTTTTGTCATGACGTATATGATACATGACAGCTGTATACGCTCATCATATTATATTTTATTTATATATATACATAAAATAAATGTCGATCTCTACAATTTTACCTGCCTATGACGATAGAATTCAATAAAATATTTTTCATCGCGCGGACGCATAATATAGTTATATCCATAGGTACATGATACGACGTATTAAAAAATTAAAAACTGAGGGACAGGTGACTTGATTAATCCGATTATGAATATAATAATATTATGTTTTTTTCGAAGAGCGACGTCGTGCCGGAGTGATGCAGAAATGCATCAATATCAAACGCAATTATCCAGTCATAGAAACGATTACTATATGTGTATATTTTTATCTCATGATTAAAGTGCATGTATCTATATTGCGTCCTGTACGACAAATAAAATGGTAAATATAGCTTTAATTGTATTATACTCGCGACTTGTAGTCGTAGATGTGCACACTATTTGCGGTTTCCCTGTTTTGTGAGCACATAAAATAAAAGAGTGTTGTGATGTATTTTTTTTTTCATATGTAAACGTTTATATCTGCAGCTCGTATAGAGGATAGCGCTCTTAATTCGCGTTTGGGTTTTATAATACTATCTGTTCATTAGTTTTATTTTACATTGTTATTTTTTTTCTTCGGTTAATTAACGTAATTGGTAATTATTTGGAGCACACGCGTCGTCGTCGACTTTAATTAAACCGTGAAATCTGCTGGCGGTCACGGAGTCTGATTATGTCGTGGTCGGTATAATATTATATCTACCAACAATATTATTATAATAATACACTTTATACGGGTAGGTACACGCGTGAGAATGTGCGTGTTGTGTGGCGTGTGCACTCCAATAACTATGCGGACGGCGCCAACAATTAAATGATTCGACGAGCTTACATGCGTGTAAAATACATAGAGTCAGTATGAATGTATAATATTATATATTATAATAATAGGTAAATTATAATGCGTCGGCTTGCGTGCACAGTGTTGCTGAATACTTATAGACAAAAAACAGTCGGACATATTATTTTCAGTATTTGTTTTAGTAAAAATTGATGGTCGAATAACGGTCGGGTAGGCGCATCGGCAGACCGTCGAAGGTACATATTAATATTATGATAATATTATATGAACGTAGGTAAATACTGTAATATCATGGTCTACGTGCAATTAGTTTCCTGCAATTATGAACGTGTATTTTATTCTTTCACTTATTTTAGATACTCGGTGGAGAGAAAACTGTTAGGAAAGTCCCACCATAATACAGTACCTACTGTATAATATGGTAATTAATTTGAAGAACGTGCGCCATAAAGATTCAATGGAGGCAGAGGTACAAATATTTTATAAGCACGAAACTACGAACAATGTAATAATAATTACAGTATAAATGTTTAAAATAATCTGAGAACAATCATGGAGGTATAAGAATGAACTATTGCAAAGTATAATATAATACAGGTAGCTATTACCTACCTGTCCTATACTTATATATTATTATTATTTATTTAAACGCTGTATACAATTTTTCAATTGATAACAAATATATTAACATGTTGTATATAGTAAATAATAGAATACACACTATAATAATTTATTATTTAATATTATAAAGTCGAACTTGGTTAGCTAGACTTCTTTAACTCGAGATCGTCAATACCTCGAACTTTTTCTCTGGTCCCTAAAATTACCTATAGTTGTATTATCTTTGGATAACTCGAATTCTTGAATAACTCGAACTTTCTCGCCGGTCTTTTCAACTGCGAGAAAGACCACGTTCGTCTGTACTATTATTGTGTTGCAGATTTATAACTTTTAAATTAATTGAATATAGTATATACAGACAATAAGTAATGCGTTTAGCGTATTCACAAAATTACTGCACGACCATTATAATATGAGTGCTTTATTTAGGAATTTTCCAGTTGTGCACTCATGCAAACTATAATGACATTAAAATTAAAATGCAATTTATTATTATTTTTTTTTTTTTGTAGATACAACAACGAAACGAAAATTAAATCAAAATGCAAATATTAACACTGCAGTTTCATATTATACTACCATCGGACTAAATACATAATAATATAAATTATAAGCGTTTTTAAGAAAGTAATTAAAGTGTAAATAAAATTAATTAAAAAACGATATCTCTGTTGATGAACATAGGTCGTATAATAAATTACAGTGAAACTTTTTAATCCTTTTTGGAACCAACGATGTGATTACTTTAATATTTAAATAACTTCAGCAAAGTATTATCAAAATTAATTCATACCTCTACAGTCTACAGTATCTCATTGTGTTTTGTACACATGTTAATTATTAATAAATCAAAGAAGTATTAAAGTAAGTGGCACGGTAACTATACCTATCCAGTTATGTTTTGTTAAAAGCAGTAAACCCGTTTTTATGCTTTATAGATTATATAACCATAGTTAATAACAATATAATAATATTATATGGTTAGGTACTTTTAGGAAATAATACCATCGTATATAATTATAGCGGCCCATCAAAATTAGTGCAAAGGGTAATAAATATTAATATTATTTTATTATGTACCTACAATTGTTGATTAGCATTAATTATTGTTTTTTTTTATTACAATATCAATTACTATACAATAATACGCATTTCATAATCCAAATAAATATATAACGTAAATATTCGTTTAAGAGCGTCGGTTAAGAACCAAAATAATCTAAATACCTATTATACTTATACCTAAAATATACTAAATTAATATTATCTACAATAGTAAATATTATACCTATACGTTTGTAAGTATAGTATAGTTACTTACACAGTCAGACGTTGTCATGCTATCATGTGTGGAAGTATAAAAGTTAGTCGTTAATGTTGTTGGTCTAGCGAATAGCACTAGCTGGCTTTATGTTGATCAAATATAATATTTTCTTTTGACGATTTTCATTATATTTTTTGTTTTCATTCGATTTTGTGGTGATATTTTGTAAATATATTTATATCATCTCTCAATGACTCTAGTGTGTAAGTACCTAGCTACCTAATACTTATATCATTTCGCGCTGAGTTTTTCAATATATATATACAAATAAAAAATGAACATCGTTAAGAAGATATCACTATTCTAAAGCAAAACATGGGGATACGCATATTATTATCCCTTTCTTCTGAACTTCAATACTACCTATGTTAATGTTAATGGGTATAATTATTGATTTAAAATCAAACGAAATGGCATACCAATATTTTTAATCAAACATTAATTGATCTAATTTGGTGTACATTGACATCCAAAATCCGTATCCAGGGAAATGCAATTGTTTGATTCCAATCGCCAACATATCTCTGCGAATCCGGACCTGTTAGTTTTTATATTTTCACAGTTTGTTTGGAAGCGGCGGGGGTCTCGATTCCGTGTCCACACCAGTATCTTAAAGCGATCAATGTACCGCAAAAGGTTAAGAATCCTTGATCTAATGATGTATGGACTGTAAAATATAAATATGTAGGTACCTACATGCAATGCACCACTTGTGAATGACTATAATATAACAAACGTACTATACAAAAATAAAACACCAAGTACACCGAATGTGCTTTAAAGCTTACAACAAGTTATATTGTATAACAGCGTCGTCCATCTTGCATCGTGTACCCGAAATATACGTAGGTATATGATATTATGTGAGAATAGTGACAAAAACATTGCATGCAAAACGATTAACGTTCGCGATTAAATGTATCATTATTAATCGTTATTATTCATTTTTAAAACGCTTGTGCGACGTTATAACTTGAAATCGTAAGCTGACGGTTACGCAACACCAACGCACAGTAGCTATATGTGTGCATGTTATAGGTAGGTACATGCAAGTATTATTGAATACATTTTGATTCCTAATAATAACTACCACGGTCTAACATTAAAACCTATCATATAAATAATAATAACACATCGACTACTATAATAACACGGACCATTAGACTTGCAGATGAAAAAAAAGAATACCTACGCGACCGGAGGGCTTCTAATAATATTATTATATAAAATACAGCTAGGCACGAGAAACACACGTCACGCTGCAGTACATTCGTATACAGCCGCGGAATATAGATAATAATATGCTTTTATTTCCCAATTTTGTATAATAACATCACCGTTAATAGCTAGATATTAAATTAGATATTATACTATTATAATGAAACAATAATTTATTTATTTATTATCGTATTATACGATTAGAAACCGGTAGAAGAAAGAGTTCGAATTAAATGCATCCATGCGGTTATTTTCCTTTTGCAGATAATTCCAGAAATAAAATACATTTTTTACGGAAATAATATAAAACTGTATGCATGCGCTGGCAAGCTGAGTCAGCGCAGAACCCAATTTTCATTTCATTTCTGCAGCGTTGCGCCACCAAAATTAGAGATAAAAACACGTTGTTTCTTAATAAATGTTATTGTGATCACGTGACAGTCAAAAAATTTTACGAAATATCGTGGAAAATTTACCAATCAAAAATAATGAAAACTATTAGATTGTCTTTAAAATTGCCTATATCGAATCCCTGAAACCACGAACAAATACATTATCAGTTATTATTACATATATGATAAAATTACATACCTATG
Source organism: Sitobion miscanthi (assembly GCA_008086715.1). Lineage (NCBI taxonomy): Eukaryota > Metazoa > Arthropoda > Insecta > Hemiptera > Aphididae > Sitobion > Sitobion miscanthi. The sequence continues at coordinate 13,424,444 of CM017802.1, forward strand.
GACTGTGCGAATGGCTATAAATGTTATAAATATTTCTAATATTTTAATATTCAGTGGTGGTACGCGAATCGTCAGCACCGAAGCATTATAATAATAATAAGCTGTACACTCCAAAATTAACTTCTGTCGACTCAAAGGCTACTCTGCCTATGCGACCGCGGTACTTACCAAAAAACAATCAAGTCCATACTTAATATTACCAGGCGGCAGACAAACGATTTAAATATTACAATATTGTTAATATTATAATAATTATTATACATAGGTTCGACGTAGGTACAGCTGACGTTTATAATATGATTTTTTTTTCTATTTCTCCCGTTTGATCGATCGGCAGAGGTTTGACCGCATTCGGATGCGACACAGACGCGACAGCTCCACGGAAATATTAATAATAAAAATAATAATAATATCAGTTTTATTATGGGGGGTGTACGCATATTATTATATCGAACGAGACGCGGGAGTCCGTGACCGTAACGAGATGCCCGTTGAAAGGTCGCTTGTCGTCACGTCGTCGTCCTTTTTATGAGTGGTCATATTATATAGGTAAATATGTGTACTTATAGGTATATTATATAAATATTTAAAAATAAATATTAGCTGCAGCTATTGGTTTATTCTATTACAGCATGATGGATGATATCATTTTAATGTTACGTTAGACCTGTGTGTGCATCATAATAATATTATGCTTATTTATTCGAATACCATATAGGGTACCTACAGCAATATCGTTATTTAGGTATGTATTATTTATAAGCAGATAACCTTATCGTATGCTCTTTGGATTTTTCTCATATCACGCTCAGAGATACAGATTTTTTAAATATCTGAAAACTAGAAAAATTTAATATTTTCTATTTCATACATGATGATACCAATATATTATAATGTACCTTTAGATATACTCTGTTCCTGTATCTACTGCAGTGCCTACAATGCGTATGTCGACTGCGAGATGGATAAAATATTATTCGCATTTCACCAAAATAATTGTTGATAGGCCATAATTGGTGAAGGTTGCTAAAAAGATCAAAAAGCGCCGGTATACAAAGGATCAAAGTGTTTGCCGTTGACGTGTTTAATACCTAGTAAATATATAGTGTACACTATTTATTATTATATAGTTACTGAGCACGTCGTAAATATAAGTTATTGGTCTGTATGAGATTGGGTTGTCGAATACTTGTACATTATTATACAGTGTGTATATATACGGTATATTATAATATGTTCACATAGTAATAATATTATTATCTATTTATTTATGAATACATTTTCTCGGTTTTATATCTAGACCGGAGTTACATCTGTGCGAGTGGCTCGTAAATTTTAACGATATAATATACATTAAAAACTAAAGATAATATGAGTACGCTCACCAACACGACGCGAGTGAACACGATTTTTGAACCGATTTCGAGTGCGAATTAGACTGCTGCGTGCTGTTTAACCTATACGACATACTTGTATAATTTTTTTTACTCTTTTTTGAGTCTTTTTAATTCTTACTATTATACCTTGGGGCTTGGGACTTCCTACCCTGTGAGTATGATATATTATAGTTTATATAACTCGGCTCGGCCATCGATATAGAAGTATGAATTCCAAGAAATAATACACGTCTATATGCATAATATGATACTTATTTATGTCATACCTATATGGCTACATAATTGTTTTATGATGCACAAGTGAATAAAATACACACGTAATGCGTTTACACTAACCTGTCAAGGCGATGCAAAATATGTATAATCATATAAATATATAATATTAATATATTTGACAACAAACCTAAGTGGACAATGTTTTACTACCCGTATAGGAAATTAATAAAACATTCAATACAACTGCTGAACTGCGTCTGATGCTCTGATATTATATTATGTAATTAGGTATAAAATAAAATATAATAATTCGTTCAAATTTATAAATTTATAATACAATAAACGAGTATAGAACTCAACAGTCAATACTTGTTCCAATTGTCAAATAAAATACTGATAATTACGTAGTATCAGGTGCCAGGTGGACAATAACAAATAATCAAATGTACAACGAACAACATGCTGCAATATTGACCTATTTTCGATTTACATCACAAACGTTTTGATGAAAATTCAGATGATTAATAAATACCTATGAGCTAAGCATTTTCTTAACACAATCTATACCAGAAAAACTACGATTTCACTGATTTCAGTTAAATGTATATAATTTATTATATTTTTACCAAATTACATTTTGAAATAATCACTTACACACACACACACGCACGACACTAAAGTTACAAATCGAGTGAAAGAATAAAGTATTCTCGTGGGACGTTGTCAAATTTAGTTTGCCATGTGACGTAATATGGTCTGAAATGAAAGCTTTTTGCGTTATTCGACGGCTGAATTCGAAACACTTTTTACCGGATATCGGGATATGCTGCAGGTGTTGAACTATGTGTCTGGGTACAAAACGACCACACATAAGTATTTATTGTAACGTGTAGTCGTATATAAAATCATTCAAGCTTGTTTTTCTCTCGTAAATCGTAATACGCGATCGCCTGCAGTAAATCAGTAAATCCGCCAGCAGAAACTTCATCGGGGGTGGTAAAAAACTTTGACCGTAAAAGCACGACCTTAGCCTTTCAACGAGTTCGACATCATTGTTTAAAGTTTAAATATTCAGTCTCTGATATTTAATTTTTATATTGTATTCACCTTTTCAAAGTCCACATGTCAATTGCATATGTCAATTTTAATTTTATTTCCATTAGCGTACCGCCTAAATGTAATATTCATACGCTTTGTTTATCGTGTGCAGACGAGTCGTTATTTTTCGGGCAAAAGAGCTTTTGAATGTGCGCATGCGAGTTGCATCGGATATTGGGGGCACGCGAAACGGCAGGGAAATATCATAAAATAATTGTTGTCGTCTTTATAGTGTATAGTGCATTATTGTGTGTTAAAATAAACGAGCTAATCCTGTGTAGGACGCCATAGAGTAAAGAATGTGTGGACGCACTATAGTAATTAACACACAAACAAGCGAAATCAAGAGCTTCCTAATAATAATAAACGGTTTTCAACGTTCTACCCATTAATTTTGTACGTAGTATAATATACCTCTGTATGATAGGTATCAACTGTGGGCACATAATATTATATTATAGGTACTATATATATATATTATATAGGTGTAGACGTAGTTACCCAATGTCATAGCGTTTGTGTAATATTTTATATAGCGGTGTATAATATTTCGGTGAACGAGACCCGTTCCGGTGAAACGGGCACCGAAATCAATCACTTGGCAAATTGGACCGTTCTGTAAATGTCCGTGCCTGTACCACACACAGGTCAATATAATATTCGATCATAGTATTATATTATTATTATTATTCCGCACGCGTCCAAAGAAGAAACGCAACGAAAAACCCAAAAAATTACAGATAATAAACCGTATTTTTTTTTTTATTTTTTTTTTCGTTTGCAGGAGCCTCCTCCTCCTTATAATATTGTGTTTATCTTAAAAACCGTTTTGGTTTTCGGACAACACGGTCGTAAATTTAACGATTTTATAGTGCGTATGTGTCCTAATCGTCGTATCGTTGTTGATCCCTTTCGCTATAAGTAGCAATAAAAATGCAGTTAAAACCCGATCCCGACGACAACCGTAATTATTTACGGCGAATTAAACTGCGATAATTTACGAGACGTTATTTGTTTATTTTACGTGTTTTTTTGTATGTTTTCTTCTTTTTTTTTTTTTACTCTGTTTTGATGCAAGTGTGTATACTACGAGGACCTTTAGTCTCAAAGATTAAAATCGCCGGCAAAGAACCTAAACAATATATTATTATATTAAATATATAATATTATATACCTATGGCTCACATAACTTCTATAATATTATTATAATAGATACTACTGATCAGCTATCACCGGTGAGACGTTTGATAAAGTAAAAGTCTGCATTGTTGCAAATCTTAAAGAATTATAGAAAAAAATAAAAAAATATTTAATAAAATATATTATATTATTAAAATGTATTAAAATGTTATTATTAGGAAAGGATTAATTTTTTTTTTTTGTGTAATTCAAATAATATACATAGTATTATATTATTATACATCTTAATAACAATAAATAACATCTCAGATCTAGAATACATATTTGGGGCGTGAGAAGTTATAGCGCGTATCCGTAACTGATTTAAAATTATTATGTAAATTTTATTTTATTTATTTATATTTTTGATTTTATTGTAATTGCAGTTATTATTATTTATATTTAAATACGTTAAATAAATCTTAAATAAAAACCGTCAAAGCGTTATTCGAATAAATGGCGAGGGGAATTGCCCTTCTCAATATTGGTCTTCCGCGTCCGTATTATTGTTATACCTAAAGTTATACCTATTGTTATTGTAATACATTCCATAGTTGATTTTTTTTTTATTGTTTACGTAATATTCAGTAGAATATATTATTTTATTATAATTTTAGTTTAAAATATTCAAATAAAACTTTTATTTTGAATGATCAATTCTTCTGCATAGTTCTAGATTATCATCCCATCCATTAGAAGTTACTAGTATCATGTAGTTACCCAATTAGGTATATAGCTCTTTCTTCTTTGATTATAAACGATTTATGAATAAATAATGATCAACTAAATAATAACAAGGCTTTCTTCACACGTTAATGTACATATTTAATGCCACCATGCTTCATACACACATGCCACAAATACACAATAGGTAGTAAAAGGTTATCCATTAACTAGGTTACAATTATTTAAAAATGTTTTTTATAATATAATTAGGATAATAAGATACGGAGATTTAAATGATTTTAAAATAATTGTAAATAATATTAATCTGTTATAATAACACTTTATAATTTTGTAAACATTTTTTGAGTTCCTACCTAGGTACCTATACGCCATAACTCATAAGTAATATGTTCTGTATAATGAATATTCTTAATATAATATGAAGTTAATAACTCAAAACATTCTCTTTTAATATAGTTTTATGTAGGTATACAAAATCTTTCAAAAAAATCATATTTTTTATATGTAGGAACCTACTTTTTAGATGCGTAAGAAAAACATTAGGTACTGATAGTCATCAAACATATAATAATATATTTGGAGCAGTTTCACTTAATTTAAATTATTATTTCACTCCAATCATAAAATATGCTGCCAATTCATCTTTATATTTTATACACTTTGTTATATAATACAAAATTCAAATTTATCCTCATACAATGGACAACTCGCTAGTTGCCTCCCCTTTGTGTTACTCAAATTGCATCACAGGTTATTCGGAACCAATTTGAGAAATACATTTTAAAACTACAAATGGGTTCTAAAAATATGATCCATATCATAATAATTCCATTGAGTCCACAGATTAGTATAAGGATTTGAAAAATCATATTAAATCGCCTAATGTATGTAGATTTTTTTATAATGTATTACTTTTAAAACAATAACTCATAATGTACTACCTATGTTGTATACCGTGTATATGTAGTGACAGGTTAATATTAAACTCTATATATGAACAGATTGTCTCTCACTGGAATAATTCTATTGTACCAATGTTTAAGCTTCTTGAACTCGTGGCTGAATCCGGGGAGTATGATTTAGAATGAGCTTGTTAGTTAAATATTCATGAGGCAAGCTGTTCCGGAATATCTCAATTATAATATGAATTTAATTAGGAACTGTATTGACAACAATATACTAAATCAATGTTTGACATTTGGGGTTTTTATACAATACCTTTCAAATACTAGACCACCAAATATTATTAAATAATAATTATTTCTAGTTTGAATTAATTTAAAACCATTGTTCAAATAAAGAAATGATTTATTAGACAGAATTTCAATTTAAGTAAAATAAACACAAAATTAAATTATTATAATAGTAATATTATTTCAAAAGACTCATCATCATTAATATTATTGTCAAATATTTAACAAATAATAGGTACCTACTATAGAAAAGAAAAAAATGCACTTATTTACTTTGTATAAATATTAGAATATATTAGATTAAATTATAAAAAACCTACTTATCTCATAATTGTTATTAAAATTTACATAAGGTATATTATTTTAAATCTATACAATAGTATCATAAACACAATAAAGTTATAATTAATAATTTAAATTATAGTTATGTTATCACTTATTTTCATGTGTTATTACATGTATATTTTTTCATTTATATTATTATTTGTTTAAAATCACAAATGTTAAAATAGACAAATATAATAATATACGGATGATATCATTAGGTATGCACCTACAATTGTAATTTTCTGAAAATATGAAAATAAAACAATTAACAAATTAAAATGATAAAAATAAATACAGTATATAAAATAATATTAAATAAGCATCGTTTTTATCATAAAAAGATAATTTTTTTTGAAAACTAATATAATATATTTATTTTTAAATTAAAATTATAATTTATTTACCAAACGTCTGATATTTACCACGATGAAAATTAGCTGTTCAAATAACTGGAACTGAACAAGTTCATTAAGCTACATAAGTATTGAATAAATAAGAGACAATGGTACAAAATCACTACGAAACCATTAGTATTGCACAGTAAAATAATAAGAGGAGTTTATTCGAATTTTCGTAGTTACTGAAAAAATAAAAATACTTCCAATAACTACGTTTGAGTTTGTAGAAATTAAATCAATATAAATAATACTAAATAAATGAAACACATGTTGATTAAAATAATTAGACATTCTCTCCAAATAGTAAGCATGATTGGTAAAAATGTCCATTGAAGTACCTAAGTCTAAAAATCTATAATATTTTTGAACTAATACTAAATCCATAAAAATATATACCTTTAAACAATAAATTAAGTTTATAATTATATTAGTTGCACGTCAGTAAATCATTTTTTAAAAACTATTTTGTATTGTTGTTACTATTATCTAAAAATTATACAATTTTAATTGAATACCAACCTAGGACAGCAGGACCAAACTGACAGCACCGTAACTGACCTTGTTCCGAAATTGTCATAGTTTTTTTTCTTTGCGGCATAGTAATAAGACAAACATAAATTGGATGGTCCAATAACTATTTTCACAATAATTATTGATATTTTGTAGATTTGTTAATGGGTTATTTATATTTTAACATAGCATACAATGTGGAGGTATAACATGTTTTTAAGCAAACATCGAGTTTTTAATGATACATTTAATCGATTAGCATATAACAATGCGTAAAATACTGAGCAATTTTCCATCCATAACAATATTATGTATGTATACTTATGATACCTATTAATTGCTAACAGTTATTTTGGCTCTTACATATTTTTTATTTTTCTGTAAGCCTTGCAACTATCGAAGTCAACTGGCCAACATGTGACATGATATGTATGGTTAAATTTCAAAACCTTCGAAAATATAAGAATTGCGTTTAGAGATAGGATTCTGTTTGCATACGAAACCAAAATGATACAATATGGTGGTAAGTGTTTTAATGTAATTATCCATAATATCTTGGTCTTCATCAGAAAATAAAAGCAAAACACACTCGAGGAGAGATTATATTATGGTATAGTATACTATATAGTAAATTTATGCGTAGTGTACACCACACGGGGAAAGAGTTGGAAAACAATACAGTTTATGACGGTGGTCATAAATTCTCGACGATAAATATTTGTTTACGAATTCAATTTGAAAATCAACAACATTAACCCTTTCACAAACGCTCGCCTGCACACCAAAGGGGTGTATAATATAATAAAGTAAAATATTTATATTTTATCAATTTTAATAGGGGAAAACACTATATGGAAACAATAAGACGGCATCGCTGGTCGACCGGCGGCGGTGTTGAGATGACCGTGAACAAACATATCGTTAGCTCGGCCCCGGCAGGGACTCATGTGGATGATTTATTTATCGATTTCACACCTTGTAAACGTGTGAGATCGTTAACACTTTGGCGGCTGCAGCGGCGGCGGCGGCAGCGTATTATAGGTACACGTACGCTTTTGTTTTTGGCCAGAGGACGTTTTTAAAACACACATTTATATCGTCTACTTAGATAAGAGATTTACGACATTCGTATATTATAATATATACCTACGGTATAATAACAATAATAATGTATTCCGTGTTCTTGCGTTTTATTAATATAATATTGTAAAATTCTAAATAGGCACCTACGTCGTCATCCCGAAGAGGTGGTAAACCGAAATCCTCCACGAGCTCTGTGCATTTAATGTATTATTATATAGATATCCAATTTCTGTATAACACCTCTGAAAACGCCACGCCAGTTATATTATACATCATATTATTATAGTATGTTGGCGTATACATGAATATAATATATAGTAAAATATTTATCGGCGTACCGTCGTTGCACGTTGTCTGGAATTCTTTCATTTATTACTAAAGGTACAATGCGGTTAACCAAACGCGGTTTTCTCTTTAATCTCTCTCTCTCACTCTTTCACGCGTCACAATAATAACCACGTAATGTCGTATATTTCGACCCTTCGCGAGTGCATACTGTGCATTTATGTTATACGACCGTTTAATAATTTCAAAAAATATAATATAAAATATTTTATTAAGACGCATATATTATATTACATGCTAACTGTTGGATTGCGGGTTGGCTCACATATAGCCGTCGTTTTAGATCGACGTTATTAATTGTGTGACCACGCACTAAACGTAGTGGTGTATAGATGAGGTGATCGTATAATACTGTAATGTGTATTTCAAACAGCTTTTGTTTGCATTTCAAAAAGCTTAAAAATTAAACACAAGATTTTACATAATTATTTCTGCTTACAGCAATTAAAATATATAAAAAATAATATATTCACACAATTTTTTTTTTTAGAAATTTTATATTTTAGTTTTTACCACATTGGTTATTTTCCTTTTTGACATTACATTTTTATTATTTTCTACAAGAAAAATTTCAAAATACTTATGTTTATTTTAAGCTAATTATATAATACAAACTTATTCATATTATATACCATTTACGGTACGTCGGTATTATACTATTATCGTATTATAGGTAAGATTAACATAATTAATCGGATATTCACATCAGATTTATATTCTTGTGATTTTTTGGATAGTCATTGCGTTTAAAAATATGTTGGACTAGAAAAGTTCCGAAAAATCAATAGTGTTTGTATTACATTTATATTGTAGTTTTTATGAGGCCTCGTAAAATATACTTTGTAATATTATTATGTTCGAGGTCATTTTTATAAGTGCCATATTCGTTCGTATATCATTAATTTATATTGTTTGTAAAATACTTTAGGCCCTTTTGGTTCTGATATTTTTCTTTAATATTGGTTTTATTATCAACTTAAATACGAAATAATGTTTCATTGAGATCACTGCAGATGAGGGACTATATAATATTGTTTTGGAAATTACTGAAAGATTGGTAATGTCTCACAATAAGGTAATATACATATCGACAGTTTTACTGAAAAGATTTTGCGTTTACTTGTACGTTACGCGAGACTCAAGTCTGAGCCAGTTGATGATCATTTTTAATTTTTAACAATTTTTAAGTTAAGTTAAAATAAAATATTTTGAAAAGTTTAAAGTTCATAGTTTTCCTAATTTTGGTTTTAACTCAGTTAAGTTATCTTTATTTGTTTATATATATATTTATAAAACTAGTAATATGGTTTAAAATAATAAAAAGTAAATGTTTATGCAATATGTCCCATTCATCATTCATCAATAATAATTAATAATTGTATTAGGTATATTTATTATTTAAATATTTATGAATTAACGTAATATGGATTTGATTAAAAGTAACTCTTTATTTATTGAGTTTATATCAATATAAATCAGTTAAGTTAAGGATTAAGTTAATAAAAATTTAGTTTTAAAAAGTTAAAATTAACTTAACTTTAACTTTTCAACTCGCCCATAATTATCAGATACGAGTTGTATATTTTAATTTTTTAAAATAATCACTTAGCAAGTTTTGCTAAAATAAAGAAGGAAAATGCAATGTCATTAAATTACACGCAAGTACGCAACACGCCGGGACACAATATTATTATTAATAGGGATGATATTTTAATGCTCTAAAAAATCCTATAAAAATAATTTATTATTATTATATTAAATTAAATATTAACACAGCAGCGTGGACAACTGTTATACATTTATACATCCGTGGCATAGAGGTATAATAAATACGTGACTTAAAAGTATCATCTCTGATATCACTTCTATTTGTATGCGGATGTTGTTTGGATGACACAGATTTCAATAATCTTCTTGTATAATTAATAATTATAATTTATCACACAATCGTCCAAAAATGCTACAGAGTCCGTTTAACTATATTGTACACAATTGTTGTTAATATTGAAATAGGTACCTTTGCCAACCACGTACAACAAATAGACTTATAATCATATGTGGTAACTATTTATCATATATTTTCTTCATATGCAGTTCGTAAATATTTATTTGATTCAATAAAATGAAATAAAAATAATCGACATTACCATATATTACATCCAATATCACGCCACGTTATGCGATTTGGATAATATTTTCCATTGTTCGGCGGGTAGTCTAAGACGAAGCAAGTTAAAAGAAAATGTGTTAAAAAAAACAATAATCCATTATAGCATTATATTATATAGAGGTATCATTTTTGGAAAAAATAAATAACACCAAATTACGACAGCCTACCTACTATTACATTTCAATATTTTTGTTGATTTAACTATATACATATTTTATACTCGTACCTACCCATACTATAGGTATCTATATTACACAATATATACGTTCGGCGACGATAATGTTATAAAAATTAAAACTTTATCTTCAGAATCAGTCACAACTCACAATATGTATTACGTGTGTACATTATTATTACGTATTATAATGTATCTCGTGACGTCCAAACCATTATTGTGGAATATTATTATAATAATTTATTGATAAATGCGGGCCTATTGGACGTTTTTTTTTTACATCGTCGCTTTTCTATCATACAAAGTCACAAACCATACTGAATAATTCATAACAGTTTTTTTTTTATCAAAACGTAAATAACAATAAATCATTTTTGAAAATGATATCATATAAGTATATTATAAATTTATAACAGCCATACTATCGTACCACGGGTATGTAGTTTGTGGTTAGTTGGAAGTGTTTTTTTTAACTTTGAAGTGAGAGTTATAATATTATCTATGGACTGTGTAAAATAGTAAAATTTAAAAACGCTAAAAACTTGCTTTAAAATCAAAATATCAAAAAATATGATGTAAATATGAATATAATTCAAACAATTAGAAGATTTTGTTTCCATTAAGTTTAATAATGGGTAAATTAACTCTTGTATTAAAATAAACGAAGCTAAACGAGAAATACTGAACCCAAATTTGCCATGTTACGCGCTTTTCAGACGAATACGAATATACGATACGTCATGTGTAACGTTGTTTTAAATGCCCGTAATGACGAAGTAATATAATATTATAATTGAGCAGTTGAATTTTGGAAACATTTTCGCTGTTCTGCCATCAACAACATTTGAGGTGATCAGTTGCACACAGAGGTATTTTGAGAGTACATGAAGTTGAAAAAGTTACCCACCAATTTCATCATCACTGAAATTAATTATTATAGACTATAAGTTATACTATAAATTTATAAACTTCCCTGTACAGTAATTTACACCCACCTCCCTCGAGAGAAAATGCAGTTGCAGTATACTTGCTAACCTGTCTAGGTGCTACTGGAGGTAATTGGTTTTAAAGGATTTTAAACATATTATGTGAAAATGTATTATGGTTTATCAAATGTATAATATAAGTACATATAATAATATATGACATACATTATTTCAGTTTGTGGGGTAATTATGATTTTTGTCTTGTCAACTTTACTTACTTACCAAAAAAAAAACTCGTTTCCCAAAAAACCATCATTTGAATATAAATGGTGGGGGGGGGGGTAACTATGAATGAAACTTATATCCTATTCGTTCCGATGAAAATCTAAAACTACCTACGTCATCGCCACAGTGCGGTATAGACTATAGTAGGTATGTACTAAATACAAACGCACTATTATACTTTTATTTTTTATTTATTTTAAAAAATATATGTGAAGTGATCGGCGAATAATATGGCAGTAGGTACAATCTATATTCTATACTTATAATTACATAATAGGTAAATTAGATGAATAGCGAACAAAAACAACTATACATAACTACTATATACATGAAGCATGTGAGATGGCGGCATGAGAACTAGTTCACTAGATAACTGGTATTTTATACATTTTTTTTTTATATTATTGTCCCTTTAATTTTAGAAGTGATTTGTTACTGAATAATGTTTGTTAAGGCGTCTATTGGTAAATTTCTTTTGGCAAAGTTTGAACTTAATTATTGGGCTGAAAAAGACGTGGGTTTCATTGTTTTTCATATTTGTATACTTATTATGATCTTTGAGATGAGTGTTTTAACTATACATATATAGATATTCGGTATTCCAAGGTATTTTATTGAGTTTGAATTTTATAATAAGGGATTATTGTTTAACATTAGTGGAGGACATTCTGTTCAATTTAGGTTGAGGTTTATACTTGAGTTGATTTGGCTTCGTTTAGTTTAATATTTTCTATTTAATAGTCCAGGTGATCAATTTGAGGTAAATTTGTACTTGTTGGGTTGCAAATTGCCATAAAAAGATAATTATTGGAAGCTAGGATTGCAGTTTCGTCGTCATAGCTAGTAGATACAGTGGTATTTGTTGTTTTATAAATGTCATAGGCGAAAATAATATTGTAGAATACAGTGGTGAAAGAACCACCGTCTTGGGGAACTCTCGCCTTAATATTGTGATAAGTATAGATTTATTTTTCGTGAGTAGTACAGAAAAAAATCTGTTTTTTAGATATGATTAGAGTAAAATGTAGTTTGGATCAGGTAAGATGGATTATAATGTATATAATAGCCAACAGGCCACCGTGCTATACTCTGTCGAATTCTCGGGATATACATGTCAATATAAACTGAAGTATTTTTACTATATTTTTCTGTTTACATTATTGTATTACTTGCGTGGTATTATAATTTTCACTGTTCAGCATTATTATAATATAACAATACATTTGTGGTTTGGAATCGTCTTCTTTTTTATATTGTAATTTGTAACAAACTAACGTCATATTGACCAGTTAAGCTTCACAGCAAGACTATAAAAAATAAAAATACAAGTGAACAAAGAAATAACACTTAACAATATTGCGTAGAGACATTTTCGGTGAAAGATTTTTCTTTTCATCTGCGTCATTTATCTTCTAACGTTCACAAATAGCTGTCAAGCTACAAAAACAAAATATTATAATAAAGTACCACTAGAAAATCTAAACGAATAAGGATACGTTATCCTAATAGGTAGGTAACAATTTTTTATATCATATTCTTTTTTTGCTGGAACTGTAGAGAAAATATATTAAAAAAAAATCTAAATTATTAATTTCCAGTCATACAAAGAAGTGTTTTCTAATTCAAAATGTCAATATTATAAACACGGGAGCAAATATAAGAGTGCTACTCCACCTTAATGGCAGTACCTTAAGTATTTTAGGTTTAAATAATCTAACCCAATATTCGAATATTTATTTTTTCGTAAATAACACATTAAACAGTAAGCTGTAAGGACTTGTATTTTTCAAACTGAAGAACTGAAAAACATTACTAGAGGAGAAATTAAACATTTTAATATATAAATATAAAAAAAAAATAATCAAAGTTAATTTAAATATGCAAAAATGCTGAAATTACTGATTCTAATTCGGAACACACATGTATATTTTATAATTATTTTGGCAATATAAATGTAATATGTAAATTATAAAAGTCCTCTGGTTATTCTATTTTAATGTATACACGCCAATCTGTACGATAGAATTGTTCAACAATGCATATCGAACAAAGTTTCATTTTTGTAATTTGTAAATATTTTATTAATATTAGTACTTAACACGCCACACACACACACCACACACATTATATTATATTGATGTTGAACAGTACCCATACTGGCTATACTACAATACATAATATAGCAGTAAATCTTTGTATCATTTCGCTCACGCAGGTGGGAGCAGCCATTATTTATTGACATTTTTTTTCCGTAAATGTGTGCGTGGAAAATAAAAATTGTGGACAAATGAAGATCGGGATAAGAATATTTACCGTAGCGCGCGGGGCATTTAACATGCGTAAAAACGATTTCCGATCACAAATCGATTAGTGATTACCCACAGATAGGCGTAGGTACATAGCAGTCGTTACGCGCGCACACAATGGCTACACGTACTTATATATGTACGCTTACCTATCTACCGCCTGTTTGGTCTAAACCACACGTGTGTTGTAGCTTACGCGTTAAACCACGGTTCAACAGCTGTCACCTGCAGTTATCATGTGGTCGGTCTCGATTCTCAAAAATCAGACCTTATATCCAGTGGAATAATTTACGGTCATTGAAAATCACTGTCAAGGTGTTTCTCTCCCCCCCCCCTCGTTCTCGGTGGGGTGTATCGATGATATTATTTTCCCGAGATCTTAGATGCTATATTACAACACGCGCACACACATATATAACAATATATAATATTTTATACATATTTAATATATCATAAAATAGGTGACCAGGTATACCGTAGTTAGCACCGCAGGTTAAAAATATTTTCAAAATATAATGTTTCGTTATATTATGTTATATCATGATACAGGTACGAACAGATTATTTGAGTGCCAAAACTGTGGTTTATTGTGTTGTTATATGACTATTTCCATCGGTTGTAGCCGAACACGCGAAACGGCGGAACACACATAGATACATTTATTATATATAGGTAGTGTATAGTACGCGAAGTGAGGGTGGATAAACACATCAAAAATCCATTTTCTCGTCAGCTGTTTGCCAGTTACAAATGGATGAAGAGGTTGTTCTTGCTGTCTTACACACAAATAAAGTATAAACTTTATAATATCGACTGGCGACATGTGAACATAAACATTTATATTTTAGAGTTGAATCTCTCTCTGAATTTTAAATACCTATTATGAAACAGTATCGCACCATGTTAAAAATATATTTGAGTTCATAGAAAAATTTCATTTTAAATATAAATAAAAATGTTTTTGAAGATAAAATAAACTTATAATATATTATTAGTGACCCAGCAGAATATTTATACGTTTATAAAGCAATATTAAAAAAAAAAAAAAACCTTTCAATGAGTTCACTCTGGAATGAAATGAAAAAAAAACGGTTATTGCTATGAAATAAAAATATTTTAGGATCGTTGAAATTTACGATTTCTGATGAAATAACTATTTCAATTTATATAGTAAAACGAGCGAAAACTGTAAAAAACGACCATTAAAATTGGAATATTATTGTATTTATACAAATTGAAATAAGCTTGTATAGGAAACTTCAAACCAAATTTAACAAAACGTTTTTAAAGGTCAATATGGTTGTATACGTATTTATAGGCTTATATAGCATACCTACATTATTAATGTATAGGTATACTATATTTATGACAGGATTTTAAAAATATATATTATATGATTAAAATTATGTAGTATATTATGTACTATCATTCAAGTCGTAATATTCGGACAATTTACTACTTAACCTATTAATTTTAGTCTTTATTAACCTTATGTCATTTTAGTAAATATCCGTAGTTTGGAATCTCTTTCATATTTCACAGCCATCGGTTTACGAAGAGATCCATCGACCATTATTTATACATTTTTATTAAAAAAAATATTATTTATTGTAATGTTTGATGACAAATCGAATGACAATAAATATTATTGCTAAACTTTCGTACGCACTAGATATTAAATAATAGATAGATGTATATGCATTACACAATTACTCGAGACTTTTACTACACTCGTTTTAGAATTTTTAGCCCACATACGAATATAGAAAATAATAAAACACACTTTTATAATAAATACATTATACATAGAAATACAAAATACCACCACAACATTCCTAATTTGGAAACATTTTAAAAATCGTTAGGAAGTTCAACTTAAACAATAAATTAATATAATCAATTAAAATATAATATAGTCAGGTGATACTGCCCCTTAACTTCTATAGTTCTAAGTTATTTTAAATTTCAAAAAAAGTCCTGTGAAATATAATGTGTAATATATCTTAAGTGTAGCCAAAAATGTAATCATAATATAATTTTCTATACAATTTTCTATACAATACATTTCATAATTTTCGACAGAAGATAGGAAAAATAGCTTGATGAGAGAGTATGAGACAAGAAGACAAATTCTTCGTAAGTATAATTATGACTGACTGATAAAAAATAAAAACATAATATATTATTATTTAACCTATTGGTATATATTCCTATATTATTGCGTGTAAAAAGTAGGTAAATTTCTTATGTAAAATATATCTTACACGACTACACATCTTTAATTTCTATATTTTCTATATTTTCTACAAATCATATTATTTTACTGACCTAAGTGTTTTGTAATCTACTTAATTTTGTTTTTTAGCCGTGTTAAAATATTTAACGGAAATTATTATTGTCAACTATGAGTGACCGGGGCAGTGCGGGGCCCAAGTTCCTATAGTTTTATCGAGGTGCCCGCGGAGGACTTATAGTTACGCTCGTCCGTTTACTGTGTACGCCCTAGGTTCTAATAAGTATACCTATAATATATGTTTTCTCACCTGAACGCTGGACACAACCGCAACATCATCAACACACACACACACACACATAATATGAGGATAAAAAAACAATCGAGCTGCCACATTAATTTTGGATTTACGGCCTTGCGGGCAGACGAGACGGCTAGGCGCGCGTAATTGCTCGTTTTTCCACACGGCGTATATACCTACATACCTACGTTGGACATTTTTTTCTTCTCACACCCGTTATAGTATAAGTATTACGCGTTAATGTAATATAATGTGTACCTATGTGCCTACATACGGCGTATATTAATAATAATAATATGTGCGGCCCCGTTCGGATCGAGTAATGAATTTTTTTCCCCATGTTTACGAAATTATGCGTATACGCGGCCATCGTTCGCCGTGTCTTCCGCGCCGGCTCGGTATCGGTATGTATATCATTATACCGTACACATATTATAATAATATAATTTAGTGTCTAAGTACGATAAAGCGATATGCCGCGGTACAGAAACTTTTTCGAATTCTCCTCCTCGTCTATCCCGAAGCAGCGTCGGCTGCCCCGCTTTGCCGTTCGTTGTAATTTTATATCGGTTTTTCTTTCTTTTTTTTCTTTTCTTTCGGGTTGCTCCCGCGGGAGGTCCACCAGGTAACGATAAAGATAATATTATTATATCGTGTTCGGTACCAGTGTATTGTAACACCATAATATTATTATACATGCGTATAAAGTGGTGGTGCACCAGCCGGTTAATGGAAGCGCGACGATTCGACCATAATAATATTATATTATATACACCTACGCTATATTACATTATGGTGCATACGGTTCTTCGTCGTGCATCTGTTTCGGGTAAAAATCCACGAAATATGGTCGCACATCTGTTACGCCGCCGCCGCCGTACGCGCGCAATGCGTCTGCAGTATATTATTATTATTATTTTATTTAAGAACACTTAGCGCAGCAGTTGTAGGCGCACATGTCGCTAGGGGTGGAGTAAAAGAGCAAACGGCACATGGAGCTGCAGCAACACCGGTCTAGCCAGACAGGGTCATCGTACTCCAAACAAAACGATATTATGTTATCATTGTCGTTATTATTACCTGCATATTAATGTGAAGCAGCTCTTGTTGTTGTTAGCTATTAACACCATTTTCGCTATCAAGTCGGTAGCGCCATTTCGCCAAATCGATAAAATACACTAACATATATTTTAATTTCCACGTCGTATAAAAACTTTACGTAGTGCCGGGAATCCAAACATCAGATTTTGTACAGTGTTTTTCATATTTTTCACATTTTTAACCTACCTAAACAAATACTGGGGTTTCTATTATCTATTAACGTAATACTGTGATATTATGCATAATAGTAGTTAGTTAAAATACAAACAGTAATAAAAAATAATTATACCAATAAAATTACATATCATAGCAAATGATAAAATACAAAAACTATACATCTGATTATTGAACAGATATCCTTCAAGATACAGTCAGATATCCAAATAGTTCCTTAAACATTTATATATAGCAATAGATGTGTTTTCGCGAAGATAACGAAATCAAACAGCTTACTGACTGCAGTTTACCGATACCACCTGATAGAAGCCTGTACACGAAGTTTGTTCTTCATTAAAATTAAAATGGGTACTAGAAGCACTAAACCGTTGAAAAAGTCTGTTAGTGGTAGTATTAAATATAATAGTAAACAGTTTTGATACAAAAATATTGCCAAAACGAATTTTGGTAAACCGTTTGCTCTCGGTACTCGGTACGCGCTTATAAAATATAATTCCCAACTACTCTTTCCATTCTACCTATATGATTGAAATATTGTGGTTGGATCCGAAATAACGTAATATTATATTATATTATATTATATACGAAATGAGCTAGTTATTTTCTGCTTCATCGATTGAAAAGTTTACAATTGTCGAATACGACGTATTATAAATAATAAGTAATAGCCATATATATAATATTATGTACAACTTTATTGATTACTTTTCGTTTGTAGACGACTGCATGGAATCATTTAAAAAAAAAATAAAAATAGAAATAAAAATAATAAATAAATAACAAGAAACTTTATTAATTTCATTTGAAATAAAATAGGTATTGTAGTTTGCCTTCCGTATATGTGTTTACGGAAAAACGATTTTCAACAAAAGAATTGCAAGGAAAACAAAATAAATACAGAAGCCGGCAGAAAATCCAAAAGAGAAAAATCAATTTGGCAGGTATTACATTCACCCCCGCAATAGCGGTGTTGTAGAAAGTAAAATAAAATGTTTTACGGACGGAGTTTATTGATTTAAAAGTTTTAAAGTCATCGTGTCGGATACACAGAGACATTATTTGTTCTGTATCAGCTTTCAGACGTTTCACGATTTCACGAGTATTAATTATAACACCAGCGTGTTGTGTATAAATTGAACCATAGCAAGAAGGAGTACCTAACAAGAAGAAGAATTAATTATTTAAGTATAAATTCGACGTCGTGTTGGTTCATTTCCGTTCGATTTGAGCGGTCCGTCGTATACGGTTATGTCGATTGTGTATAACACAATACGCGGAGGAGCATCACAAACCAATATGTGAACCAATCAATCGTAAAGAATGATATAGACTAATAACGCGTGTGTGAATTAAGGCAATCATCCCCGATTATCAGAGCCATGTGTATAAAATATAAAAACAACTCCATTTCTTATAGACAATATACGACTCTCGCTGTATCGAAAGCATTCCATGTGACGCTATATAATATTACATATACAATATGGGTACCTTATGCTTCGAGTATATAGGCGGTAGCCTCTGACGATGTTTTAGTAGGTACCTATTACCTAACCTAACCTATGTTATAACGTATAGGTAGATCCACTGCATGTCTGTGAATGATAGGTACATTATATTATGGTATACTTATACAGCGTGATGTAGTTGTCTAGTGGTTACCTATATACTATACATTATGATACATAATACTCCTTTAGTCTCTGTCCACCTATTCATTACTCTCTGTATACTGTAAGACTAAGACTTATACTTACATTACTATATTTGAATAGTCAGCTGAAAATTTTACAATATTTACAGGCACTCATTCAATAAATTAGCTAAATGTTTAAGAATAAGAAGAACCGAGAACAAACATTTTAATGTTTAGACCGTAAGCGAATCGAGTAATGTATTGGTTTTACAATGATGAGCAGAGTTTATTTTGTGTGTGTCTGCCATTACATTTCGGAGTACAACATTTGCTCAACCTACCAAATTTAGAAATTAATTATAATATAAACAACCCTTAGAAATAAATACTAATCCAACCGTCTTCTTCGCTATCCAGAATTGTTTTTCGTATGTAATAATTTACTAATTAATACAAATTTAACACATCTATTACATTTAGTGATCCACTCCTTAATAACGAGGACCCCTGCTGAAGCCGACTGTACAGCAGAGTTACTTCACCTTTTTTTTTTTTTAGAGTTTTATTAAACTAAAAGATTTTTAAAACTATAATAGTTATTTTTAAGATATTAATATTATCTTTTAAATTCACGTCTCAAAAATATTAACTAAAAAAAAAAATTACTCACATGTGATCTGCGCAGGGACAAACATGGTGGCCATTGTATATAATATTATACTGTATGTTAATTGTACACAATTCCACTGCATTAATATCAAATTCTTAGTTGTCCTAATATATCGGTCTTCCTTGTTTCCTATACGAAATAATTTATGCATATCCCCTCATATATGCAGTACAATTATTATTTTTCGATATCTACGATCTTTTCACGACTCATAATGCTTTAGTATTTGTTAATCTAAGTAGTGCCTGTGTGCGTTCGTTGTTTTTTTTTCTCCCTATCACGTCACGAACAAGACGGCTGTGTTCAGTATTAACTATAAAATTGTACCTTTGTAGTATAATATTGTATAAAATATATTTATACCAACGTCAGTACGTCGCATATACATAACGTTGTATTTACTTTAAATGACAATCAAGCTTTATTTATCATTTGAAATTTAAAAATTATGGTAATGTGTAATTAGTAAATAAAGTATAGGTGTTAATAGTATTATATAATTAAATTGATAACTTTCATTGAATGGATATGCAAGTTTTTAAAGTCCCCACCCCCATTTTATAATATTTTCTAAAAATGATGTATGCTCAGTACTATAAGTACTGACTTTTGAATTGGAAGAACTTAGTCCCCCAAACCCATATTCGCGCCAATGTTCATATCACATTATGCTTCTTGAAAAGCAGAGGCGTCATAGATTTTTAACTATGGTCTACCTATGAATGTTCTTGATGTTATTTATTAAGTTCCCTTTTCCAAAAAAAACTGCGTCAATTAGCGACAATAACGTTATTTTACATTTAAACCGCAATAATAATGTCTGTATACATTATAATATTATACAGTAAAACGATTTGCATACATTAGTATAATTTGTAAAATATAAAATAAATTTAAATTATGTAACCATATACACGTTGGTTGTAGTAGGTACTATACACGATATATTGTTATATAAACGTTCAAAATTAATAAAAAAAATTTAATATTATTACAGTAAGTATATTATTGAAACGCTTAAATAGAAAAAAATGATGTATTACATTTTTTTTTTTTTGTTATTTATTGGTTCATTTGAATGACGGTATCAGATCTAGAAATTGCATGTCCTTGATTATATCAGTACCGCGTAAACAATGTTAAGTTTTAGTAATAAATCTTTTTTTGCATAAAGTATATAAGTTATAATAAGTAGTATAAATCACGAGAGTTTGTAACTTCTGAAACCACTTGAATATTTAATATAAGCACAGCAAACTTTTTAAAAACCAATATTTTAATAATGTTAATTACTAACACATTAAAAGGAAAAATAATACAGAACATTAATATTTGTAAACTTGTTTTTTACAACATTATTGGAAATTATATTAAAACAATTTTTAATTGCACATATAAAAATTCTATGTAGGGTGTAATATTATATTTTAATACAAATAAAAAAAATATGTTTTATCGGATCAATATAAATATTAATGAAGTATTGATGGAACAATATTATAACTATGATATTACATAATATCATGTTGTTGTTTGATATAAAAGTTATGTATTTTATTCGCGTTACTAGTTAATAGTTATATTATATATTTATTATTTGTACATTGTGTAATATAAAATAAGACTCCTGTAATTTTACTCCGAACCATGATTCATATAAAACCAATATGATAAAAATAATTTTTATTTTTTAGTAAGGTACCTAAGTACATTTTGTTGTATAAAAACAATAACATTAAGGCAAACTGATGCACTGAATAATTGTCTATCAAATCTTTGACTACTAAAATATATTTACTATTTATTATAATAATTATTCTCTGGGTGTCCCCATATTTACTATGTTCCAATATTTTACCTTTTGCAATATTTACTATAATATAATCGTCGTATGACTCGTAAGTACACGTCTGCACACAGCAGTTTCCTATTATTATTTATGGGTTCACGCAAAACAATTTTTTCGAACAAATAACCTTCGGCCTACCAGAATGTATTTTAACAAATTGGAAATAAAATCTGTTCGGCTGCAACCCAATCTGTATAGCAATGAGATTTCGTTTTTAAAAGTACCTAGGTACCTACCGAATTTCTCAAATCGAATCGTACCACAATATATAGGTACACGGTATGCGGTAACCTCACATCAATATATACACGCGAATATTGATTCAAAATCTATATAAAATGTAGAATGACGTGCTGAAACGGTTTATTCACTCGGTGTGGATCTGTTGAACTTGGGACACATATTATATAGACTATAGCTACATCCTACAGGTTTACTGCGGTCACCGGTCATGTACACGTTGGCAATCAGTCCTCGGGGAGTAATGATTTCGCGAGCGAACAAAACGAGATAAAAATTTGAAAAAACGCTACCATATAATATAACAAACCGACCCCACTTGCCGCGAGAGAGAGAGGGAAAAAAAAATAATATAATAATATTAATAATGGTTTTGTGTAATGTGCAGTACACACGTCGCCGATGATATTTTAACAAGGTTGTATTTAGGTGTATCAAAACAACCAAGGCGGGTACTCTGCTGCGAATCGTTCGAGGCGTAAATGGGCCTATATACACGTCAAGTATATTTTATACATTATATTATTATTATCATGTCTTCGCGAACATTCGTCTAATTAGTGCGATTTTTTTCCTCTTCCTCCGCCCGGCGCGATCCGCCGTTTTTATCTTCCGTAAAATATATATAATATTACAAACGTGTATAATAAATAAGTGTACATTTTTTTTTTTTTGTTTTTAAACAATTTTTTCTCCGAACCGGATTCCTCGTGCGTATAGTTGTATTTAACGACGCGGCGGCGCATCGACGACACAATGAAGTCCTTAAAAACACAGACGCGCGTAATACGTTCGAATGGGAAATAAATCTCAATGGCCGAAAAACACGTACCTACGTATATAATATGTTATTACTACACGCAATAATATTATTATACCTACCGTCTTGGCGCGGCGGTCGTAAAATATTTACCGGCACCGCCGACGTTTCGGTGTCGATACAAACTTGTTTTTTTTTTTTTTTTTTTTTTTATACCAAAGTTATATTATTATAGGTAGGTAATACCCCGTGTACATAATAATATATACGACAAGTATTCGAAAAATAAGTTTCCCTACATGCCGGGAAAAATTAAAGAAATCGATTAAAATCAAAAGTGTATTCCTATAATAACTTACATCAGGATATTTTATTTATTTGTTTAGCGAATGGTTTGTGTTTACACGCAATAGACTAATGATAAAAAAGGAAGTATATGAAAATGTAAAAAAATAAAATATACACTAATATATTATGAATAGCATTGAATCATAGGCCCAACCAGGGGGGTGCTTAGGGGTACTTAGCATTATAATTCAGCACCCCCTAGTCACTGTTAAAAAACACCAAAAATTATGTGATAAAAGAGCATTTTCCTTATTTTATGTGAGATTTTTTTTTAATTTACGTTTTTATTTAAAAAAGAGTGTTTCCCAACATAATTTAGGTATTTTAACTTTCACTTAAAATTCCAATAAGTTCTGTTTTCTGTAACATGTGAATGTTTTTCTAGTGTGTAATGAATTAAAAATTGGTTGACGTCTGAAGAAAAGTATGTTATAGCAATGGTTTACTGACTTGTCCATTTTAAATATTAAGAGGGATATTTCAAATAATATAAAAACAGAATCAGTGTTGGATTGCTTACATCACAAAAACAAATAAAATAGATTTAAAATAGTACATTATATTCTTATTAACCAATATCAAAGTCTGTTATTTGGATTTTTTATATGGTACCTAGTAACTTGTAGAATATTATGTATTCATATTGTAATAACAAGACAATTATTTACTATGTAAGTGTAATAATATATACAATTAAATAGGTAAACAAGTTGAAGTTATGAGAAAAATTTGTTATTAATGATCTTGAAATGTATGATAATAGTGGTTAGGAGGAAAAGCCACACCCCACCCCCCCCCCCCCCCATATTTAGTAAACATAATTTTAGCACCCCCTAAAATGCGTCTCTAGTTGCGCCTATGCAGTGAATATATAAATAAATAAATAATAAATCAATATATTTGGTACCAAATAGAGTTGGAGATCTAGTTTGTTCAGCCACTAATTGAAGGCGGGTGGCGTTGTGAGACATTATTCATGAATAGACAATTCATAGACAAATCTATTATGGGTTGCCGATAAAAGCGGCTTGAACATTCGAGAGCGATATGATACTCACATCAGGATATGTAAACTATTTTCGACATAATCACAGTTAACACTTCAACCCTTTCAGTAAAAGTGTGTATTTTGACGACAACACTTTACAAAGTGTTAAGTATACAAAGTAAAGTGTTGTCTATACACTTTCCAGGTGGCCTGCTGGAATTCAAACTTTTCTTGGAGGAAAATCTTTCAGAAGTGAAACTTAATCATGACAAATTAATAAACGTGGACGCGCGCGTTTGTACCGTTCTGCGTGTATAACCAGCTTTAAGTTACCAACTAGTTCCGCAGGAATGACACGCCCTTTTAATCTGTAAAGGGTTTGAAACAACTTGTGTCACGTTACAATTTACAAATAATTCAATGGCGATGAACGGTGATAAATAGTGGGGAAATATCAAATAGATTACATTCTGTTGTTAGCGAATACAATATGTATTATTTACTTAGTTTTTTAAGTTATTTAAAAATAATTAATATTATGTTTGTGGGAGAGGTACAAACTTGACACTGCATTCCTATACCTATATACGGCGATACCTACAACTATACTGATAAGGCGATAACCTAGATATAGGTATACTAACGTGATCATATAATAAAATTAGATTCGGAAATATAATTCGGACATTCCATAATTTGGAAATGTATCTAATTATCAATTTTAATTAAAAAAATTAACATTTATCTAATTTTTTTATATAACTTTTGCATTTTTTTAGTGCAATTTTTACGTATTTTTTGGTGCAATTATACAATTTTAATATGCAATTTTCGTGTTTTAAATGCAGTTAAATCTGGTCTTTAGTTATAACCAGTCAGTATAATACGAAGACAGTATTTTGATAGTTCGGTTCGACATTAATTTTACAACTAAAGTATTCACGGTGCATTAAAATATTAAAATTAAGAGAAAGAACTCATTGTTTATCATGATATTTAGAACAATTTTACTTTAATTAAAAACAAGGAACATAAACAAATATTGAACAAAAAAAGTTACAATTCTCTATGTTATGAATGAAATAAATTTATCAAAAAAAAAAAATTATATTATATTAATCAGAGCAAAGCCTTCGCTAAAAATAATAAAATAAAAATTATAAAGTGCACGTTCAAGTTGTAAGCTTTATAAACAAAATTAAAAATTATATATTGTTTTAATGCTGTTGTTAGTATTAAGTTTATTATGAACATTAATTAAATTGTGTAATATTCAAATTGATTGTGTACAAAAAAAACTTACCCAAAAAATACGCAGGCTAATAAACTCATTAAAATATACCGAAAATATATATCAAAGCAAAAAGTGTTTCTCTTATGAAAAAATCTCTAGCAGCAGTCTATCGATTTCTATAAATCTTAATAATGCATAGCTTCAAACAATATTCAAACTTTAGAAGTATAATGAATAGTATC
The DNA here is from genome assembly GCA_008086715.1 of Sitobion miscanthi. NCBI lineage: Eukaryota > Metazoa > Arthropoda > Insecta > Hemiptera > Aphididae > Sitobion > Sitobion miscanthi. The sequence continues at coordinate 13,450,518 of CM017802.1, forward strand.
AAGAAATTCTCAAGTCTATATAAAGGCTTTAAGCCTGTCTGTAAAATACACCAAAACATTTATAAAAATGATAATAAATTAGAGTAATTTCTTGCTAATCTTCTATACTTACAAAGTTTTAAATATTATACCTTTGTATAATTATTGAAATTTTACAATATTATAATATTAAGATTGCTTACACCAAAATAAGTCTTTGATCGGTAAATTAAAAATCAAATGTCTATTATGCGATTGATATTAGATAATATGATGTTTATACATTGAACATCGAGAAAAAGGTAAACATTCAATATTGAATTAAGCTGTACCTATATATTATGTGATTAAGTTTCATCAACTGTTTATTGACGTTTGTTTTCATTGATCAACTTTTGATAAAACATTTAGGTACCCCAAACGGTCCAAACTAAAACCCTTCGTATACGCAACCGTATACAATATACATATTAAATATATATAGTATGTGGCATACTCAATTGTTTAGCACTCAATTATCATTTAAGTGAAATGTATTCCCTAGAAACATTTGATCACTGCGCGTTTAATATGTATATACATATTATAGTGTATAGTGTATCGCATACAGCGTATAGGTATACACAAAATAATACAATGCAGACAATTATCCAGTGGCAACGTTATAATATAATAATAAAATATTCCAAACATCAATGCGCTCAACGAGCTGCTGAAATCTGAAGTGTACAATCACAACACAATGGGTTGTGATTCGCCAAATTTATTTGATTCGCCACGTCGTCGCATGTCGGTGAATTGTTGCGAGAGTCTTAAAGAGTTACTTCAAGTAGGTAACAATATATTCGGAACGATATAAATATAATATTATAAGGGTAGGCGGAAATCGAATACAAAATATTATTGGTGGAGGAGGGCTAACATTAAGTACCTTTTTAAAATGTATAATTTGTTTTATAAAAAAAAAATTATAATTATCCAATGGCCTTTGTGGTGGACGCTAATTAAAACGATTTAAAAAGTATGTATAAAATATTATGTAATGTGAATAATAGACGTATTCAAAGCGTATAGTAAAAAACAATACAGGACGCGTATAAGACTCACAATTTATTAAAACATTTTTTAAATTAAAAACCCTCAACTGAATTATTCATAATAGGTATGGGTATTGTTTGCCATATGACTTTGGTGCAATTCTTTTTCATTTTAAAATTAAATTAAAATATCAGTTTTTTTCTTCTCAACTCTTATATAGCTCTCTCTCTGAAAAAGAACTACATGCAAAACGAATTGGTAAATAATCATATTTTGTGCGGTAACGCATAATATAAAGTTTTAATATAAGTAAATCAAATTACACACTATAGTAGTCTGAGTATGAGAAATAAAAATGTATTATGTATAGTATACGGTTTTATTTTTTTGCAACTTGCTGTAGAATGTGTTCAATTTATATTTTCCGTTTATAGCTTTAAAAAAAACTGCATTTTAGTTGTGTATACATTTTGTAATAAAATATAATGCTTTATTACAATGTTTAATGAAATAAGATGTTTTTCAAATTTTAATTAATATTATTAATGAATACTAATTTAATTTATTTAATGTATGATCAAAATATTTCATAATGCATCTTCTGCTGTACAAATAATTTATAACTACCTATTACTTATAAATATTTCAATTGTAAAATCTTAATTTCATCAAATAAATAATATAACAACCTAAAAAAAAATACTATTAGTGATATAAGAGCGCATTTAATATTAAAAGCAGCTATAATAATTAATAACACATCACTATAAACTCAAGCAGAGACAAATTAAACAATTACATGTTCAATCATAATATTTTGTTTATTATTGAAAAAGTAATCAAAATTAGTTCTGTTTACAACTTATAATATTAAATAGAAAAAAATAGTTTTGTTTTACATTTTCTATTTTATTGATTTTATATTTACTGCTACAAAAAATACATCTTTATATAAAGTCGTCATTCCGAAATGTATTCCACAAAATAACAATGTCTTTCTATGTAGTACACTTTCCATTCAATAAAAAAATGATAAACTTAAAAATAATCATTTTCAGTGTTATTTAATGTGAGTAACGATCAAAGTCTATTTTGTGTTAATAGAAAAGCAGAAAATATATAGACTAGGAAAAGGCGCATGAAGGGATTTCAATTGGTTGGTGCATCAAAAATATGTAAATATAGAATGGTTTTGAATTATATGTCAAAAAGTAGTTTCACAAATATTTTAGTACGTATAAAAGAATACAATTTATAGCAAAACCGCGCCTGTGAGTTAAACCCATGCAGACGTTAAAGTGGTATCCGCGTATGTTCAATAATAGGTAAAAGCTATACTATAATGACATCGACAGTCGGACATTTTAAAAAGAGAGATGAACAGTAAAATGTGCAATTGTAATAAATTTACCGATCAATATTATATTTCCTTATGCTATTGATTTCTACACGTACAGTTGTTAACAATTATAATACAAAAAGTTATAATGGATTTAAGAAGTCGGATAACAATCCAATTCAATCAAATACATATCTAATAACCGAATCCTCTGAAGTACACGCCGTAATATAACTTGTATACAAATACGGAAATGTACATTTGTACGATTTACCAACTTAAACTACCAACTTGTACATAATACTATTATTATCTACTTTAATACCTTATAACAAAGCAAAACGCTACCTATTAAGAACAATTATTTTAATTTATACAAAAACCTAGTACCTACCACATTGTTACGCGCTCTTATACATACACATACCCACTATAAATTATAATATTCCGTACGACATATTATTATTATGTATTGTAACAGCCACTAATTGTATTTAATAGAAGTACCTACGAGTAAGCGTACGTACTTATTATATTTGCACAAAGAAAATTTAATAATATACGAAGAAATTGTTTCCATAAAGTTTCTTGCGGTTTGATTATGCGTATAAATTGTATATACATATATATAAGCGGTACTTAATACAAACATTTTCAGATTTACATATTACGGTAATTGTATATTACCGTGGGTATAATCTACTTACAGACAAATGACGCCATAAAGTTTTGTTGGATTCATATTTGCTCGTTATATTTTCTAGGTATATATATTTTATATTAAATAGCTGTTTAAAGTGTTTAAGCTCGGAATATATGAATTGCGTATTGCAAATTAATTTGCATTCATAATACTCAAGGATTTACATTTAATTTTAATTTATGTTTATCGTATATAACCTAACAAAGTTCGTGTTTTTACGATTAATTTTAATAAATAGGTAGGTATAGGTACCCTTTTACATTTTGATTTATAATAATATTCTATTCATTCGTTTTTGATTCAGAAATATTTTATAATAACGTACTTTCACGTAAATAAATAATATGCCCATAATTTAAATATTTTTCACGAGAAATGTTTGAATGATTTCTATAACCAACAACAATTTATGAAAATGACCAGTAAGCAATATTAATAATAATATATCCGTATTAATTCAAATGGGCTTTTTAATTTTTTGTACATAATCTACGCTTGGTCGTTCTTTAATTATACATGTATTATAATACTTTATAATGGTAAATAATATTATAAAGCTGCACAATGAAAGTCGTTCACGGTTCACATACAACCCATAAGACATGTTCCAAGTGACATGACATCGCGGTTAACGTCATCCATAATTAGTCGTATCGAATTCGAACTTCACTCTTTTTAACAGATTGAGTCTGTCATACAGTTTTTTTTTAGTCAGACTACAGTACTCACGCTATGACGTTCCTACTGTACCTACAACAATATTATTATTTATTATACAACATCGTCGGGGAAATATTATATTGTACAAATAACACCACAAAGTGAAGTGTATACCGAGCGGGTCACTCGGACCTATCTATCTAATTATAACTATAATAATATTAGTTAGGTATAACCTATACAGTTTACACAATAATATTTTTTTATAGTAACGAGCGCAGAGAGGTCGTCTCGGTAATCAATAACATTATTATCAGGTGAACAATTGAAATTAGTGTACCCACTTATGCTGCGAGCATATTATGAAGATGAGGACCACCAGAGCCGTCAATGATACACTGTAGGCAATATTATTACATAATGCTGGTGTGGTACCTCTAACGGCGGACGCTAATTAAACGTACACCGACCGGGAGATGACCGCCGGACGACGCGTCTGCTGCGAGACGTCATCTGCTCGTGCACTTCATAAATCACGTCCCCGAAACGACCGGATGATTTATCGAACACTCCGGCCCCGACCCGGTCAACGGACGTGTATAATAATATCGTAATAAGTGTATTATATTATTATTATTATTATTATCATCATCATTATTATTATAATAATAATATGATATTAGATGTTATTACCGCCGCCGCCGCCGCCGTCTTCGTATTACAATATATATATTTTAATATACATTTTACATGTTCACCGTCGCCGTCGCTCAACTGTTATCGCATTATTCCCATGCATAAAATAATATTAATATTTCCAGTATGCCTATCTCTAGGTACCTATAATATATTGTGTAATGGACGCCTCCGGGTGGCCCAATATATTTTGTATTGTGATTTTTGTGACGTGTCCGTTTAAAGAAACATCGATCATCGCGCGGGAAACCCGTCTGAAACGGCCGCGGTGGCGGTGTCCGTCTATGAAATCCAACTCGCCGCCACGAGTCGTGAGTGGTGAGCGTTTTGACGAAAAAAAAAAATTCAGTACACTTATATTCTTTACTCTATGTACAACCACATGCGTACCGCCTATGTGTCTCCGTACAAGACAATTATTTGAGACCAACCAAAGTATTATAATGCACACTAGAAAAATATGGAGACCTGTGGTATCATATCCATTTCGAGAGGGTTATTAGTCGTACTTATCTACTAATATATTAAATTGACGTTTACACTATAATATTATTGTACTGTTAATAGATTTACATGCGAAAACGGAAGTTAGTACTGCGTAAATAAGTCCATAATGGCTGAACCGATAGTGAGACTTTTATTTTACCGAGTCCTGTGGATGTCGAGAAAGGTTTAAAGCTGTTTCCTTAACTCTGCAGATATTCGCCGAGGTAAATTATGTCGTCTGTTGTTTCAAATGATCATCTTTTTTACACTTAAACTATGAACTAATGGTATAAGGTAGGCGTGTAGCTATTCGCAACAATTCATTGTTATGTGCATAAAGCGCACAATGGAATTGGCCAAAGAATTTTTTGAGGTTCCAAACAATCTATTATTAATTCTCTAAAGCATTTATATCTCAAATAAATGTAAAAATTTGTTTAAACGTCGGTAAAATATTTATATTGAAATAAGTTTATAAGAAGTTTGATTTCCTATATTGAGGTATAGCATATTTTATGAAAAACTCAACAATGACCCTTTATCCAAATCAATACGATGAAATTGTATAAGACATGTAATTCGTGAGTTTATTTTTTATTGTTTTTATTAAAACGATTTAATTATATTAACGATTACTTATTAGTTATTAGTTATATAATTGTGTTTTATTTTTTGCAATCAATTGACTTAATACTATAACTATATTTTTTTAATTTTGTACAAGAAAACTCATTATTATGAATTAATTATTTTTGCAGAAATGAAAGATATTTCGATAAGTCACATGGTTTATATAAGTTCATATATAAAATATTGGATTTTTAAACAATTAAATATCAATTCATGAATTTGACAATATCGAATGGCTATCGATTATAAACGACATATGGAATATCGAGAAGAAATGGAATCAGACCAGCTTTAGTTTAGACCAAACAAATGCAGCTATATGAGTTGTACAACTCCAACAAACTATAGTTTCATCCAGTGCTCGAATTGAGGGGAGGGGAGCGCAGGGGGAGCTCCTCTACTATTTTTCTTTTTTCTTTGCGTACCCCAAATATTTACTTTTACTTGGACGGGGGGACGGTACAGACTAATGCCCAAAATAATTTTTATTAAAATTTGAAGTGGATCTAAATTGTTATCAAAGATATAAATAATGAATTTTATATTTTTTAATATAAAAAATATTTTTCATCCTTTCTATGGTTAGGTTCCACTGTTTTTGTAACAATATTTTCACAACAACTTTATAGGCCATGTAAGAAATATAACATATCCAAAAAAGTTTCAATAAACATTTGTTATAATTTGATATAAATTAATGTTTGTGTATAGATTAGACCTCTGGGAAGAAGATAGGCCAATTTAAAAAGGGTTAAATTTGGTTTTTTTATTTTGTACGGTTAGTTTAGGTTAGGATTTTGTATTAATTGATTATATTAATCACCCGTAGGTGGAATTAAGTAAAAACGACAAACTTGATATAACTTTGATACTTTAGAGTTAAATCATACACTTACGTCCAAACAGCACGGGGTCCGCGATCTACCGCAGATAGATTGCCTACCTAATAATATACTGCTGCGAATCTGAATTTTTATTCCGGGCAACAAAAAGTTAAGATAAACTTCGAACACCATACATTGAATATTAAATAACGAATTGAACAAAGTTTGAGTCATAGAGTTGGTTCATTTAACGGGCAACGAAGTGCACGGGATCAGCTAGTATATTTAATATTTATATACATATGCAGGTAAAATTTAATTTATATATTTGTCTTAATTAAATATAAAAAATTGTTATATAATATACACATATGAATTATAATATTGGTGTATATATTATGCATGAGTAAGTATACACTATATATAGAATATTGGGTATAGTATTAGTTATTTGCATTTATTGAATCTACCAATGTAAGTTAATAGCTAGAATTAGTTCCTGATAACAATACATAAATTCGTTATAAAAGTTTAAATAATTGTGTTTTATATACTATGATAAATATCTTGCAAATTACAATTATACAAAGCTACTGCCGAGTGACCTCTATTCATAATTTAATAGTTAGTAAGTATATATAATTTATAATACCATATCACGTAAAGGTTGAACAGAATCCCCCGATTATCGTCGTTAGTTTTTGTTTAACGTTCAAGTTTCACCCAAAATTTAACCCAGAGTCCCTGCCATTAAGTAAGATAATTAATGTATGTGTTGTGTGTAAATAATTATACTAATATTATTTCTCTACCCGTATTTAAGGCACTTCTTTGTTATAGACTATGGCAATTTGTGTGGAGTGATCGAAGTATAATATTAAAATAAGTGGGTGGATGGCACTAACTCAGTGAATCCTTAAAATTTACGTTGACATATAATATAGCTGTTATCAGTATTGTCCTAACCCTATGCTGTAATCTACCTCAGTTATATTACTGATTATTGACAAGTAACCGATTATTATATTATTGTATGTTGAAATTATAGCTTTAGCTAGTACTGTCAAAATTACATTTTGGTCTACTGAAGTTCATTGTCAAATGTTAAAATTTTGGAAATATATTAAAAGATAATTAAAAAAATATAGGTACTTCACATCGTTTTAAGAACTACAAATTATATAAACGATTCATTTTTCAAAATCTAAGATGAATGGTAATTTTAAGCAAAACAAGAGGGTTGGAAAATAACTACTAAAAGAAATGGAGTAATGGTATTCCCCCACTTCGACCTCTGATTTGTGTGTGTATGTATTTTAACGTTTTACTCTGAAGACTAAGAATTTAGGGATGAAAAAAAGATATTAATATATTCTTCTATAGCTATACACCCTACAACTATCCTGACAAGACGTACGTGGATGCGTATGTACACTGTACACACTATAATATACCATTGCGCATATCAATATTATATAATATCCCAGCGAATTCACCCAATGCACAACATAATAATATTACATAGTACCTATAGTTGAACAAAAACGTTAGATCAGATGGCAGACTGCAGCGGGGACGAATCTTTCGCTCTCTCTCTTAACGTATATATATTATACGCGTATCTCACTGGGTTTATTCTATTGTGGTTAAGCGGATTTCAAAGAGAATGGAGAGAAAAACCGAAAAACATAATATATAAACGCGTTCAAGAATGATGAATAGGTACCTATATATAATAATAATAATACACACACATACATATATATATACACACAATATATATTTAAGGTACACCGCGAAGTGCCCAGCCGCATTGTGGTTTCAACCCCGACGCCCACGACTCAATGGAGGAGCGCATTTCGCATTTTAATTCAATTAAATCTATCCGACGGCGTCCGAAATAAAGAATACGACGACGACGACAACGTGTCCGCCACCGCTACCGCCGCTCGCAAGCGCCCTAACTATACGTATATACTTGTATTTTATTATACAATATGTTCCATTCATCTGGCCCCGTAGAGTTCTGTCCGACCAGAAGAATAATAATGCGTCCAAAAAAATAAAGAAAAAAAACAGAATATAATATCCTCCGGGACACAACACCTGTTTGTTATAACGTGTACTCGCGTATATGTATATTATATTATGCGTCCACCACTACTATATATGTGCACTACATGTATATACGTCATGTATTGTGTTCATACCGTATTATTGTATATAATATTGTGGTGCATACACCACGCGCGTATTATACAGTATCGGCTTTGACGCCGCCGCCGGCTCCGCTCGGACATCACGAAAACCGGTGAAATTAGATATTTTCGGTCCATTACGAACGATTGGCAGTGGCACGGGTCGGGTGGCCGTGGAAATCCTATTGATGAGGGGTCGCTATATATATGTTATAACCAGCCTCCGCCGAAAAAACGCAACATTGCATCAGTCTCGAATCGTCAATAATGATAATAATAATAATAATAATAATTGTACATTGTGCGAGACACGGACCGGCGGGGACGACGAACACGTTGGATTTGTACCCGATCGTCATGCCATAAATCTCTCGAATAGTAATAATATAATCTCCGTTGGTATGCAACTGTCTGAAAATCGACTGCAACCCTCCACCCCGTCACTATGTACTATGCAGCGGCACTGCTCGACGGTCGACCGGAATTCGATACGTGATTGGGTCCATGGTTAGCGCCCCCGAAAGTCTAACACCTCCCCACCCCCTCCACAGCAGCCCTAAATCACGTACGGACGACGTTATCGAAATCATGTGCAAAGCGTGCTCGATCGCGGTATTTCACCGATCGAAATAATGTTACGCTGTTATTACGTGAAGGTATTAATTTTGTCGGTGAACAAAACTTGGTCGCGGTAACGTTCGAAATGAGGACCCATCATATCATTATATTGTAGAAGATAGATAGTATAGGTTTACTATGCAACGACCTCAAATATCCCATAAAACTTCATAGCATCTTATGATTTATATCGTATTATAGATACCTTCAAGCTCGAGAGCTGAGACGCGTCCGACCGCTTGTTATATATAATTTATTGTAAAATAACTGTACGAGTATAATAATCAGGCATATTTATTATATTATAAATTATTGTACACATATTGTATACTATTATTCACTAGTCGTTTAAGCGCCGCCGCGTTTTATTAATTACCAAGTCACAGATTCATACGAAACGTAATATTTGTAGGCACGTATAGCTGAAGGGAGTGGGAAAAAATAATCGTAAAAAATTATTGCCACCCGTATACGCGCATAAACCCCATACTTCATATTATCATATTTTTTATAATTTTTAGATAAGTCATCCGTGTGTGCGTCTATGGCACACCGTCGCTAACGATATCCATTCGTCGTTAAAATTAATCACGACAGGTGCGCGCTCGTATGATGTTATAAATTATTATAATAATAAAATAGTATTTAGGGTATATTTTATAATATTGTTAGGAAGAGTGCATTATATCGCGCGGAATATAATTATATTATAATATACGACAATACGCGACGGCGCGAAAGAAAAAAAACACGGGTACGATGAAATAGAAAACCTATTTAGAAATCTAATACGACGACGACCGGGGGTATAATAATAATAATACAATAAATTAATAATAGTACACCCGACGAATATTGTACAGGACTAAAACCCATGTGTATAACGGTGGATTTCCGCGGCGTTTGTGCAGCTAGTACCTTATATATTATACTATATTACATTGATCGTTTAATAATAAAACATTTCGTCGTTATTTAGGCACAACGATCGGATGCCAATAATAATAATAATAATAATATAAAATACATATTATTATAATATACACGCGCATTTTTCGTTGCTTTTAAAACGTGTAATTTTCGCGCGATTCGTCGTCGGTTAAATTATAGGTAAGAGCGAGGCATCGTCGCTTATTATCGCACCTATATTATAGCCAGCTAATACTGGGAGCCGAAATAATACGTTTACGCCACTTATATATATATAATATTATAACACTCGTGTACAACGCTAGTGAAATTATTTATATGTGTACGAGTTGCCGACGATAAAATATTATAATATAATAATAATATATACACCTGGGGTGTAATTATCACGTTGAGGTGCGAAATTCGCCGTAGATTTATCGTCCGGTGGCGTGCGGTCGGCCGATAAAACGCCGCGAACGAAACAAAAAAATAATACGCTCGTGCACGTCTTTAGTCGTCACTCATACATAATAATATAATATAATGTGTACGTGTGTCAAGTACATTGTATTATAATAATATTAATAGTAGGTATGGGCTAATATATAATATTATTATACGATGAGGATTCGCGAGCTCTTATAGTACTATTAAAGTCTTGGCGCACAATATTATATATTTTTATCGCGTCCTCGAACCCGCTGGTTCCTTTTCGTTTCGCCGACGACGACGACGAAACCGGACTGTCCGAAAATCTGCACACGGACTCATATATATAATAGTAATTGTAGCTGCGTGAAAAACTATGTACGATACATCATCGTGTACGATAATATTATATTATTATAATAGACACGCGCATTCGTAAACGTACCTATATATAATAATATTATTATTGACGTGAAAAAATCGAGTTCCGTGATTTACGGTCGACGCGGTAACGCGCGTGATAAATCGACGACGATATTACATATTATATATAGGTGGTACCTACGCGGAGTAATGATCAAAAGGGGTTTATTTTTTTTTTTCGCGGTACTGACGTGGGTTAGAAAAATCTACGTGGACGTGACTCGCGTTCCTTTACACATAGCAATATATGGTGATAATAATATATTGTATGTATGTGTTTAGTGTACACAGCAGCTAGTATAGTGAGCTTAACCTTTGCAAAGGACCAGGGCGGTTAGACTGTGACAGTCACGAGAGTCAGATTTCATCGGTAATACCGCGATGTCGCATGCATTTTATAATACAAGACTGAACAATATTATATCTATAGGTCAGGTACACGCTCAATCCGATGGTATTATTATTATTACTCAGACATCGTAAAGTCAATGGCGTTCATAATATTTATTGAAAAATTGTCTCTTAATTGTATTATGGCGTTGGGTAGGTACCTTCCGATGTCATTTTTTTTGACACATAATTTAGTCCATAGTATTATATTTTGTACACAGGTGTTTTGTTTATTCTCGTTTTATTACACTTGTTAATATAATATTATAAAGTCACTCGTCTATTATCTATAATAACCAACTGATAACTTAAGTTTTTTTTAATCTGTTTTTAAAACTTGTTTGTCGTTTATCGATGATTCATCGATTAAATATGAAAATGTTAAATGTGCTTATAAATTTTTTTAAGAAATATTAGAAATTAATATCATATTTCATTCATTACTGCATGACCAAGAGAGCTAGTTTAGATTATAATTTATCGTTTTCTGATTTTTTTTCTTGACATACATAATAAGCCTTAATTTATTGATCAACAATTTTTTATTTTATATAATATTATTATAATACCGACTGTATATTTTATTCTATCTTAAAAACGATCTAAAACACTTAATTATGAGTAGTTTTAATTTACAACCATATCACTGAAATTTACGTATATTATATAGTTGGATAGTAATATTGTAATATATATATATAATATTATTATAACTATTAAGTACTATGGTATGTTTACAAATTTATATGAACACTTGTAAATTAAAACGTCATAATGGACACCTTTTTTTCCTATAATTATTATAATACATTAGTTACGGCTGAATTTAATTTCGAGTTTCGATTTCCCCGTAGAAAAAAATATCGTATATTATTAAAATGCAGCGTGTTAATCATAGTACAGATGAACATGTTTTGTACTAAATTAACTGTTGAACTAGTGCTATCCATCACGAGAAATATACGTATGTTTGTGTGTAAGAGGATTTCGAAGACTCGCATGCCCGAATGCGATGTCTAATTTCGTTCAAATTTAATGATACACCGTTGGCAGTGAATCGATTATCTTAAAATACCACGGGCGCCGCACAGTTTAACGTTAAGTTTTGAGATGCATACAAAGTAATAGGAACGCCTAATCGCGCGCGTGTTATGATAAATTCGCATTTAACATTTATTTTAGGCATCTAAGGATTGGCGTTCGAGGAAAGTCTAAAATATTGTCGTATCCAAAGGTATGATGGACTCATAATCAGTGGGGTAGCCAGGGATTTTGTATGGGGTGGAGGAGGGGGCTAAGTATACAAATACAATATAACTTTTATTTAGACTTTTTATTTTTTTATTAATCTTGATAAAATTCTAAGGTCAACACAGTCAATGGGGGAGGGAGGCTATAGCCCCCTTACCCCCCTGGCTATGCCATTGCTCACAATATTAATAATTACAAAATAAAGAGTTATATTATTAACTTAGTAAGGTAATAATATAGTACATTAGTACCTGTGGGTTGTGAGATTGTTTGTTCCAAGTTTATTATAAAAATTGTATTAGATACCCTACTTTGAATTACATAAATAAACCTTGGGATGTGTTTTGTTCACTGAACTATATTATATCAATAATAATTTCACAAGATAAAAATATTATATCATAACAATTCCGAAGAATAATGTTGTTCAACGACGATTTGTAATGCATTACTCTGCTTAATAGATTTTTGTTTGGGTTCTATATATTATAACTATTTTATTAAAATATTATGTTTCATTTTTAAAATGTATGTATACTAGGTACGTTTTGTATTCCTTATCAGTATTAAACCATACAATTGAAAATAAATCAATACCACAAATCCTATTTGCTTGAATAGTATTAAAATTAAACAGTTTCCAATAATGGACTTCGAGTACCGATGGAAATAAATCAGTGTTGGATATTTAGCTGCAATATATCCGTTCTTGTAAAGTTAAAATTGACAAATACATTTATAATTACCTACCCACATTTCCGTCAACTAGTGTTCATCAACTGAATATAATATATGTTGCCAGATTGCCAGATTGCCTTTAAAGCCTTACAAATATTAACGTATATTAAAAAAAATTGTTTGTATTTAAAATAGCTAGTAGGTAGGTATTTATTTTAGATTCTGAGCGATAAATGTATTGTGGGTTATTTTGATTTTCTTTTTCAGTGTAAGTAAATACGTACTATAAAAAAAAAAAATTGATTTTGAACTTGAAATGTGCTGTTGTAATATTCAATTTATACATACTTATTGGCTATTAGTGGCTATTACTTGTCTATATATGTTTTGAGTGATTGAATTTAAATGTTTTTGACTTTGGAAATTTATGATTTTTTCTTAAAATATTGTTTAAATTTTGTTGTAATTAAAAAATATTATTTGTATAGCGACTCAAAACTGTATACCTCTACATGTATTATTTTTTTAACTATTATAACACGTGGCAAATATTTCAAAGTACTTAGATTAGTTTTAAACAATTTATACCATGAAAATATTTAAACCGTTTTACGATATATCGGTATTCACTTGTGACAACTATTAATATTACATGTAAAAAAATATAAAAATAATTGGGATTTGATTTTGGAAAAAATTAGTTCAATTTACCATATTATAGCAGAGAAAATTCCCTGAATTTTTTGTATTCAATATTTTCAAATACAAATTGTTAGAAAATCCAGTTGCTGTAGTAGGTGTCACATCATTGAATAGTCGTTGTAAAGAATGTGTTTAATTTATATTTAATGGTTAAATCATTAACACGAAAAACGATTCTGTCAGCCTATATTTCTAAAGATAATATATTTTATTAGTTTATATTAATTATATTGTTGTAAGTAATTTATTTTTCTATTAAAATAATACAGTGGGTTGAGTTGAACAAATGTTGATTAAAAAATGTATATTAAATAAGTCTTAATAATTAGTTTGAATATTAAGGTTTAAATCGTATAAATATTTTTTAGTAATTACAATTGTTATCTATTTTTACCCTACCTAAATCCAGCACTAAGGATAAAGCAGTTTATATCATTATATGGGTCAGCAACTAATGTAAAAAAAATAATTAGCCGGTATTTTATATATTTCAAGTACTTATTTGAAATTTTGATAAACTTGAAAATTATTCAATAGTCAATATCAATAGTATTGTTTCAACTTTCAACACATTATTATTGATTAATTATCACTATATTATTAAACGTGGTGTGTAGGTTCCATGCTTTGTAAAATAATTACAGTTAATAATAATATTAATATATTAAATTACAAATATTACAATATGGTTATTATCATTACTAAAATATTGTTTTAATTAATTTCTTTGAACCGATACAACACAGTATAAATTATTATTCATAATGCATATTATAGATTGAAACTAGGTATATATAGATACCTATAGGTAGTGGTACTTAAACTAAATATTAAATATATCATAGCTACGGTACCCCTGGTATAATGATACCTATGATTAATATGAAATGCATTTTACATAAGCAATATACGTGTAGAATCAATCGTCTCATTACCTAATATATTTTTATTAGGTACTAAACGAGTTAGTTTTTGACATAATATAAAATATAAAATAAGATTTCTGCAGAACAGAAATCGTCCACGAGTGAAATAAAATTTAAAAAATAATATATCTTAAAAAATATATCTAAAATATTATTATTCTGTACTTACCTGATCGTTCCGTTAAATCGTTCGAACAAAATAATATTATATTTTTATATTATGTGCTTTTGTAATACAGACTTATTCATTTTTTTGTGAACTAAATTTGCTGAAAATATTAAGCGAACATCTGTGACATAATATTTTCTATAAGCTTCATCATAACCCTCGATATTATATTATGTAGGTATATGACGTATACTATTATATAATACTCTTCATTTCCAAACTGTGTTTACAGAAGATTATTTAGTTCGTGTGCGCAGATAATGTAATGACTTCCTTCATGTGATTGAAAAAGCGTATATAAAATTATAAAGTAACTTGAAGCAACATGTATACATTTAGTATGTATTATATATATAATGTGTATGGTATGTAATATTATTATTTTCGATAATATAACAGCCACCATCACAACTGGAACTATTTATTGGAAAATATATATAAAATACCTTTTACTAAGCTCGAATAACTCATGCGCAAACCTACCATAAGCAAGTTGCGAAGATACAGAGTGATTCACCAAGCTCACTCTCTTTTTTCTTTAATAATGTATTGTTAATCTGACTTTTTGGAAACTTAAAATCTATCAATTTTTTCTACTACTTAAGACGTATCCTGTGGCGATACAAATTTATGTTTTTCTTTTTTTGTTACTACTATACTTAATGTTTGTACTAAGGATAATAGTCCTTACAAATGGTTTTAAAAAATTATAAAATAGACTAATATAACTAGTAGGTACCTATTTATTATACTCGGGTCATGTTTGCAAATTATTAATGTTGATGGATTAATATGAATGACTAAGATTGTGTAATCCCCATATAAGTCGTCACCATAGGCCTTTTATCCTTAGATAACACATAAGTTCAATAACTCAAAAAATACTCGTATGAATTTTAATTCTGATACGTTAAATATTTCAGAAAAATTATCCACTGAATAATTTACAATTGAAAAGGGTGGTTCTCATTTGAAAAACAGAAATTTGCATGTCCACAGGACACTTTTTATGTAGTACAAAAAATCTCAAGAATTCGATAATATGTATAGTCTTTAAGTAAGTATCTATACCTATATAAACTGCATTATTGAAGAAAAAGGCGGTGAGCATGCTTGGTGAATCACCCTGTGTATATAATATAATGTTGTTTATATGGACTGTATACAAATGAATATACTCAGACATAAATAATATTATATACATTGGTTTAAAATAGTTGTACCTATAATTAAATATAAAATAATAAATATTAAATAAAATAGTTTTTGCTGATTTGAATAAAGAACGAAAAACCTTTACCAAATAAAATCTACAGCACGTGTTTATGCTAGCTATTAAAATTCATGACCGTTTTCTGTTTAATGGATCAAAATTAAAGTACAGTAATTTCGTAAATGATGCGTGTTTTACGTAAAAAAAACAATAAATGGTTGCTTGAATTTCCAATAGCAACGACATAATATTAAATAGTAAATATTATATTATAGTATTATACTAAAAGTCTACTACACAATTAAACTGTTTCATAGATGTTATAATTATTATATGACAGATGAAATTGATACAACTATGTGAATTTGATTAAATTAAAATAATTAACTCAACTCATTATATTATTATAAACATGTGTACTTCAAAATTTAAATAATAGTAGTTACAAGTTATAGGGTGTTCAAAATGATTCTTCTGATTACAAAAAATCATATTTATTGTAGTATCTAAATATTTTAACTACAAGTTAGGTTAAGTTTCAAAGGTTATAAATTAAATATAAACATAAAGTTAAATGTGACCCCCATTACTTGTACGGCACCCATCATAGTCAAATTCCACATAAAAGTGTTGAAGCGGCGTCTGTAATAATGTATAATATGACTTTTCCGTTTAACAAAATCTCGCGGAAAGTTAAGTAAGACAGTGTCTTTTACTCACCTCCAAAGAAAAGAATCGCAGACTTTAAGGCCTAGAGCAAAGCGAAAAGATAAAAAAAATATTAACATCAATATCGCTTAGACGTGTGCCATGTAAGTTAGGTGGACGGGGGTCACATCAATGGGGATATAATAATAATTAATATTGCTATTTTTTTGTAGATTGAAAAATTATCAAAGAGACAACGAGAGGGACAGAGCTATGGAAAAAATCGGTCGTGAAAAACGACAACGCGTCGATGAAAATAGTAAATGCCCATATAGTACATAATAATAACAATAACAATATGTAATGATAATAATATGATGTGCTTAGCGGTACCGGACGGGGTCCATCAATTTACACACTCGGATACTCTGAAACCAGGGCCGGAGATTGTCAATTATTAAATTATTGTCTATGTATATTTGATTTGCGTTTAACCACTTATAAGATCTTATAATTTAGGTACTATAATCATAATACTGTGCATATTTGTTTATGGAATATTACACGCACCGGTCTGGTCGTTGAAACGAAACCACCTCATCGGTGCAGGGTTTCGAGGAGGTACATTGAAAAATGAATGTAAGAGAGTAAAAAAGTACACACACACACATACAACAAATATCTATCCTAAAATTCTCCTCAAGATCTCTGCCCGCCCGTCTGTTGGTTCGTTGTTATTTATTTATTTTTTCAATTAAGGCCAGACTCGTATCGGTTCATTTGTCAACGATATCGTGGCGGCGACAGACAGTTCAGGTAAACACTCATTCGATATAGTATATATAATAATAATAATATAACGTTTCACTTATCCGAGTAGGTACCTATCCAATTTACGAAACACGAGCTCCTCCGCGGGGGATGAACGAGGCGGGTAATGTTGTGGTATACGTCATATTATATATATATATATGGTCTGCTCTCAATTAAACCCCCCCACATGTAAATGGACCGCTCTGGGCTGATGTCTATGTTCAAAGTATAATATGTATGTGCATTGTGTACATATTATGTGTTCCGTGGACGCGATCTGGGTGTTTTGGCTGCCCTTGGACGGATGGTACGAATGTTGATTAATATCATCGCATTTGGGGCGGCTTGTGTCTGTGTGTGGGGTCGAAACGCTCAGAATATTTATTTTATAAACACACATCGCTTAAAGGCTCTTCGACGGCGTCTGGTTTAAGTCTGTATAATACATGATGATATTATGACGTATACGTACTGCAGGCCACGACGTGTGCTCATACCTAGTTATAATATAATATATAGGTACGAGGTGCTTTGAAACGATTTTTTTCCTCGGAAAAATCGATCATTCGACCGAAAATCGTATGCTACGATCGTATAATACTACGATGATTATAATATTATACATTTCTACAACGGTTTGGCCGTTCGACTAATTACAGTGTTATTGTGTAGTTTTTCATCACATGCGGACGAAAGTTGAATTATTATACTTAATGAGCAATTCACAAACATTATATTTGTGTTTTCGTCAATTAATCATGTGTGTACAGACTGTATTACAGATTCTACTCTACATACAGATCTGTATGCATTACAGATTTGCAATATAACTGTGAGTCGAGTAATGCGCTATTCTAGATGATCAATACTCCATTCAACTGTAGAACGTTATCCAACATACGGTACAAACACTTCTCAAATATAATAATATATATAAGTAGTTCAATTTATGCTGTTCAAACGTAAAGTCTTGGTAATTTTTAAAATTATTTTACAATTTTACTTAAAAATAATATGTTCCAAGAAACAAGAAACTGTTATATACGTTATACGTATTACCTATATGGAATACAATTTAGTATTAAATATGTTTCGTTACACATCATACTAGAGTCTAAATGGCATATATTAACTTTATGTATTGATTGATGAATATTATATAGTATTAGGTACTTATAATAACTATGAACTGTATTAAGAAATATTGACTTCTTTACAACGCGTGTTTTAGTGTTTATTAACGAAATGAAGGGGAACATTTTGATACAAATTACATATTAAGTCCACAAAGTTACCCAAATTCAAAAGGTTGAGTTCAAGTTTTCTCGATAATTATGAAGTACCTAATTGTAAGTTTTCACTTATCCACAAGAGTTTGAATCGTGGTTAATTTTTGGCCAAAACCTGGCCGTTTTTGTATTTCCAAGTTGTGACCGTGCCAAAATATTGTATACAATATTTTGTATGTATTTGTTAGGACGAATTCAGAATGTATAAGTCACAACTAATAATAATGAATTTTTAATTATAAAGAAAACTTGAATTAAACATTTTGAATTTGAATCACGGACCAAATTCGTTACATCCAATTCATAATAATACCCCCCTTCATCTCGTTTGTGATCACTAGTTATTAAAACACGGTGGTTGTCGATAAGTTAATTATTTATCTTAGTTATTATAATACTAGTTATTAAGTCAATAAAAACATAATGTAAATGGATAATTTAGGTTTTCAATTCGCTGTCCTAGTAAATGGTTTAAATTGTAATCAAGACATATAATCTCGACTACAATATGGAGAATATAAATATATAAACCTATTGTTGTTGAAATGTATGGTTCGAAATTTATAACAAAAATCATAATAAATGCTCAGGATTAGAAACGGAATGCTTTTAAATAGAAAACAAGCATTATACCTACAATAATTCACAATTACTTGTAGTTTGTCTGTATATATTATATTTTATTTATTTATTTATTTCAGCGTAATTCAATTATAATACAATAATAACTATAATACTATTAAAAGCTGATACTATATGTTGTAGCATATAGGTGAGCGGGAATGTTGTATTGAACAAATAATATTATATTCTGCACTTCAAATCGTCGCGATTGATTTACAATTCAAACATAAACATATAAGTATAGTATTTGGTACATCTGCTTATTTACTTTGTTAATGAACGGTCGTTATTAAAAAAATGAAAACTGACATTGTGTATAGCTTTGTACCTACAGAAAAAAAAACACTCATTAATTACACAAATCATAATTTATTACTATTTATTTGACCCTCCGTGCTATGTTGATTTAAAGAGTAAAAAAATAAAAATAAAAATCCCGGTACAATCGATAATCAAGCGCAAATAAAAAAATATCATGTCCCGCAGATATGTAATTATAGTCATACCAAACGTTTAAAGAGTACAATAAAAAAAAAATTACTCGGTTTTCATTTTTTGGGTCGATACGTATAATCGTTGAACTTTTTTATCGTCCACCGCTTAGATACCTGCAGAAATACCTACCTACTAAATTATTGAATGATTATTAGTTATTCTTATTACCGAGTATTCGTTCCAAACATTATTTTTCTTATGTAACTCGAGCAATCATATTTTTTTTCCAGTCCGATGAATACTACTCATAATTTTTATTCTGTATGTATATTATTATTATTATTATTATTATTATTATTATACATGCGCGCAGCTTAATAATAGCCTTTTTTTTTATCTTCCTTGTACTTTTCAACTTGAATTTTTTTCTGTTTTTACCTCGTGTGTATATATTATATTATTAATATTAAGTATTACATGATACATATTGTTATATTATTATAAACATAATGTCGTTCTTATTTTTTCATCTGTTCAAAAATTGAAAGCCCTCTTCAAACAATATTAATAACCGGTGTGTTTGTTTATCTGCCGCCGTATATATACATTATTAATTCCGTGCAGTATGTATATGACGTTACGGTTTTTTATCCTTTATCTATACCATACATACACCAATAAATAGTTTCCCGTATTGCACATACCCGTCCGGACTATTGAATTCCGACGTGGCGGTCGCATATCTCTCCTGTCATTAAATGTTAAACTCCAAATCAATGTTTGACATGAAAGAACCCCCTCCCGCCGCTCTTGTCTCTCACTATATCTCATTCCCTCTCACACTACCACAACATGTGTAATATACAGAGTCACTTTCTAACGAAAACCAATCTAACTTCACTCATATTACCACGATTTCAAATATATATTAAGTACCAGCTATTTCATAAATAATTAAATCGTGCTTATAAATTGTAGCGTTTTGATTATCTTAATCCATTGGATGATGATATCACAAAAATTCTTAAAATCTTGATAGTATATAGTGTATGGCTTTAAATTAAAATCTTATAAATTAAATATAAAAACCATATTGTTTTACATATTTGAAATATTGGAGTCAGTACAATAGAAAAGTCGATCTTTATATACTAATCTATATTATAATATATTATTACAGTGAGTACATGTGAAGTAATCGATTGGCTATTGTGCGGTAAAAAAAAACCAAGACTATGACCATTATACACTGTCTATACTCTGTATACGTAGGTACATATTATTATGTTTCATTTAAATACAATATTAATAAAATGTAGTCAATAATACATTTTTACATTTAAAATTTACTTATGCCTTTATATTTTAAAGCTTTGACATTTTATCAAATAGTAGGTAAATACTGCGTGTTGAGTCAGCAATCAACTGTCGAGTTGTTATGACCATTACGTTTCAATCGTGGATGGAAATATTATTATATTGTACCTATATTCGTAAAAATGATAATCAATGGTTGAATTGGTATTTAGTAGCCACGACAATACTCGTAATAGAGCTACAATGCATATACCATCCAACAGGATATACTAGTCGTATCGAAAACCAATGCTATTTACATTTAAATAGCAATATATAAAATAGTCTTCACCCAATGGCCTATGTTGCATTGTTGCCGTGGGTTAAGTAATAAAAAAAAAAAAAAATAATAAAATAAATATTCACGAAGTCCCCGATCTTAACTATTATAATATATAGTACGATGACAGTTTATTTGTATATTATTATTATCACAATTTTGCTGCTGTTGTATTATTGTTAAAAACGTGCTCATGAATGCATTAAGAATTAAGATACATGTAATTTCGAAATTGTGTCTTTTGTATATATAGCTATAAATCAGAATGTAGCTTACGGAGGGTAATTTATTTTTTTTGAAAAAGTATTTCAGAGATTTAGCCACGAATGCGGATTAAACAAATCTTGAGATATAGATCTTCAAAGTTTGCAAAACACACAAACCTAAAATGTTACGTCACAAAAACGATTTTAAAATTAATAATAAATAATAATGCAGCTTCGAGCTTGAAAAAGACAAAATCGTATCGCTATAGGAGGGAACACAATGGGTACAACAAAATATAATATACAAGTAACTAAATCGTTTTAATCAGAACATCAATAACATCATAATATTATCATATAAATGAAATACCTATAATATTACACAAAACCTCGTATAACACATTTAATACATATAATTTATTATTCGTAAGTATGCGTATGGTATTTTTGTTATTTCGTATATGGTTGGACATGTTTATATGACTTTAAAGGCTAAAACATAAACTCTACCCCAGAATAAACATTTTTTTATATGTTCATTCAAGCTATTTTTTCTATTACGGTTTAAGTACCTTCATACTAAGGCCTCAACCAATAAAGTGTTTGCGTTGTGTTTAGGTTATTATTATAAATATAATAAAGTAACTATATGAATATATGTTTTCAATATCGAATAAAACCAATATAATTTATAATTAAATAAAAAGAAGGACCAGATGAAAAATTATATTTTTATTGTTTTTTTTTTTGTATGACTATAACAAATCCATATTATAGGTTTATGCATTTTTTAAAGCTTTTAGTTTTAATTTTGATTGTTTACATTATACGCACTATCATTGTTGTTGTTGCTTATTTTTTTTTTTAACTCACCAAATTTAGTGCCAGACGCAATTAATGACATTACCTATGTGACTGATACTCCAACCAAAAAAAAATCTGTATTTATTTATTATAATTTAAAAATAATAATTAAAATATCTTTTAACTGTACAATAAGTTATAATTTATTATTTAATGATTCAAATTTAATTTTCATACATATGCTGTAATATGGTATGGTGTTTAATGAATATTTCTTTTCATTGATTGCATATCGAACTATTTTTGTATTATTTATTTTTGATTAACAGTCCAGAGGTTAAATTGATTCCCGTTTGGAATTAAGTATTTAAAAAGTTAATTGGTTCCCGTTTAGTTTTAGATGTACCTCACTATCCGAAAAAATAGTTTCAAATGTTGTCTGATATCTGAATCACAGTCTTATTCTAATGACATACTTGAGTAAAAATATTCAAATACTTTTTTAAGTAGGTACTCAAATACGTATTTTAAAATTTTAAATACTTTCTCAAAGTATCTGTTATTAAAAAGAAATGCTAACTTTCAAATACATTTTTTTTAGTTTATATAATATTTTCAATTTCCAATTCAATCACATTATTCATCTCATTAATCACTATTATACTGAACCGACAATTTAAATATCTCGACAAATAAAACAGATGAGTAGTAATATTTATAGTTACGCAAAATTATATTAGAATGGTTTAAAATTCTCAATAAAATTAATTTAAAACATGAAAAGGCTAAAACAAATTCGTTTCACTTGATTTGAGCCAATTCGTCTAATGGTGAATGAAATTAGATGTGATATCGATATAGAAACCAAGTTGACCTATATGGTACCCATTTTTCACTATTTTAGTTCGTATCGAGCTAAACCTATAGAGGAACAATCACCATTTTTAGTTCGATGGTCAAAAATATTTTAGAGACATTTACATTACATTTTGCAGTATGCGATGACCACGTCATATCAACGAAAGTACGAAATAGACTATACAATATTATATAGAGTACCCCTATAAGTACGTAAACTTACGAGCCACATAATTTCCGGCACGTCACCTATACTTCATGAGGATTGTCGGTCGCGCCAATGTGTCGCGTTAAGGTATGACAGATATCATTCACCATAATATGAAATTATATGACAGCTATGGCTGTGTGTATTGTGTACAGGTTCCTATCGTCTATCGTACTAGGACGTGGAGGTACGACTGTTGTATACAATTATTTATAATTTATTATTAACTTAATGTAGTTGAGCACAATATGGCGTGTATAATGTATATACCATATTATATATTACTAGTATATTATATTATGCATTGTAGATACATTTGTAAATAAACAATTGTTATAAAATAGTCACGAGACCGCGATAAGTTCTTAAATACCGTAAAAAAAAGTGTTTTAATAAAATATGGTCTCTAGACTTAGTATAGGTATAAGTATTTTAAAATAGCGAAAATCTACTATTTCTACTAACTATAAAATCAACTTTATAACACTTGTAAAATACGTTAAATACTAAATACTAATTCATATTATAATAATATTTAATAATACAATTATATTACAGGAATTGTTTGAAAGTATTATTTTTTTCTAAAACATTGTCATAAAATGTTGTCATATTTTCAACTGTATTTTTAATTTATTTGTGATAAAATCTGAGACCTTCAAGGTTTATGCACTGTATGCGGTAGGTAATGGAAAGCACTTCTGCACTAGACACTGATATACATTGGTATACACAAATAACTTTGACTACATAATTTTACTAGCGATTTTATATTAGTAATTGTTTGTCAGTATTCTGTATATATAGGTACCTAAATGTAAGTGTTTATACATATTACAGACTTAGTTACTTCCCAGTTACAATTAGTTATAAAATGTAGGTATAAAAACATTGAAAACTAAAAGTTTAACATATCCGTGGGGTTTGCTGGTTTCAAATTATATTTGTATTCATTTTTAAACTTCTTATTTTCTGTTAACTTACATCAAAGACGTCGTGCGATATATTAAACCATATTACTAATAGATATTTTAAACTTCATATTATTTTATTTCTATTGACATTCTATATATTACACAAATGATTAAATAATATAATTAATTATGATAGGTATACCCATCCTAACTATTTAATAGTATTGTTATATTATACTATTATATAATAAATCCTACCATTACTGATATATTATAGGTTTACTCATTTTTCCCTCTTTAATGACGCTTGGAGGTATAAAGAACCTTTTAGAAATGTTCGCAAAACCATAATAACCATAGTGAAAAACTTCGAAAACTTTCACTTCATACCTACAAATGTTGTAAATGGATGAGTGTTTTTTTTCAAAGAACTTTCAATCACATTTTATCCTTATAAGTCTGACCACTCAAAAAAAGGGAGGAAAAATCGTAGCTGCCATTTGTTGCGATCAAGTTTCTTGATATACGAGACATTAATACCTATCTCGATTTTCAGATATAATAAGATTACTTCAACCGATAACGTAAATGGAAAAGAAAAAAGTTGTAGGACTATCTGTTCTATTACACTTAATTCGTCTATAATACAATAGTATTTCATTACTGATCATAAAAACTGTTTACCTGTATTATAGGTACCTATCTAGAAAGTATGCACGTATCACGTCATATAATAACATAATGTAAGACACTTTATTTCTATCTCTGACAATTCTCTGTATATACAATATTTACATTGGTCGTGGTGGTTTAAAGTCAATACAAAGTCAAATCAATTCATAAAGTATTCACCATTAAACATGCACAAGATCTGGCTGTAACTATCTACGATATCTAAATCTCATCATCCCCTACAGTGAAATATCCCGGACTAACCCTCGGTCACCAATACATATACCATATTAAAATAAAAAGATGAAACTAAACTGTCTAAACTGGCTAAGTGTGCTCAAAACATTAGTCATTAATAATAAACACACATTAACTTTGACATTTAACTACTGTACCCTTATCTATATAGGGCAATACTTAAATTCCCAAATCAGAAAAAATACAAACATTTTAAAACACTACCTTAAGAAAAATAACAAATTCCCCGCCATATATATCTAATCACATCCTTTACACTGATTTGCGTCCAAAAACTGTTCAAGAAGAAACAAAACAATCTATAAGAGATTCCACTCCCAGTGGCCCACCTTATAAACTCACATAAATCACTTAATCCATGAACTATCAACCAAAAAAATTCCTGGTAATTGTCCAAGATATCTCAGATGAAAATAGTGAAGAGATTTCTTAAACAATAAAATTAATTAAATAACAAAAAAAAAAATAGGAAGTGTCACTGGATGTCTTCTTCTAACGATCAATTTCACTATTATAGTCAGTTAGCACATATTATATTCTCAAATTGTACCTTAATGTATAGATTGTACATAATATCTTTTAAAAATAAAATAAACTACAGTGGTCGTATAATGTTTAAATTAATTCAAAACAAATTATATGATAGGTATAACTGAATTTCTATAAAATATGTTGGTTTCCTCATAATTATTTTTATTTATTTCAACCCAAATTGGTGAACATACTTTCCTGACAACATTAATTATTTTATTTTTTATTAATTACACAATGTTTTTTTTCTTACCAAAATTCCCGTTAAGACTTTTAGTGTAGTACGACTTTTGTAGATGAGTACATTTAAAATCTAATAATTTGCGCATTCGTTTCTGAAATTCGTTTATTTTTAATTTATCAAACAAAGCAACCTAAAAATATTATTTTTTTATCATTGGGATTCTTAAAAACAATAAAAAGTTGAAATAGTTTTACGAAATTTCTCATTTTCCATCGGAACAACATTTATATAAACTATCTATACATAGTAATCACTTATTATTCAGCGTATACGTAATCAGTGACATAACTTTGATTTCACTCTTTTGGGGGAGGGGAGGGGCAAAATAGAATAAATATTCTTTACCTTTTGTATATAAAAAATATGATGTAGGAGGACGATGCCTTCTACTCCTTAAGTAGTTGACCAATAATATCTATTGAGAAGAAAATTGATGTAAAAACTAATAGTTTAAACTATAATTATTAATTACTAATCATACAATACTAATTCTGAAAATAATATTCGAGCTCAAGTATAAGCTAGTAATGATTGAAAAAAAAATTCGCGTTACTGTTGTTAGATGCAATAATTAGAACTTAAAAATCCATAGGGAAACTGCCCCCATTTCCCTCTAAATTACGGCTAAAATCATTAATCATGTATGTGATAAAATTATTCAATACGAATTACAATTGGTTAACGTGATGCACAACGAAGATTCCATTTGGAGATATAATAATATATTATTATACTGTGACGTGTAGTTACTAGTTTTCAGTAATAAATACAACCTATACAATACAATATTAGATTTATTATTATCATTTTATTATACGTTGCTGTGTCGGCTTAGAGTATAAATCATTGAACAAATTGCAAAACTATAAGTATGAAGCGACTCCGAGTCCCAGACGATCCTAGACTAACCTTTAACGGATATGATTACGCGGTATAGGTAAGGTTCGATTATTGTACAGTGTATAAGTAATTATAAATGTTATTTGTATAATATTATGTTAATCATAGTGTCCTTTCGTTTGTCGTTGTTACCTGTAGCTGAGTTGGCGTTTTATGCCATAAACGATCTGTACCAGCTGATTTTATAATACATCCCTCAATTTCTTAAAGCGCCCATAATAATAATATTCAGTGCCTATTGTATAATGTACGTTTAGCGCATGTGTGTGCAATAACGGATGTTCCCCGGCGGTCGCAACAATTTCGTAAAAAAATGATCGTATTCTGTTGTTGCGCCTGTATAGTATTATATTATATACTTATATTTTATTGGTACCTGATAATAATATTAAAATACCTTATTCGATATCTGTTTCTTCTTCTTAAACACGACTAAAAATAACGATATGCGAGCGGATCGTATATTATAATATAATATGTTGCATTAGAGACTGCGAGATTTCTTCAACCACCCCCCCCCCACAAACCACCACTATAATTACTAGCTCGCCCTCGATAACCGGTATGCACGGGCTTCACCGCCGTGGAACAACGTGTGCTAACGATGACAAACGAGATTAGAGTGGATGCTAATGAGTGGGTCGTATTCGGTCTCGCGAGAAACTTGCACCGAAGTGTGAAAAAAACATAATCGAAAACAAATAACTGCTACGAGAAAAAAAATGTGTACATAATATTATATTATAATAAACCAGTACGGACATATTTTAAATACAGCGACTGGCCGCCACCGATTTCCGACTACGATAAATCAACAAATATCTGTCTAATGTCTGTACTATGTATTATAATATCGCAATATTATATACGTATAATATTTTATGCAACGAATCCAAACCCCTTCGTCTATTTACATAACTACAACAGGTCGTCATCATCGACACGTGCTGTTTGAACTTGTGATATGATATTTTTCCAACGGATACGTACGAAATTCGTTTTTAGTATATAAAGGTAGGTAATATTATTATGGATAGGACACGACGATTATATTATTATCATACCCACTACCGCTCGCACCCACCGTCGGGTCTTCCTATGTACCACACTACTAAGTATGCAGTATTATTATAGTATTATTTAGCTACCGTAAATGTTCGTTTTTCCTTGCGCCCTTACACCTCATGTCCTCACGTGTGTTTAACCTTGAATCAGTACAATATATATTATATATTAAATTATAATAATATTATATTATTTCGAGAGTCTGAGACCGTCGCGATCGAGTTGAATCTAAAACTATTATTTTACCAATATGTACTCCGTTACTCAGTGTTATTATTCTTGCTGTTAAAAATATACTATTTTTGTGATTTTGTCAAAATTTGAACTTCTAACGCTTGTATAAAAAAAATGTTTAGTAAATATATTTTTTAATTTCGAAAAACGTATGAGGAACCTATAATGTACAATTTTATTATAACTCATAAAAAAATTTTAAAAAAACATTTGAAATATCTATAAATAAAAACAAAAAGAATCAACGTATTTTGTAAATTATATTACGTCCAAGAAATTCTAGTACATAAATATTTGGCGAAATGTCAAGCACGATGACTTAAGCACCTCGCGGTTATTCGTTTTTGAAAGTCAATAAAAAAAAACAAAATCAATTTTGTCAATAACTTTTTCTTTCCAAATTTTCGTAATTTTTTCAAGTACTATGAGTATCCTTTTGAACTTATGTCTCTTGATAGTATCTATTACTGTATTATAGTTGAAAGTACGTAGAATAAAGTGCTAATAGTGTGTATTGTATATTATAATCTATAGACTACTTATCTCTCTTTTGTAGTTTTATAAAAGTTTGATTTTATTATTCTGTGGTATTGTAGACATAATGCTTTTGACATCAAAATGAACACTGAGCCGTGTATAGTGAATTATGAAATATGAAAATGAACTAATATTATGTAAACACATATTGTGAGTAAATTTAATTATTACTAATAAATTACCTAATTATCCATTAAATTCAGCCACCATAACATGGCAGTGGATCTAGTATTCATATTATTATAATATATAATATAAGGTCGCTTACGCGATGATTAAAGTAAACAGTTAAACTGAGTTGATGTTTATTTGTTTATTATAAGTTAAAAAGTAACATCTTCACACACTTCCTTGAACTCCACCAAAAAAATGCACACCATATTGAACAGTTTAAACAGACACCTAGTAAATAAGCTTAAGAGTTAAATTTGAGTTTAAAAGTTTAATAAGCATAAAATATATTTATTTTTTAATAGATTTTATTAAGTATGAATTATTCTTTGACAGCAACAACACATATAATACGAAAGCTCGCATAGATTAACTCTTAAATAATTACCTACTATATTATGTATTTTATAAAAGAAATTAATCTTATTGAGGCCTATTGAACTACAAAAATGTCTTCTTCACAGTAACAGCCGGGAAGATATTATTTTTTCACTGAACCTTTAAAAGTTTAAACAGAAAAAAGATGACGACCATAACTAATACACAAAATAAAACATTTTAATCATTTAATTTTTTTTTTACAAAAATCGTGTAAACATCTTGGTAGATATATGGGCATGTCTATTATTATGGACTTATGGTAGGTATATTTCTCAAAATAATTATTTAAAAAAAAATTATTTATTGAGTGCATCTATTTACTCACTAATTATACTATATTCAAATATAGCTGGTATCACCACAAAGGACTTACACTAAATCATGATTTTAAAACTGTTTACATATTAATCGAATAAAAATTATACATCATTGTTTACTTATAGAACGTTTAAAACTTACCGAATAAGATAATTTTGGATTCTGTACACTGAACCAAAACGTCATAATAATAACAATACGTTTAATTAAAAAATGTTATTTTAAGCTTTGGCTGATAATATCGTTTTGTGGCTAAATACCTTTTTAATGTAATCTTGACATTTATAAGATTAATCGAAAATCGGAAGATGGTAATACAAGTTTACGAAATACAACTAATTGATTTTCAATATATTTATTACGTTTCAAACCAGACCACACTCAAGAACTTATTAATGATTTGAGTGTTGGCCAGTCAACGTATCCGGTCCCTTCGCATTGACAAGGCACTTGGAAAACCAGTTACCTATCTCCTGACTAGCTGTACTTGAGGCCAGTACATGACATTCACGATTCGTTTCCATTATACGAGTTAAACAACAATCTATCATCAAAAATATTCGTAACACCAATGTTAATTAAATCAACATTACGAAAAATAAAATCGAATAAATATTCTATACATTTAAGTATGACATTGATTTATAACGGAATAGTTTATATTATAATTTATGTTTTAACAAACTTTCCACTACGAAACACATAAAAATTAAATTTAAAAAAATTTAAACGTTACCTATACCTATATAAAATATACTTAACGGTTTTTGAATAAAATTACATGGGTAATATGCCAAATAAATGCTCATTCGTACGAGAACGTTTAATATTATTAATTTTGTTTCAATATGTTAGGTACCTGCTTGTTTTCATATTTTTGGCTCCACCATTTTTGAACACGTTTCTAGAATAAAAACTGAAACAACTTGTTATTTAAACTAGCTATTTTAAGAAAATCATCAAAATAATGATAGTATTTATTTAATTATTTTAAGTTTTACTCCGGTAAAAACAACTAAGCTATTTTCGATAAATTTAAAAAAAAATAAATAAATATGGATTGATAGATTATAATATACTCAAATATTCCTGTATAATATCATAATAGTATATTTATCAACCAATTTAGATCGAACTGCTAAATTAATAATGTTACTAAAAAACAGACTCACTGCATTTGTAAAACGTATAATCCTAAAAGTACCACTAAACGGATTTGGTCCGTAAGTATGGCCCACGAGTCGAGCATTTTCCCTCAAACAATCTATCTAAAATTAAAGTTTGTGGTATACTTAATCGGTATTTGAACAGCTTTTAAAAAGATGTGTAAACAAACAGCTATGACCGGTGGCCTGTGTAGTGCACGGTGAGCTTGAATTTGAATGGGGTCCAACCATATATTTAGGTTTTGAACTATGGTCCGGATCGTTGATCCACCTGGCGATTCGCGGTCAAACCCCAAATATAGAATACAGAATTGCATTGTAAATCATATTCATTCGCAGATTTCAAGTATTAATTTTGAAATAACCACAGGTATACAATCAATATTAATATAACGTTGGTAGTTTAGTGAAATTGAATTGTCGTTCAAAGTAGAAAAAGCTTAGTTGAAAGTTATCAAAGTTATTGCAATTTTATTTCACACATATTATACTATAAAGACATAATATTGCGTATTACATATTATTATTATTGAACATACTTCTCAACTTCTGCATGATGAGTACATTTTAGTATCTATTCTATATTCCATTGAAACATCAAAGCGTGTCTGTGAAAAAATATTTATTATACCTATAAGTACTATACAAGAATAATCGAAAAAATTTCCAATTTGTTTATTGGCGTAATATTATTAACCTATAAAATTTTTATTAGAATATCAATTGTTTTGTTTGAGATGAATTTTCAAATGCACACAATATATTATTAAACCAATAACTATATACCAACCTGGATGACGAGATGCACGAAACCACGTGACGCCCAACACCAGGTGTATCAGGGAAATCGTGCTCCTAAAAAATAGAAATTACATAATAATATAATTATTATGAATATTAAAGAATAAGGAAGTCTATACACAATCAAACGTATCGGATCATTATAGTTGAGACATATTATAATATTATTAACGATACGATTACAATATTATAATTTGAGATTACATCGTTTATATAGATTATACTATTATTGGGAAGACAGATTAACACTGGGAGCGCTGTCAACGCCTATCGTACTGATGGTTAGGCGGGTTCCCCCTACGTGGAGTCGGGAGATTGTATGTATTTTCCCGACATTTCGCATGTATTTTGCTTTAAGTGAAAAACGATTACAGCAACTCCCTGACCGTCAATATTGCACTTTACACATTACACATAATAATATGCAACGTCGGTTACAATAACAGATAAATAAAAGGTATGATATGGGATGTAAATGGATCAGCAGATAAATCGAAACCGCGGTAGTGGTATGGAAAACACGACTGCGATCAGAAACCAGGACCGTTCTCACCATTGCTTACATGTGCGCGCGCGCATACACAAACACACACACCACACACACACACACACACACACACACACACACACATACCACATCACACATGTGCAGTGCGTTTGTGTAACGAAAAGATATATTTTAATTTTATTCCCGAGTTTTCCTCGGCAGAGCTGTTCGCCGCAGCTGCCGTTATCGGAAGTCCGCGAGGCGTTCGGTGGCGGGTCGCGCGAAGAAACCGTTACACGAGTCGACAATAATGGCCACGGTATCGGCGACGGTTCCCTCCGACTTTGGATCCACCGCGGTGGCTATTAATAAGACGATTTTGGTTTTTTTTTTTATTATTATTATTATTATTTTTCTTTCACTTTTTTTCCCACCGTCAGCTGCCGCCAGCCAGCCTCTTATGTTATAGACCGTGCGTTTATGTGCACGGATGATTTGTTCCCCCCCGCCGACACCTGCTTTTACGCGGTGCACAATGATGAGACCGTGTGAGAGGGGAAAAAAGCGCGCCTCCGGTACACACACGGCTGTTGAAAGGAATATAATATTATATACCTGCCCGGTGTGTGTGTGTGAGTTCGCCCCATGTAAAAATAGTTATAAGCACACACAAATTCTCACATAGGGGTCTCTGTCAACTACACGTTTACAAAACAATATGACCGCGAGTGTATTTGAATATTACGCGAGCACAACACATGCGGATTTGAGGAACCACACCGAGGCGCACCCGCTATGATTGCACCGGTGAAATATGCATTTTCGACATTCTTGATCCAAGGCTCAAGTCGTTTGGGAATCGGATTAGGTGTAGGACTATACTATACTGTAATACCTATATATAAGGCTGTGACTATGTACAATGCACCTTCGACGTCTTAACTGCCCAACTGACTATTATCCAGGCGCGAGATTTTCAACGGATCTTGCAAAACGATTTTTCTCTTTTTTACGCTCCCACGATATATTGTTATACGAATTGCTGTGACAACCACCACGCTTTTTTAGCTATATCATTTCATACATCCTAACTGATTTATCCTAAACATTTTTGTATATTATTACAATAATATTTCACACGATATATCGTCCACGAGTTTGCGATCAATTTGTATATTTTCTCGATGATATTATTATCTGTTTGTAGACTTGTGAGTTATGACCATATTATACATTGTAGATGCACTTTATTAAGAGACATCAATTCGAATCATCAAACTTGTATGACTGATATCATGCATTACTTTTTCAAGGTGTCTTTCCCAAAAGCGGCAAACATCAAAAACAAAAATTTTTGTATTAGACATAATAAATCGGAAAAATAAAAATATAAAGTACCTACTTAAAACATTTTAAGGACCTATAATAATGGGTTTTGATTTTTTGATTGGGTTTCAATGAAATACTTAAAATGTATGTAAATCAGTACACATCCCATCATATCCATTTACACAAATGTTTTCTATATTCAAATCGTCTAGTTGATAGAAATAATATTTGTTTTTAATTCGTAGGTATAATTAATAAAATTAAAATATAAAATTATAAACACCATTATGCGCTTATATCTCTCTCTCTGTTATTAAATTGTTGAAACAGTATTGGTAATTAAATTTAAAAAATAAAACACTAAAATCTGATTCAACTCGTTTACATAATATTAATTCGACAACTTTTAGCGTACCATAATTTATCAACAAATTATCTATAATAATAATCAAACTGTGGCTATAATAAAAATATAATCTAGTTCGTTGTTAGACTCCGTACAGTCAACACGTTGCTTATCGCGTTTCACGAGTACCGATTTTAATAGCTCTCGATAGCAGTATACTATACACGCACCATATCGCAGGTAATATGCTCGTTATTAATACTACTAGCTAATTTACAATACACCCAGCGGGCGCAAGCCTACAACATTATAAAATGTTTACAAAACCACCAGCTGTAAAAAGCCCCTCCATTCGTCAACCACCTTATTCAAAAGATGTACAAAAACAAAAAAATAAAACGTCACCAACTACACCCAAAAGCTTACCCATATCAAATCCATTAAAAAGCACATCAAATCCTAAACCGCTCCATCAAATGTCACCAAAAAATTCACCCAACGTCAACACTTCATCCAATTCTATCAACACGGATATCAACAAACAATCATTCGCCTCAACTGTAGCAAACAGCTTAATACCCAAAAAAGACCAAGCTTTATTAATCGATATAGACGACAACATCCCACACAAAGATTACATCATTGCAATCGGAAACTTAGTCCAACCGTCTAATATTCTATTTGCGTCCCGTATATCTAAAGGTCGCTTATGTATATTCCTATCAAGCAGCTCATTAGTAAATAATCTAATCGATAATAACCCATTTATCACAATACAACACCAACAATTCAAATTACGAAAATTTTTCAATCCAAATAAAAGAATAATATTATCTAACGTATATCCTAATATACCGCCTGACATAATCGCAAACGAATTTATCAAATTAAATATACCTCTTTATAGCCCTATAACACCACTAAGGGCCGGAATTCAAGTTGAAGATTTCACGCATATTTTAAGCTTTCGTCGACAAACTTTTATCCAACATGACGATCTTATCAAACTCCCACCTACCATACTTATAAATTACGAAGACACCAACTACAGGATCTTTTTATCAGATGACTCTCTAACCTGCTACTTGTGCAAGGCCCAAGGCCACATTGCGTCTCATTGCTCAAACCAGATTAATTCACACAACATAATGTCACAGGTAAAAAACGATCAACCCATTGCAAACACACCGTCTAAATTAGACGCCTCGTCAAATGCATATAATACCCCTATAGTACCTACCTCTACATCGAACACCGACACATCTCCCCTTGAAACACCCAATATCGCTTCTGAGCCTACACCGCCATCAAATCTTCCACCAACATCATCTATCACATCAAAACCAACACTTCAAAATTTAGATGCAATTCCAAACTCTGACGTTATCCTAATGGAAATTGATCAACCAACAGGCAATAAAAGATCCCTACCCGACTCATTTCTAACTCACTCTCCACCTCCATCTCCACTAGAACCAAATGTAAACTCAAAAGCAATGCCTGCTCCACAAAACCCAGTTACCCCCCAAAACGAAACCATCGATAAAAAAAAGAAAAAGAACAAAAAATCAAAATCAGCAGCACTAACAACATTTTTAGAAAATATCGATGCATATCTAGAACCAGCAAAAAAACTCTTCACCGATCAAAACAATTTCAAAATCGACTTTATTACCTTTAAACACATTTTTGAAAATAATCAAGGACACTTCGAACCACCTACAATTTATAATGAATACAATATATCAAAAGAAGATTTATTGGACATTATTATGTCTATCAAACCAACCCTACAAAATGGTAGCATCAAAAACAGATTAACCCGCTTCACAAAAACGTTAAACGCAGAACCTTATGATTCTAACGAATCAGAAGCTTAATTCATATTTTCAATACATATCCAATGACACATATCAATCCTTCACAAGACCGTAAATCTAACATTATAAAAATAAAATCTACAATGCAGCACAATAATACAAAATATAACATACTACAATGGAACCTAAATGGTTTCTACAAAAGAATCAGTGATCTACAAATTATAATAAACAAATACTGCCCTGAAATCATTTGTCTACAAGAAACAAATTTTACAAACTATAAAAAAAACACACTAAAAGGATATACAAATTATACCAAAATAAGAACTAACACAATCAGGGCTAGCGGAGGTATCTCAATATTTATAAAAGACTCATATTCTTCCGAAGAAATACTAATAAATACTCCACTCGAATCCGTAACCATTTCTGTTCAACTCAAACAAAAGATTACAATCTGTAACCTTTACCTCCCTAACCAATCACTTTTCACCGAAGCAGACTTAAAAAACCTCATTCAACAACTCCCTCCGCCGTTCATTCTCCTAGGTGACTTCAACAGCCACAACAAATTATGGGGCTGCATAACTACAAACTCTAGAGGGAAAATAATCGAATCGGTCATAGATTCTGAAAACCTAATTACACTGAACAACGGTAAACCAACTCATTTTGGCACAGCATCCGGTACGCAATCAGCTATTGACTTAACATTCTCAACACCTTCTTTGGCTCCTCACCTTACATGGGACACATTATCTCATCCATATGGAAGCGACCATTTGCCCATAATCACGAAATTAACGTACAGAAATACAGAAGACATTCAAGTAGGCAAACCAAAATGGAAACTAAACACCGCTGACTGGAATCTATTCACATCCCTCTTAGAACAAAAAATAGATTCAATTGAATTTGAAAAACCAAAAATTAACAATTTAAATGAAGTTACACAAAATTTCACAAATGCTATTCTAGAAATAGCCAACTTAACAATAGGACAAACTATATTCTCAGGTAGAAAGCCCCCAGTTCCTTGGTGGAACTCTCATTGTAATGAATCTATCAAATCAAAAAAGACGGCCTTCAACAAATTTAAACGCACTAAATCCCAAGATGATTTCATAGAATTCAAAAAACGCAGAGCCCAAGCCAGACGTACAATCAAAGACAGCAAAACAACGAGTTGGCGCGCCTATACAAGTTCAATCAATTCTAAAGCAAACCCAAAACAAATATGGAATAAAATTAAGGCTTTTAAATGCATCAACAAATACGACAATATACAAATCCTCAAAAACGAAAATGACACAATATACTCAGAACCTTCAGAAATCGCAAACGAACTTGGCTCCTTCTTTTCAAAAGCCAGTAGTACTGAAACCTATCCCCTTGATTTTCAAAGATACAAATACGCTCAAGAAATTGTACCTATCAATCTCTGTCAAAATCACGATAATACTCATATTAATAGTCCTCTCACTATCCAAGAAATGGAAACAGCCCTCAGTTCCAAGAAAAGCAATGCTTGCGGAATAGACAATATACCTACGATTTTTCTTCTCAATCTTCCAAAAAACGGAAAACTCTACCTACTCAAGATCTTCAATCATATTTGGACGGAAAACCAGTACCCAACAACATGGCTAACCGCTATAATCAAACCGATCCATAAACCCAACAAACCTAAAAACCACGTATCTAGTTACCGTCCTATATCCATTATATGTTCCATGACAAAACTACTAGAACAAATTATTAACTCAAGACTAATGTGGTACCTAGAATCTAACAATCTATTATCCAATCTTCAACATGGTTTCCGCAAAAATAATTCTACTTTGGACTCTTTAGCAATTATTGAAAATGAAATTAAAGAAACTTTCAATCAAAATCAATACTTGGTATTACTCAGCCTCGACTTACAAAAAGCTTTCGACACTTTATGGCGCCACCGTCTTATTAAATACATGGTACAGTTGAATTTTAAGGGTAACATAATTAACTTCATCATAAATTACCTCTCAAATAGAACAATACAAGTATCTAATAATGGTGCACTATCTTCCCCATTCACTCTTCACAATGGCACCCCTCAAGGTTCTCCTCTAAGCTCAACTCTCTTTCTTTTGGCTATCAATGACCTCCCATCTATCATAAAACCCCCAAACAAAATCACAATGTACGCAGATGATAGTAACATATTTTGCAGGGGCAATAATCTACCAACATTAATTCAGCAAATACAAAATTGTATAAACTACCTACTACAATGGTGTGCGGATGACGGCTGCACCTGTAAAGCCGGTGACGGATACGTGCGCGCACGGACGGCGGCTAACACGTTACGCGTCGGGCGTGTAATTACTTATGTCGTACCCGTCGATAACCCTGTAAGGAGGGATAGTGGACTGTAACTTAAATGGAGTTGGATAAGAGCTGATTGAAATAAGAAAACTTAAATACTATGGTGATGGTGCGAGATACCCTAATACAATCTAAAACAATCGTTTGCGGTATAAAATGTATAAAATGGTTTATTGCAATACTCTGCAGCTCAAAATATCTTACGCTCTAGGGTTAGTAAATTCGAAGTAATAATAAATGCGCGCGATCACAATACGATCGGCGAGACAATATAATTCAACGGAATAGTTCGATGACAAAAAAATACATAAACATAAACAAATAATCGTGTGTACGACCTGATACGAGCGCGGACTGATATCGTGACGGTGACGCTGCCGTTGATCCAAAACGACGTTGTAACAGCGGCGGAAGCCCGCGGGAAGGTAACAGCGGCGGGCGGCAATCGGGGCTGACGTCACTTAGCACTCCCGTCGACTATGACGAATGGGTCGACAACACTGCGTGTGAACGGCCGGCGATCGACGGCCGGAAAGCACGTGGACGCGAGTAAAGCGCACGGCAAAATCGAACGTACGACGACAAAATAGCGGTGCCTAGGTCGGCGGATTCGTGCGACGTCGAATGGACGGGCGAAAGCACGTGGACGCGTGTAAAGCGCACGGCAAAATCGTACGTAATGTACGCGGGTGGCCACGGCTCGGGGTCGCACTGCGATGATCGGACGGGCGACGGACACAAAAAATTAAGCCGTGGTGTCGGCACAGACGGCCGGAACTCGAAACGCGTAAACGGTTATACACGACGAGTTAGTGAGCAGCGAGGCTCGGGTGCACGGAACAAAATATGACACAAAGACGGTGACGGCGCACCGGGTCGCGTTAGGTAAACATGTGGTTTATAAACAAAATTGCCAAGACGGCGGAAACACAACTTGTTGCCTAGACGGTTCAAAAACGACGACATTTCATAGCGGCGGGTGCGGATAGCTGGAGGCACGACTGTGTCGAGACCGTCCCCACTCTGGAGGTACAAAGTTCGCTCGCACACTTTTCGGCGGCTGGGCGGCAGGGTGACAACATTGCGACCTAGTCGTATCGCATACAACCGCGCGGAAATACGAACCGCCGATTGTGTACCCAACATTTCCTCCCCGCGTTGAAAGACCAGGGCGTCTTTCAAGAGATCATCAAACATGAAGATGGACGTTGAAGTTCAGATCGTACACATTACAAAGAATACGGTGCAAAAAATGCATGATAACATAGAAATAAATAATAATTAAAATATCTACATAGTACCTGACACTCATCACTAGACAAATACATAAATAACGTGAACCAGACTGTGACTGTTGCATACAAAAAAAAAAAACCATTACAAAAATTTACATAATGAGGACCTTGGGAGATGAGGACAAGTTTAGGGCTCGACTGGTAAACGCACAAGTTTCACGACCGGGCGCTTGTAGATACCGTCCCGAGTGCGCACGGACACGACACGGACAACATCATCGGCACCTGGGTGGACCTCGGTGACACGGCCGAGCCGCCATTCGGTAGGTGGTCGAGATGGGGCCTCGACAATGACCATATCGTTGACCTTCAAATTTGGAGATGACTTGTACCATTTTGAACGACCTTGCAACGACGACAAGTACTCACGGGACCACCTCTTCCAGTAAGACTGGTGGCATTGGCGTATGAGTTGCCATCGGTTCAACCTATTAATCTTTATGTCAGTGATGTCACGTTCTGGTAGGGCGTGAATAGGTTCTCCGATCAAGAAATGCCCCGGAGTCAAGGCGCTTAAATCGTGCGGATCAGATGACGCCGGCGTGATTGGTCGAGAATTGAGGATACCCTCGACGCGGGTAGTCAGAGTAACAAATTCTTCATGAGTTAATATCTGCTGACCAATAACATGCTTGAGATGGATCTTGGCACTCTTAATTCCAGCTTCCCAAATGCCGCCGAAGTGCGGTGTGGCAGGCGGATTAAAATGCCACGTGCACGCCAGATGTGAAGAGATTCGATCCTGCTCTTTGGCGTTGCGAAATAGCAGTTTGAGTTGACGCGCAGCACCCACGTAATTCGTGCCGCAGTCAGAATAAACATCGGTAGGAATCCCACGTCTAGCGACAAAGCGATCCAAGGCCGCGAGAAACGCATCAGTGGTTAACTCTGTGACGATTTCGAGATGAACTGCCTTCACAGCCATACATACAAATAATGCCAGATATACTTTCACTGATTGGGCGCTGCGACGTTTATGCTCTTTCACAAGAAAAGGACCTCCATAGTCCATACCAACATGGGAAAATGGTCGATGAGGTCGAACTCGGTAGGGCGGCAAATCGGCCATGATTGGCTGAGGACGGATGGCCTTGTGACGTGTGCACGGAACACAAGCAAAAATTTCACGACGCACTGCGGCGCGGCCAGACATGATCCAAAACCTCCTGTTCAACATTGACAATATCAACTTCGGTCCGCCATGGAGGAACGACAAATGATAATGACGAATTAACAATGTCGTAAGATGTGAATCTCGTGGCAGCAGAATCGGGTGCTTCGAGTCAGGGTGTATAAAGGAAAAACGTAGGCGGCCTCCGACTCTCAAAACTCCTGTCTCATCGACGTAGGGCGCTAATTGAGCTAACGACGGAGGTGATATCGTAGACTGTTTCTTCAACATGTTAATAAGTTCGGAAAAGTAATATTTTTGTGTCTGGCGTACGACAACGGATAGTGCAGTTTCGTATTCTAAAAACATTGGTGGCCCCGAACAAACGGGCTGTCGGCGTGAGCGACGTACAAAACGGAAAACGAACGAAAGGACACGTTGCATTCTGGCAAGCGATGAAAACCGAGTGAACAACTCAAGTGGAGATGACGATACATTGGCGACAAGAGTCGAAGTGACGTTAGGCCTGGTCTCGGGCAATTGGTCAGGACTCAATGGCGTGAATTTGGACTTGGGCCATTGCTCTTCCGGCCGTCCCAAAAACTCTGGGCCATTCCAATAGATATCCGATGACATCGCAGCCCTGGGTAGAAGCCCGCGGGAAGCAGGGTCCGCGGGATTCTCGGCGGTCGACACGTGACTCCACTTGCAGGCAGGGACAAGCTGGTGGATTTTGGCGATTCGATTAGTGATAAAAATCTTAAAATATTTTTGATCCGATGTCAACCATGACAAAACGATGGATGAATCGGTCCAGGCACGAAGACAAGTTATGGAGATCTCGGACGACAGAACCTGATGGACATGGTGGAGTGTTTGAGCCAGCAATAGCGCCCCGCATAGTTCCAAACGTGGTATAGACGGAGAATCGTTGGCGACGGCAGTTTTGATAGGGGCGACCTTCGTTTTACATGTAATAAATTTGACTAATATGTCTCCCGCGGCGTCAACACTGCGCATGTATATGGTGGCCGCGTATCCTTTGGTCGATGCATCCGCGAAGCCCATCAATTGAATATCTTGCTGATGTGCAACCGGAATGTAACGAGGGATTGATAGGCCAAACACATCATTTAGCTCTAAACAAAATTGACGCCATGTCGATAATAACTCGTCGGTAATGAGATCATCCCACCCAAGCTTGCTGCACCACAGCGATTGCATAAAGCACTTTGCCCAAAGTAACAACGGACCCAGCGCGCCTATAGGATCAAACAAACGTGCTATGACTGAAAGGACTTGGCGTTTGGTTGAGGAAGTTTGTTGAATACTGGTATGGTAGGCGAAGTTGTCATTATTCGTGTTCCAATGAAGACCGAGGACTTTGACCGACTGCTCATCTCGTGGATCAAAGGATACGGAATCTATTCGATCTT
Organism: Sitobion miscanthi; assembly: GCA_008086715.1. Taxonomy (NCBI): domain Eukaryota; kingdom Metazoa; phylum Arthropoda; class Insecta; order Hemiptera; family Aphididae; genus Sitobion; species Sitobion miscanthi. Next base: position 13,492,689 of record CM017802.1, read on the forward strand.
CAGGACGGAGAGACTCGAGAATGAGGGCACTATTGCTCGTCCACTTGCTCAACTCACAAGCTCCACCACGAAGTAGGTTGACAATATCGTTCTTTCGGCGTAATAATTGTTCTTCGGTGTCTGAACCTATAACAATGTCGTCCACATAAGCTGACTGAGTGAGAACACCCTTCGCCAACGGGAATCGGTGACCATCTTGGGCATCAAGTTCATGTAAGCACCGGATTGCAAGGTAGGGTGCACAGTTAAGGCCATAAGTGATGGTACATAGTTGAAATTCCTGCAGGTCGTCGGTGGGGGAATCACGCCAGAATATGTGTTGGAAAACGCGATCTTCCGAACGAATAAGGATTTGTCGGTACATCTTGACAATATCGGCGGTCAGAATGTATTTGTGTAATCGGCAACGCAGTAGAATGTCACGCAAATCCACTTGCAGTTTAGGTCCGGTGCACAAAACATCATTCAAAGAACGACCAGACGAAGAGACTGAGGAAGCGTCGAAGACGACTCGTATTTTTGACATATCACCGTCGGTCTTGAATACGGCGTGATGTGGAATGAAATAGATGCCCGGTGACGGGGCTGGCACCATGTGTCCCAGCGAACGATAGGTGGACATGAACTGGCGATACGCCGCATACAGCGCGGGATCCTTGGCCAATCGATTTTCTAGATTATAGAATCTTTTCATTGCTATGGAACGCGAATCACCTAGACCGTGACGCGATGTACCTTGCTGTTGAGTTGGACCGGTGAACAGATGGCGAAACGGTAGGGCGACACAAAATCGACCTGTCGTATCACGCGAGGTAGACTTTATAAAATATTCTTCGCACCACTGGTTTTCCGTGGTGGGCGACGACGGGGCGGCGGGTTCTTCGATCAACCAGAATTTTTTAATTAAATCTTCGATTGAGGGCGGAGCGATTGCGGTGGTCAGCGTGACTGGAGGTGACTTGTTCGGAGTAGAAAATGAGCCGAAAATTATCCAGCCCAGCTGAGTGTCAAGGGCCGATGGTAAACCTGAATGATGTTCCACACCCGCGTGTGGGCGGATCAGACTTGGTAGGATATCCGCACCGAATAGAACGTCGATGCGAGACGGAATGTCGAATTTGTCATCGGCGAATCGAAGGTGTTGATATTGTTGACGCACGGTCGCTGGTAACCGAGTAGCTGGCATGGCAGTGGTAATTTGTTTTAGAACAATTAAGTCAACAGACGGGAATAAATAATCTGGTTTAACGTGTGAGGAAAACTGACAGCTGGTTATACCTTGAACGTGGGACACAGGACTTTGTGCGAAACCTACGATGTCAGACTTGTAACGACGTTTCGAAAGTCCAAGCCGCGCTGCACAATCACTAGTCATGGCGGAAATCTGCGAGCCACTATCGAGCAGTACGCGTACGCAGTGTACTTGTTCCCACGCATCTTTAATGTGAACAATCGCTGTGCCTAGTACGACGGTAGAATTTGCGCAGGCGGCACCGACAAACGAGCTAAAATCACCACTCGACGTGGTGGGTTGGGGTACCGGGTTACTATTCGAAGTCGTATTATCTACAGTTGACGTTCGATTTTGTTCACGATGTAGTAGGGTGTGATGACGCTTACTGTTGCACGAAAAACAACCCTTGGTTGACGGACACGTATTGACCATATGACTCGAACTCAAACACGCGAAACACAATTTACGAGCTAATACAGCATCTCGTCGTTTATCAACAGTCATTCCGGTGAGTTTCGGACATTGATATATTCTATGATCGGGCTTATCACAATATAAACAATTCCTAGTCTTATATTTAATCGAAGCGGACGTAGTAGCAGCGAACACTGATTTAGTCGATTTGGTATGTTTACCGCGAACATCCGGTTTTTCGAACGGTTTTTCGTTGCGACCGACTTTATTAGATTTTGTAAGATTTTCCAAAATCTTACATCGATGTTGCACAAAATTTACTAATTCGTCAAAAGTCGGAATAGTTGACTGTGACGTACTAGATTCGAACAGTTGTAAAGTGGTCGGGTCGAGAACGCGAGAGCACATATGGAAAAGCAAAAAACTCGAAAGGTCATCGACCCCCAGCGATTTAATTATTGATACATTTTCCTTAAATGTATTAACGAACTCAACTAAAGCTGGTAGTGATTCATGAGCGATTGGTTTAAAGGCGAATAATTTGTCCATGTGAGCGGAAGCTAACAAACGTTTATTGTTGTAACGCTCGGACAACGCGTCCCACGCGATCGGGTAGTTAGCCGCGGACAACGGTATAGATTTAATAATAGCCAACGCTGAACCAGATAAACACGACAGTAGATGATGAAAGCGCTGTGCGTCATCTATGTGTTGGTTATCATGTACGAGTGATATATATATATCGCGAAACGATCGCCACGATAGTAAGTTGCCGTCGAACATAGGTAATTTAATTTTAGGTAACGCGACGAATTGTTGTTGTGGCACGGAATTGGTGAACGACGAAGACGACGATTTACTTTCGGAAATAGTAACGGGAACGGCACTCGCGACAATTGTTTTTATTTCGAGGCGCATGGATTCCATGGAAGTAATCAACGGACGATCGACCTGTTCAAACTCAGCAATACGGTCAGCGTCGATTAATGCGTTAATAATGATATCTTGTTGATGTTGAAATTGTTCGACGAACTTATCTAGTCCTTCAGCGTGAATTATTAACGACGGTATTTTCCCAATATCAGCGCGTGCCTCTAATGCTGTGGCGTGAATATTTTTAACCGAATTTAATATGTTATCGCGCTTGACGCGACCTCGCAGTAGAACCTTTACCGGCTCCTCTTCTTTCTTTGGTGGTGCCATGACGATACGGATACGAAATTAAAATTAGTATGTGATGAGGTACGATTGTGACGAAATAATTACACGAAAATAAATCCGGCCCGAAGGACCAAACAATGTGCGGATGACGGCTGCACCTGTAAAGCCGGTGACGGATACGTGCGCGCACGGACGGCGGCTAACACGTTACGCGTCGGGCGTGTAATTACTTATGTCGTACCCGTCGATAACCCTGTAAGGAGGGATAGTGGACTGTAACTTAAATGGAGTTGGATAAGAGCTGATTGAAATAAGAAAACTTAAATACTATGGTGATGGTGCGAGATACCCTAATACAATCTAAAACAATCGTTTGCGGTATAAAATGTATAAAATGGTTTATTGCAATACTCTGCAGCTCAAAATATCTTACGCTCTAGGGTTAGTAAATTCGAAGTAATAATAAATGCGCGCGATCACAATACGATCGGCGAGACAATATAATTCAACGGAATAGTTCGATGACAAAAAATACATAAACATAAACAAATAATCGTGTGTACGACCTGATACGAGCGCGGACTGATATCGTGACGGTGACGCTGCCGTTGATCCAAAACGACGTTGTAACAGCGGCGGAAGCCCGCGGGAAGGTAACAGCGGCGGGCGGCAATCGGGGCTGACGTCACTTAGCACTCCCGTCGACTATGACGAATGGGTCGACAACACTGCGTGTGAACGGCCGGCGATCGACGGCCGGAAAGCACGTGGACGCGAGTAAAGCGCACGGCAAAATCGAACGTACGACGACAAAATAGCGGTGCCTAGGTCGGCGGATTCGCGCGACGTCGAATGGACGGGCGAAAGCACGTGGACGCGTGTAAAGCGCACGGCAAAATCGTACGTAATGTACGCGGGTGGCCACGGCTCGGGGTCGCACTGCGATGATCGGACGGGCGACGGACACAAAAAAATTAAGCCGTGGTGTCGGCACAGACGGCCGGAACTCGAAACGCGTAAACGGTTATACACGACGAGTTAGTGAGCAGCGAGGCTCGGGTGCACGGAACAAAATATGACACAAAGACGGTGACGGCGCACCGGGTCGCGTTAGGTAAACATGTGGTTTACAAACAAAATTGCCAAGACGGCGGAAAACACAACTTGTTGCCTAGACGGCTCAAAAACGACGACATTTCATAGCGGCGGGTGCGGATAGCTGGAGGCACGACTGTGTCGAGACCGTCCCCACTCTGGAGGTACAAAGTTCGCTCGCACACTTTTCGGCGGCTGGGCGGCAGGGTGACAACATTGCGACCTAGTCGTATCGCATACAACCGCGCGGAAATACGAACCGCCGATTGTGTACCCAACAAATGGAGTAAAATTTCTGGCTTTACTTTCTCTCCAAGCAAATCTAAATTCATAATTTTCTCAAAGAAAAACATCCCCTACAACCCATCTCTTAAAATGGAAAACACGAACATTCCTCGAGTATTCAACATAAAAATACTAGGCTTGACCTTAGATTCAAAACTATCATGGCGAACTCACATAAACAACATAAAAAATGAAGCAAAAACTAAACTCAATATAATAAAAACACTAAGTAACCTCGAATGGGGTGCAGAAAGCAAAACATTACAGACAATACACAACGCAATAATCCTCTCAGCACTGGAATATGGCTCAATACTATATGCAGGAGCATCTGCGGTTACAATCAAAACTTTAGATCCTATTCACAATACAGCCCTAAGATTGTCAATTGGTGCTTTCAAAAGCAGCCCAATTCTCAGCATCATAAACATCACAGGCTCTAAATCACTTGAAAAAAGGAGAATAAAACATACATTGGAATACTCTTCAAAAACATTAATAGCAACAAAAAATCCCATCAGCACAATATTAAGAAACTCAATCAACCAATTCCAAAATAACGATATAAACAATCTTGGCACTCGTACAGCCACCTATGCCTCAGACCTCAATATTACTTTTACAAACCAACTTAATCCTCAAGTCTCTGAACAACCACCATGGATTACCTCAAATCTTCTCATCTATTTCAACCTAACTGCACACAAAAAAAAGAAACCGATTCCTACATTTACAAATCAAACTTCTTCGATCTAAAAAACAGTCTTCCACCACATCAAGAAATATATATTGACGCATCCAAAAACACGGAAGGAACTGCTATCGCAATAATCCAGCCAAACTCCCAAACAGCTTTTCAAATCCCATCATACAACTCAATCTATACAGCAGAATATCTAGCTCTTTTAAAAGCCACAGAATTAGCTGCCTCCTCGGATATTCAATCTTCAACCATATACACAGACTCTCTCAGCGCCCTCACAAACTTAGCAAATCCACAAAAAAACAACCCAATAGGCAACCTAATATTAAACATTATATTCTTATCCAAAAAAGACATCAGATTTCTATGGGTACCTGGACACAACAACATACCTGGTAACGAAACTGCAGACGAAATAGCCAAAAGGGCAACGAAAGAACCAACTGATTTCTGGAATATAACAACACATTTAGATACAAAACTCCTTATAAACACTAACCTTGACCAAACCTGCCTTCAAGAATGGAGATCAGTACGAAACAACAAGCTAAGAGAAATAAAATCATCCACCCTCCCTTGGTTGCCTGACACATCACTCCCGCGTAGACATCAAATCGTACTCAACAGACTACGAATTGGCCATACACATTACACTCATGAACATCTAATGAGCAAAAAGGATCAACCAATATGCACCTCATGCAACACCGTGACCACTGTCAAACACCTTCTAACAGAATGCCTCCTCACAAAAGACACCAGAGACAAACTCATGCTCCCCAACAACCTTTGTGAAATACTAGCACCAAACACGGAAAGAACATCCTCACTCCTAGAACTTCTCAAAGAAACAAACCTTCTGCAAAAAATATAACACAATTTCTAACATACCACATACAATTCACATTTCTATATATTTATTAGTATCATATTATTTATCTTATATACTTTTTGTTAGTTTTTTTTTTTTTTGTATTCTTCTATATGCTCTAGTATCATTAAGTAAATTATAATTAAACTGTAACATGTATATCTTAAACGCCAATAACCCTGGCAGTTGAGGCGTATTTCTAAATAAAAAAAAAAAAAAAAAAAAAAAAATATAATCTATACTGCATAATATATACACTAAATAGACACGGTGCGCGGGACACGGGTACGCCCACTACACGATTAGTTTGCAAAAAACATGTCGGAACAACTATTTAATAATTTAGCCGTTAACGTTTTTTTTTTTTTTTTACACGGGTAAAATACCCCATCATCGCTTCCTATATAAAATCACAACAATAATGTATTAGATATATGTACTTACCTACTTATAAAATAATTCGTGCGATAATAATACGTGTCCTGCCCAACTCACGTACTACTATTATATAGGTACACCGTACACCAGCGGTACAGGTAAATTATTATTGGTTATTACCAGGGTATACGGTATACACCAAGATCGACCGTCCGCAGAGACCACGGATAATAATATCATGTAAAACGTGTGATAGAACCCTAAGCCTCCACGTGCGTATGTTTAAAAATATTATAGTGATAATGTAATAATATTTATCGTTGATAAAGCCTCAATGAATTCCGCGTGTGCCATTGTCACGCAACAGCATCAACAATGAATCATAATAATTTGTAACATTTTATTCCTCGCCTGTCGGTAAAGTCGCCGTGTTTGCGACGAGACGTCGGCTGTCTTATACATTTATCATTATTATAATGATATATTATTATACCGTATTATTGACTGCGATCCCCCCCCCCCCCCCCCCCCCCGATCGTTAACGGGTTCATTTGGGTAAATGGACAATTTAAATGTTAATCCACGAAACTAGTTTACCGCGCGGTTTTAATTGATTCGAAACCATACAAGTGTCCACAGTTTTTAAGCATCGTCCGGTGAAAAAAAAATCATTTGTAGGTAGGTATCAAATTATTTAACATCGAAATTTGTCGGCTCAAATAATCCACGGTGCACAGCGTATGCCTATATTATATTTCGGTGTTTTAGAATATTATAGTTATTAATTATCGTTATTTATCAAGACTGCAAGTAACAAAACAACTACCATACGCAGATTTCGTAATACCTATACCTATTATATTTTATGATTAACAAAAACTATTTGAGATGATACTTTTATCAACACATCATTCGGAAATATAAATTTCCTAGATAATATCACGTCTGGTAAGTAAAACTTTAAAGAACTTTGTATTAACTTTATTTATGTATACCTATTTATATTTATAAGTTTTTTCTAATGTAAAATTGTTTGATAGGTACATTTATAACAAAATATAATAGATATATAAGACAGTGTATGCGTATTTCGATTGGAGTGTTCCACAGTTCACGGACATGTTGTTGTCGGTTTACTTTGCATTGTGAACAAATCCGACCAAAACGAGATATAGATCAATTTTTATTATTTTCCATTTTAAGAATACATTTGTATAAACATCACGTTATCCTCTTATTTTTTTGTTCAACCCAGAGCAACTATATTCATGTATTCTTATATTTACATAGGTATACAATCTATATTCAATTGAATTATTATATTACGTCAAATATCGAGAGTACTAAAACAGTCTCAACTCTCAAGGAAAAGACTGATATATGCCATTTTCCTTTACTACTTAGTTGTACACTATATTATTTACTTAAAATAGTGTCAAAATCAAAATGCTTTCAGTTGATCATCCTCTTGGGGATTAAGCCTTATTGTTGACAGTAGTAGAAGCAGTGAGACAGTTCTACAGGTTTATATCACAATACTTGATGTTGATCGTTTATATTATTACATAAAACATATTGCTCTTCAATACAGCCATGTTAGGTTTATGTAGCGGTTCTCAACCTGTGGTTTAAGTACCACTGGTGTTACACATAAGCCTCATATAGATGGTATGCGGAGAACATCTCGCTTTTGTAAAAAAAATTTCAATTATTATTTAGATTAAAAGAAGGTTTATTTGGTTTAAGCATTTGAGATTAGCCGTCTTATGAATATCAATAGCATGCGCAAACAGTTTGTAATCGTGTATCAGAATCAATATAAATAAAGCTCCTAAATCAATTAATGTTTGGCTTTGATATACACTTTTTATAAGTGTATGAACCTACGTGGACATTTTCAAAATGTGTAGGTGATACTCGGATATAAAAATACTGAGAACTACTTCATCATCGATGACTGATGAGTGTTAAAATACGTCATTGGTCATTATAATAATAGAAAATGGGACGCTAAAATTGTTGATTACACCTGACTGAAACCCTGTGCGTCCTATGATTACACACGTTTACCATAATTATAATACAGTTCGACATTTCAACGAATGGATACTTATTAAGTATTATTAGTTATATCTCTGTCGAAATGAATTTGTTTTAAATTTAAATGGGCTGAATGCTATGTGGCTGGTTGTTAATTATATTATTATAAACCCATAAAAGATACCTACGTATATTAATTTTAATATTTATTTTATAGTTCGCCATTGCTCTAAAAATATACCTACGTACAATAACCACAAATATATGTGCATACCTACATGCAAATTATAATTAATTTAATTTTCACAGTAGAATAATTAATAATTAACAATATTACGTTGTCGACCTTTCAATGATTGCAAAATAACATTTTAAACTAAATTTAGCGATATATAGACACGTGCGCGGTGCAGTATTTACGGAATCTACCGGTGAAAAAAATCAATACACACTATATATTTGTAATTGGTATCGAGATTTGGCCAACAAGGTAGGTAACAAGTTGACTTTATGATAAAAAAACCCAGAAATAATCTTTAAAAAATACCTTTATTCCCTAAAAACTCAAAATAATGTACGTAAAGAATTTCAATTTTTTATAAGTTTTGAACAAACAAACATTTTCTACGAAGCTACACAATCTTGTATTTATACTTTGCCTTTAAATTTGAAAATTAAATTATTTTAATATGATTTAATAGAAAAATTACTTTTGTCCTATTATAATACCTAATAAAATAATAATATTCTATTATTTGTAATATAAAAATCTAATATTTCACCTAATACAATAAAAATTCAAATTTAAGAGTTAACTGCCATAAAAACTCTTAATTAATGTTCAAAAAAATGCAAAGTAAAATTAATTTTTTTTCTTATAAAACCATCTTACGGAATTGTAACAAAATAAGCATGACTGCAGTTATCTTTGGAAAACAGCGCTATATGTACATTGAAATCCCAGCACTATGTAGCCTATAGTTGTAGGTACAAATTTATTATTATATTTCAATTTTCATTACATTCCGTTTGATTCAGTTTTTCAGATTTCTTCACGGCTTTTTAAATAATGTATTATTAATATACATTTTATTATAGTATCTCATTGATATGCGTATGTAGAACGCCGGGGGTGGAAATTGGGGTCCAATATGCATATTATATTGAAAATTGGACAAATTTAAAAATTACAACTTGAGGGGGTCAACAAGTTAAAATTAATTCATTTCCAGGCCTTATCATAATGTTATACATCAGGCTGACATTTTATTACATACTTATAATATTTTCACACAATCGCGCGTGCAAAAATAATACAATAACAACGCAACAACTATAGGTATTATTATTATTTTCGGTTTGCCGACGACGACGTCTTCATCGTTCGAACAGGTGCGCATATTGCGCATCGTATATAATATTTTAATCCTTTTCGCAAACCAAAAAACTGCAAGAAAAAATTGTATAATATTAAATTCGTACGATAACAACACTGTGTAATGCAAATACTCATAATATTATAATACTTAATTCTGCTACCGCCGCTCGCCGCCGTAATCCCGATAAATCCTCGTCTTTAAAGTATATAATTTTAGTGAGACTGTGTGCGTATATATCTGGTTCCTAAAATAATACATGTGATATGAATATTGGTATATAATAATATGTAGGATTAAAAATTCCACCTTTCGATCACTGGATAATTTGCGCATTTCCGGCCCCGCCTGTCTCCGGCCCCGGGCTGTCGTTTAATTTTATCATATTATTTATATAATATTTTACTGTGCACAACCTATCTTCGTGTATCTAGAAGTGTACGATGAAAAGTATAATGTTTAAAGAAAAACTATTCGCGACGATGATGATGAGCTACTCATTCCACTATATGCCGAATTCCGTCAAGAATTTTTAATACCCATATCTATTATCTAGAGTTTGAGCTATTATTATATTTTAGTTACATTGTTGTTATCTATTGAAAAAATATTTATCGTATATGGAATTGAAACTTTTCACAACTACGTTGTATTATTATTATTTTCTATTCACAATGAAATTTTCAAAATATTTAGTTTAATAATTATAAACTTTTAATAAGGTGTACCACGAACCTATTATTTAAATCGTTTTACTATACTTATCGGTATTGACTTAGGTATAAGCTAACAATATCCATTTTTGGAAAAAATTAGTTCAACTTATCTTATTAATTATAAAAGGATGATAACTTATTTATTTTAAAATATTCCTAATAATAGAGGCCGATTCACCGTTTCGTAGACAATTATTTCCCATTATATTCAAATTTAACACATCCATAACAGTGCAGGCCTACTCAATGGCGAGGTGTATTGGAAATATTCTGTAAGCCTAATGGTTCGTAAGGAATAACGACACAGGAATTCTTCTCCTTCAAGACTATGGATAAAAAACCCAATTAAAAAATTCCACACCAACCTCGAAACATTTTATGGTGCACGTTTGTACATTTTATCAGCTAGGGAACCAAAACAAGAAACCGGCGATTGAAACCACGATTACCATAATATCTAATCGTATCAGACGTCAGTGAAGACGAATTTGATAACTTAATATTGTAAATGTAAATATCATTATATTAATATATATCACAAATTGCATTATAATATTTTATAATTAGATTTAGACTTGTAAGTTGTAATAGCATGCAATATGCTGAAACATTTAATTTCGAATAATAAAAAAAAAGTAAATAAATAAAATACATTCTGTACAGCAGAGCGACCTCTCCGGTTTTTCATTAACTGTCTAAGTAAAATGACCAAGATTTGATTTAAAACGAACTACTCTTCAATAACAGTCGCACAACGCTACGATCACAGAATATAACAATATATAATACGATATATATTATAATAATATAATGTTATTTGATTACGGTCGGCGACAGCGATAAACTTGGTTACAAACGTAATATTATGTTACAGTAAAGTACAGCACCTTATGGTTGACATGAATATACCTTAGGATACGTGAACAAAGTGTCAATTTATTGTTAGTGTAATAGTGTACACTTACATTATACTTATACATAGAATTTGCTATGTAGTAGATACATGTGTGGTTTAAATGAAACAACCAATGGACAATATGACCGATCGAAGTGTCGATATGCGACACGCGTGCAATATGTGGTAAAATTCAGTTTATAATACAAGAGAAGGTAGTGCCTACATACATTTAAATCGAAGAACTAATAAAATAGTATATTATAAAAGAAAAAATAGCCCCACAAATATAATAATTTATTTTATACAATATATATTATATTTACACTTATATGGAACAAAATTGTTATTAATTATTATAATATACCTAATATAAAGTGATATGAACACACGGAATAGATATTATTTTACTTGTAAGCCTACTAATACGTTATGAAATGTTTATAATTTGTATGTACAAAATATTTATGATAGATAATATAAACATAAAATATTGAAATTATTTCACACGTTCACCAAAGAAACAAGAGTAATTTAATTTATAATTTGGAACTCAAAAGTCAAAACTTTTGTTATAATTGAATAACTTTACAATATACGTAGGTATAAAACATTACTATATCAATAATCAAAACGATGACATTTTTTTTATAATAGGTACTTATATTTATTAGGTATTTAAAACAACTATTATAAAAATATAAAATTTAATTTAACAATTATAACAAATAAATAAATTAGAATAATAGCCTCGACAATAACTGTGACCCTTTTATTCTCCTAGGTAATAAAATACTATTTATTCACTATTAAACATTCCTGAATTCCTGATCACGATAAACAGTGGGGTATTAGCAAAAGAATATGTAAAAAAAACAGATAAACTTGCTCTGCTGTCGATATGACTGTACAGTAGATTTTATATAAATTGTGTGTATCATATTTTAGAGTAGATTTATTTTAGTCCATTTTGTATAAAGTAACAAAGGGTCACACTTTTATTACGCTTGGTTGGACTTTGACTGTTAAAATCAAAAAAATCCTTTAACTTGTTATGATAAATCTCTGCTGGATGTATTTCGTACTAAAAAACAATTTTTCCAAATTATTCATATTTAATATTATACGCCGGGTGAAAACTACACGAAACTATACATTTTCTTTTTCGGGTACGCTGATCGATGACAGTGATAGAATGTCCATAAGTTAAAAAGTTGACAGGAAAACTGAACAGTTATTATAACAAACGTATATTTTGAAGTATATTACTGTAAGGTATATTATTTTATTTATATGATGAACATTTGACATTCGTCTATCAAAAAGCACAATAAATTCAAAAATAGCAAAAGTGCAAAAGAGTTTTAGTTATCTTAATGTAATCTACATTAATATAAATACTATTTTAATTTATAAATACATATTATAAGTTTAATTATCGCGATTAGAGCATATTAATTGGTGAAATCGGCCCTAAGTGGGTACGCATTTTTAAAGTTTATATAAAATGCATGTTAAAATAAATTGTAAGATGTATTTACTTCTATTATCTAGTAGGTAAGTTAGTGAGTTATTTATTAAAAGTTTAATTAATATTCTTAAAATAATTGTTATCAATGTTCGATCAATCGTGACACGGAACAAACAAAGTTCAATCCACACCCACACTAACACAATATGCATACATAGGTACACGTAGTAAGTACACGTAGTAGGTATAGATTGTGATTTATTAGATTTTATTTTTTAATCATTATAGAAAGATTTCATTATTACGATGTGTTTAAATAAGTGTAAAACTTTAATAATAACGTAGACACCTATAACTTATATAATTCATGAATCTACATATTAATATTATGTTATGCTTATGAATGTGCTATTAAAATATTATATTTTGACACACTTATTTAAGTTAATGAAATAGGTGCATGGTACATACTCCTTTAAATTAATGAATGATATTATCATTATTATTAAAACATTTCATGACCTTACTAATAAATATACCCTATACAATATAAATAATATGTACAATTTCAAGAATATTTATGCTGATTTTAAAATATAAACCTACTTAAAGTATACATAATCATGGTAGAACGGTCAAAGAAGCAATTTTCTTTAAATGGATAAACTCGAAAAACGTCATAGTTCATTCGAGTTTGGGTCTGACAGGATATAAAAATAAATTGGCAAATATTGATCGACCCGGGTTTGAAGAATAAATATTGCATATACAGCAACCCTCTAAACAAAGTTTATTAAATATCACGAAAATGGTGGTAGCTACAAATGAAAGTCAAAAATACTTAAATTATAATATAAATTATAATTGAATATGCGATTGTTAGCATTTAAAAATCAATTTATCATAATCTTTACAGAAACGTATATTATTTGTAAATTGTAACTAATAAAATAGTTTGTAGATATTAATGTTATTACCTTAGTTGTTTTATTGAGACAATACAAAAAATAAAACTATTCTTATAATTTTACTATCATCGTTACTATTATGTATTTAACGCGTCCAGTGCATATTGGAACTCAGCAATCGTTATGATTTTAAAAATCCTATGATCTGAAAACTATATTTTATTGAAAAAAATATAATAATTCAACTGACTAAGATGAACTGGACGAATAATTCATAGAGTATATTATATACCTATCTATAATATTAAAATTTTTTTTAATAAATCGATTGCTAATTCGAAATGTATATTTAAGTTTATCTTTCATGACTGTTTTATTTTACACTGAGTCTGGGTACTTATTTACGACAAGTTTATTTGATAACTAAATAATAACTATTTATCGTAACAATTAAAATACACTTAGAAATATTTAGGGATACTTACGAAGAAACTAGTCCAATGACATTGAAAAACATTAAAAATGTAATATAACAAATATTGAAACAAGATAAATTCATATATTTACGCAAACATAAATAACATTGTTTATCAACATTAAAAATTGATTTATTAAGTAATTAAAATTTAAAAAAGACATTAATAGCTTTTTTTATTTTCAAATGTACCTAGATACATACAATTGTATACTTCCAAAACACTATAAAAAAGTTGAAATACATATTTTGTTTGTCCCTCCTTTTCATTGTAACTGCACGTTACTTCATAGTGCACACAATAACATAATTTAATTTAAATGTATTTTACATTATTCTGGTATAATAATATTGTTCAATATTTTTATTTTCGTAGTTGCTATTAACTAATAAGTAGAGAATGATTTCAATTAGCATAGAAAAAATAATTAAATAAAAATATTCCCTAATCATTCGTTATAATATTCGAAAATAATAAATATAATTATTATTATAATAATATGTTTTAACTAATGTAGGAACGTCCTTACTAGTACGCGGATTTATTATTAATAGGTGTGTAAATAGTAAAAACATAATATGTAACATATAACCATTGATTATACCATTGATTATACATATTATACTATGTATAATCAATGATATAACTAAAGAATTACATTCTATTAATAATTTGAGTACTAACACTTTACTGCATTTACCTTATTTACTTATGAAGGTACCACCAATGTATCGACTCAAAATCAATGATTGTTATAGTTTTTTTATAATTTCAGTCAACTGGTCATAAACATAAAAATATTACCGTCGATCATAAAAACAGTTTAAAATTTAAATGTTATCGTTTAACTTTTGTTATTTATAATAATTGTAGAATTTAACATTAACCAACATCAGTGGCCAGTGCTTACAATTTCATATCATTACGACAGGGAAAAACATACATAGGTAGTATAAATTATTAACCCCTTATTAGTTATTATATACAGCGATGCTTCTAGGACACGACTTTAAATGGACCATTTGATATGGTCGTTAATGTACTATACCATAAACATATTATACTATATCCTCGTGGACCGTGCTCTGTGGTTAACCATAGTTATTTTTTAATTACTTTAAAGGATTTAAGTGGATTGTTTTTTTTATTTCCATAGCAAAACGCAGCCATTACGTTGTAGTCACTGCAATTATTATACACATCATTGCCAGTATTTTACTCATAGGAGAACACTTTTTTTTAACGATAAATCATCATAATATTTGTTTATAAAGATATTTATTCGTCGGGTAATTTTATTTTTATATTTAGTAGCGTCCGAGATCTTGAGATATTCCTAAACATCATCCCGTCTTTGGGCAACGATTAATTCGTTTCGCTATCGTTCTATCAGTTGGACAGTTTATATACACGCCTCACAACATTAAAAGTAAAAATAATAGCGCATCGTTAATATCTGGACGTATTTTCATTCCAAAAGGCCCAAAGCCTACTTATACGAGAACACGACACACGTATATGTTTGGTTATACACTTTTCTTCAAACTCGTTCTGTTCTTTCGACGTACGCACATAATAATATAATATTACATAAAAATTGTATTATAGATAGTAACTTATATACTATAACTATACGATGTAATAATATTATACCTACAAGATACCATCTTCGTGGACCGCTCGCATCTTATAATTATAATTGTTATTGTCTGTAATGATTCCAATAAAATATATAGCCGGTCTGATAATTACATCGCACGGCAAATAAAAAATATGTTTATTTTGCGTGCCCGGTCTCGGGGTGGTCCACACACTAATTAAAATCATATTACAATATTGTTATTATATATGTATGGGAAAAATCTATTGGAACTCGGCAACCATTATAAACGGGTAAATGGATGAAATAAAATCATCAGAGAAACCTTTTCGTTTTAAACCATCGTCGATAGAGATGTCTTGTAGGTCTGTAATTTTCGTTCCGAAAATCACCCTATACGGAAAGACCCCGTGAAAAAATTAAATACACTTCAACGATTTTGTTGATAGTTTCCGTATGGATAAATACGGGTTGTCGATGCTGAGATCTAACCATTTTGTCTAACTACTCAGCTTACAAGCGTAAACAAAAAAGGTTCAATGTATATTATGTTGTAATAATATAATATAATGATAGGTAATTAATTATCAAATAAAATATTTACATTTTATTTTTACCCACATATTGAGTTTTAAACCTTTTTTTTATACACAAATATATTGTCTAAAAGTGTTGCGTGAAGACAAAAATGTATTTATTTTATGCAAAAAAAGATGTTAAAGTCAATAATATTGATAATTTAATGTTTGATTAATTTTGAAAAGTGGAGAAACAATGTGTTAAGTTACAATATTGATCTGTGATCATTTTCCATTATACTATTCAAATCCTTTAAGACAGATCAAAACAATCAAAATACAGAATTATGAAGTGTAGGTAAATAATAGGAACAAAATATTATCATGAATGTGTTTACGATATAAAATGTTAACAGTTATTATACCTACTCAGTTTTACTCAAATTTTAAGTAGGTACTTACGAAATCACTGTGTTTGACATAATTATTTGGATGAAAAACCGTATTTTTTTATTAAAAATATGTCTCGGTGACTTGGCCATATTGGCTGACAATAATTTTATTTTATTCTATGTCAATATTTTTATAAAATTTTAGCACTTGTCTGGAGACTGTCTCGTCTTGTCCTAAGTATTTGTGGAAAAACTTAAGAGTAATAATTTATTTGACTCTAGCAGCTTCCATTTGTCTGCAATCGACGAGAAGGTGTTTGATTGATGATTGGTTTCCATAATAATGTATTTTAGTAAAAAATTATACTGTGTGTATCTGGTTTGCTTTATTCCTAAACGTGTTAAAATTACCTCATATTTTCTGTTAAAATGTTTTGTTTTTTTCCAACGTTGGTATGACTGTTTTTTATCTTTTAGTTTGATTTTTTTATTATCCGTTTTTGTGACAATTTCGTTTCAATTGTAATATTAATAAACCTAAGAATGTTTTCATAAGTACAGTGTTGTAAGTGTATCCCTCTTTGTTAATTATTTGCTGTTTCATTTGCCAGTTTGTCCATTTTCTCGTTCCCTTCAATATCACTTTGCCCCGCGGTATCCAGGAAATAGTAATATAATTATCATAGTTATTCGCTGCTATTAATATTTTTGATTTTGGACTGCTTTTGTTTTCATAATTAATTAAACTTTTTACGGAGCTTAATGAAAATTACATAATTTTACTGTTGATTATTTTTTATATATTATTATTTTTCAGAGCAGTACCCCTACAATTCTGATACTTCAGCGGCGGCTGCAGCAGATACTTTTCACTTTTGGTTAATTATAGGTGTACAAATTATTGCTATTTCAGTTCCTTTTTTTTTTTTATAAAACGGTAATATTCCTATAGGTACCTCGTAAACCGTTTATAGTTTTACCGTAATCCAAATTGAACAAATTGATATTTGGTGAAAATATTTTGTTGCGTATTACAGCCCATAGGTATATATTAACGCGGAACTAAACCAGCATACGATTTTTGTACATAATATATAGATGCTGTCGTCGACACTTGTTTTGTTACCTTTATTCCCCACCGGGTAACAACAACAACAACAACAATCACGAACGTAGTTGTAATAGTAATTAATACGTCAATAATAATTATAACGTCGGCGTGGCCGGCTGCGGCGGCAGGTTAGTCCATTAAATTTTGGCTGTGGCTGCAACGACCGGTTCACCTACCGCATACGTTGAACGCGAACAGACGATCAATTATTATTATTATTATTATTAAACCGACCGAGTCCGGCGGTGGTGGTCTTGGGACGAATTTATTAGTAAGTCGGTCAAGTATTTGTACATTGTACTAATATCTATACTTAACTCACTAAACGCGTAAATCGGCTTAGCAGGTGAAAATATTCACTTTTCGACGTATATATAATATATACATAGAATAATAATTATTATTCATTTAGTAATTAGTATTTCTCCAGAGGTCGGACTCGTGGTTCCAAAAAAATGAAATATAATTTTTATATAATCTTTAATCATTTTTTTGCAAAGTAAACAGTTTTTCTCAGCTTGATGATGTTGTGTTATAGGTAGGTACCGTAAATGTTCTGTCTATATTGTAGTAGTATTGCACTTAGCATGTTACTCTAAGTATATGCGCTTCTCTATACATTAAGTATTGAAATTATGCGTCAATTAGGTACGTAGTCTGCAAGTATGTTTTTCTCCAATTCAGCCCCTGCGGCCAGCATTAACTTGAAAGTAGGAGACCCAACTCAGCATCTGATATATCACTGCAAGCCATGTTTTCCGTTGATATGTAAACGTCCTAAGCCCATAAACAACGTTCGAATGAAGTTTGCGTAATTTCGTATGAAGGCTACACACAGTCTGATAATACATTTTCAGACAACTATTTGAAACGAGAAGTTCCGATTTAGAACTTAAACATTTATATCTGGATACATTTTAGCTTTAAAATTGTTAAACTCAGAATTAAATGAAATACAGCTAGACATTGCTTTGCAACAAAATGTACAACTAGCAGTAAATCCATTATGCTCATGCAAACCCGAGGATTATGTTTATTAAGTACCATAATTGTAATAATTTAATCTATCTAACATGCAGTATTAAAATAACTTGTAAAATAATACTAAATAACAGTATACCTAACTAATGGCCATTGCCACCAGTTTTAAAAAAAGTCCATGTTAAATTTTTGCCTCTTGGCAAAAAAATTTCCTGAGCTATTGTACATTGATATTTTGCGACTTGCGTTAATGTTTAATCTACGAATCAGTATGAAATATAAATTGAATAGTAGCTGTACCATTTTTTAATATTTCCAAAGTGATCGTGAAACAAAATTAAAAGCCATAAACTTGCCAAAAGATTTTTGGCTGAAACACGCGCAGTCGTTAAGATTTAAAAAAAAAATGAATTTAGATCCATCAATACATTAAAAGCTTTTTTTGTACGTTTAGTAAGTATACACTATAGTGTTATAACTTATAGTCTGGTATATTAAATCATCCAATTTTGAAACATTGTTTATACATTTATAATAATATAAAAGTATGTCAATTTTCAGCTATGAATCTATGATGGAATAAAAATACAAAATATGTCTAAACAAATATTTGGGCCTAAACTGTAGCATAATAATCTTCCTTCGATAATTTAAACATTTCACAATACGCATATTATGGTACCATTACTAGTATTATTATATTTTAATGAATAATATTATGTTATGTTTCTTTAAAATCTAAAGCAGACAGAGTGACAGACATAGTTAAATATACTGATAACTGATAAGTGATAACCTACGTGCACATTATAATATTATAATACGATATGGTATTTTGTATTCATTACATAGACAGATAGGTAAAAATAACAAAAAGTTAATTGTTTGTATATTGTAGCGTTAGTTTGTTGTACAACCGACGATGATCAGAAATGCAGTGATTTAAGATTGACTAAAGAACATAAAACCTAAATATTACTGTATTCTGACTTAATTATCCTTTTCTTGCCAAGTATATATTTATTTACACGCAAATTGTCCAATTTCAAATACATTTATAATAGTAACAATTTTAACATGAATAAGCTTAATCAATTAGTTAACATTATATACGAACAGCTTTAATAATATATACAACAATCATATCTAATACATAACATAATATAGACAATAAACAATGAAGTATAGTTATACAAATTATGGGAATATAGTTTACTTTAATAGTTTAATTGATTATGATCATCAAGATTGTTGCCATGAGACATTAATATATTAATTGGGTGAATTAACATGTAGTTTTGAGAAATGAATATAAAATGAATGATTATTTCGAGTGTTATGGTTAGTAAAATGTTAGATACTTTGAAATTTATCAGACTTAATAAAAACGAATCATCATTTTCATTGTTTAATAGTTTAGAAAGAAAAGAGTTGTATCTACGTAACAATTTTGCGTGTTTTTAATGAATCTATTTTTAATATTCTTAAAATGATTTCGTATATTATATATTATTATATATTATCATATAATGTATCGCTATACTTAGAAAATGAGTGAAAACTATTTAAAAATTCAAATCAAAAACGTTATTTTCATAACAAAAAAATATTGAAAACATTATATTTTGTGAATCGTATTAAAAAAAATATTCATAAGGTATATTATGGAAATAATATACCTTATAAATATTAAATAACCATAATCCATTATTCATTCAGTCGTTAATGTACGATAATATTTGGATGTCAATATGATATTAGTAAGTATATTCATATAATAGCTGGTGCCTACCAACAATATTACGCCCATAATTGAAATATCTTAGTTACTATTAGGTACACATTTAGTAAGTCTATTGTCTATTGATACATTTCAACAAAATTTATATTTTATTGAATTATATTGTTAATAATAGTATTTTTTTTTTATTATTATTATTATTATTTGATTGATAAGGCTTCAACAGCTGAGGGCACTAACCGATAATAATTACATATTTGTCTAAACATTATGGGGGGACATTATGTTTAACAGTTGAGGGAGTTTGTGAAATATATTATTATTATTTATTTTACAGTAATTTTGCTAAGCCTTTGTTTGTGAAAAAATGTTTTATATTTTTGTAATAATTTTCCTCGCAAAGTGCTTGTCGCATCGTTGATGGGTTTTCCAGAACTTGTGGAGGCATTCTAGTGTGATGTGTTTCATGGTTAGTCTTCTTTTGTTACGAGGTGCAAGTTTTTTAAACGGGAGTGTCCAATCCGAGTCCTTTCGATAACTTCTTCTTCATGCCTGAATAAGGGTGAGAAGTTTATAGGGCGATTGATGCTTTGATTCCTTTAAGTTTATTTGTACTTAGAGTCTCCTCCCACATGTCTTGCCAGTGACTTTTACTTAGATTGTTGATTTTTATGAGTGCGTCTTGAAATTTTACCGAGCTAGGTGATGTTATTGCTTCGTTGGCTGCCCCATCAGCTAGTTCGTTGCCAATTATCTCAGTGTGCGAGGGGACCCATACACATTTTTCTAGAATGTGAATCATTTTTTGAATGGCTTGAATTATTTAATTTTCGAGAACAAGGAGTGCACTGAGGTCTGAGAAAGTCGCTAATAATGAGGTAGGTCGCTAAAATTGCTGTTATTATTCTGAGTATTCTAATTGATTTTCTTTTTGGAAAATCATAATAATCTTAGTTTGAAAATGAAAAAAATCTTTATTCTATATATCATATATTATTGCTTTTAAATAAAATAACAAAATAGTTATATTTACAATTCAATTACGATCAAGATATATTGTATTATACGTAGTAATTATTATTCTACTAGAAAACTATTACATTCCTACATAAAACAATTTGAATAAAAAAAATGTTTTGTTCAAAATCGGAGGTATTTAAAACAAATTTTCATTTACCTCTATTCTATATAGTAATAAATAATAATGTATGACGAAATATGTATATCTACCGAACTTAATTCCTTCGTCGTCGCTTACTAATATTGCCGTTATTAAAGTCTTACTACTTACCTTATATCGTATTTAAATTATTTATTTTTTGTTTAATCCATAATATCGTATTTATTATTATCTACATTTCCAATAGCTGTTTTGTATTTGATAGCAAAACATTTTGTTGTTGTAAACACATTATTGTACTTATTTATAAAAGTAAAATGCTTATATCATTGTATTATTGTAAGGGTTAAAACATAACAATCTTGCAGCCCGAAATACGTAATATTATTATATTCTTTCTCACAGACTGATATAATATTATAACGGTTACCGTTTTTTTATTACTGCACGCGCTCGTACACCTAAAATTTCGTTTCGGTAAAAAACTCCGTATAGATAATATATTATATTATACGTTATACTATTCCGCGGCCTACATGAGTGTAACAAGAATAATATGAGCATTGAACATTTTTATTATTATTATTAATATTATTCTGAAAGTATTTTTCTCAGTATTTTTTATTTATTTTTTTGCCCCGTTTACAAAATATAGGGTTTCTTTTACCAATAACGTCTAGGAATAAAGACATTTTCCACATCTGGTGGAATAGGTTGTAAAAAAAAACTTATTGTTTCGCATTGAATACGAAATCATTCACATGCACACTGGCCGTATATGTCCGGGTAATTTGTGTCTTGGGTTTTAATACAATACGCCATTTAAATTTCCTCAACGAAATTTAACATAACAATTTCTATTATTTCCGTTTCTCGTAGAGAAATATAAACTTTTTTAAATTCATATAGTGTTCTAGTCATCATATTACGGTTAAAAACACAACGCTATTTTAAAATAACCCCGGCTCGGCAGAAAGGTTATACCTTCTTAAATCGGTATCTACGTCTTCTATAAGTATGCGTTCTACCAAGAAAAATTAAACACAACTCGGGGAAACCCCAGACGTAAAATTGGCAAAAAACGCTTCGGCACCCCTATACAGCACCTTGCCAATTTAATTGGGTCGTTCTTAAAAAAATACGTAACACAATTAATATTTTTTACTGACTAATATAATACGTCTTCCGTCCGTATTAAAATCGAAACGTTAAAAACTCAGGCCATGTTCAATGTCACGGGTACCAGCCGCGGGCTTCCAGATATATTGTGTGGCCATGCCACCAGGTACGTAAAGTGTGGCGAAACTCGTCCCAAAAAATAATGCACTGACCATTAAATGCTAAGACTCACTTGTTGCAACTGCAGTGATGGATACCGCCATACTTCCAACAACTATCGCGGTTGTCCTTGCTCTATGCAAAATGAGATTTGCAGTAAGTACCAATCGGCCGACTTGTGCTTATGGGCGTAGATTCGTTCCGAAAATTTGGCCGAAGCGACGAAAACTCGACAACTGCCTGGTACTCATTTTGAATAGAGTATACATTCTTGATACAGAAAATGTAAGATGTTGTACAATAACATTATTACAATCATAGTTACATGTCAGTTGTCGTAAATCATTACTATATTATTGTGCAGTGCTAAATTAAAATAAATTAAATTAATATATTATTGAAGAGGATTATTTAAAAATATAAAATAGTATTTGAAAAAAAATAATGTAAATAGTAGTAAGTACATCTATATATATAAAAATAAGTGTACATTTTGAATACATTTTATAACTCAAGATCCACGAAACCGATTTTGATAAAAATTTTAGGATATATTCAGATTGATATTTAGATGGTTTCTGTGAAGTTTGTATGCTGTATGATAAGTGGTTTCGGAGTTATGACCTCTTGAGTGCACACCTGGCGACATAGCCAAAAACAACGTCTATACACTTATTTTTATCTATGTATTTATAACCCATAGCAACCATTAAAAAACAAAAATTTCTATCGTAAATCAAAAAATTCCTGTTTGAGCACCTACCAGGGGTGATCACTTACCTTTTTTAATTATCCTATGACACTCACAAAGAATTTGGTTTTGTATTGGTGAAAGAATTTTCGAAATCGGTTCAGTAGTTTCGGAGTTTATCCCGAACATACAAACAAACGCTATCATTTCATATATTAGTATAGATAAAAATGAATGTTTGTGTGTAGATTAGACCTATGGGAAAAAGATAGGCTAATTTAAAAAGTTTTAAATTTTTTTTAATTTTATTCATCGGATTTTAGTACGGTTGCGTTAGGCGTTTGTATTAATTGATTATATTAATCCTTCGTAGGTAAAATTAAGTAAAAATGACAAACTTGATACAATTTTGATACTTTAGAGTTAAATCATACACTGACGTACAAACAGCACGGGGTCCTCAATCTACCTGCGAGTCAGAATTTTTATTCCGGGCAACAGAAATGTTGTGATAAATTTTGAACACCATACACCGAATATTAAATAACGAATTGAACAAAGTTTGAGTCATATAGAATTGGTACATTTAACGGACAACGAAGTGTCAGCGAGATCAGCTAGTAATATTATAACTAAGATTTATTAATAAATATTAAATAAATCAAAAAAAAAACATTGTAGTTTACATATTTCCCGAGGTAAACCGTATAGGCATTTCTATAATAATATAGTCGGACAGTGAAAAATGTTGCCCACGTTGCCAATCCAGATTTGGCAGTATCGGGGCGATGGTCCACTTTTCCCGTAGGTAACATACATATTATTATGCCTATCATATGACATTATGTTGGAATATATTTTATTATTTAATACATTTTATACATTATTATGGACACACATTGATTCAAAAACCAATTTATATTTGTCACTCTGTTTGCGAGCTGCACCCGTAATATTTTATAAAACGATCACGTCGCCGTATAGCCTGTCTTGTTCCGTATTATTGGAAGCTATTAGTTACGAGTTTTCCGCGATACGGTCACTTTAGTAGGGTACTCTCGCACATAGTCGACGTGCAGTCGATACGAGATTTTATGTTAAACAGAAAACTTCATTCGCAGCGATGGCCACTATAGCCACTGGCCGTATTAAATAGTGTTGTTTGTAAATACCTAATGAGTAATGGGTATCGACGTATCGTACGTAAATACCGGTAAGTGTTACACGGATTGAAAAAATCAGAAAATTCTACGCATGCGTGGGGATGACTAAATTTTTCGTTCCGGACGAATTGATGAGGCTTGCACGATATTAATATTATGATGTTGATGAATATCCCTACTGGTTACTAATTGTAGTTAGTACAGCACAACAAAGACCATAATTATTATTTGATACTTTTTAGATTTGTATACAATATATAATAGGAGTAGGTATCCGAGTGTGAAATACTGAAATTAACTTCATATTTCAAATATAGTAAAACTTTCATATAACCGACTTCCATTTAACGAAATTTCTATTTAACGAATTATTTTTGAGAACCATGATCTCCAGTGTTAATCACGCGTAAATTCTTTTCAACAAATATATATTACGAATTTGTTTTGTCCTCCATGAGACTTTGTTAAATATGAGAGTTTCACTGTATCTAAGAATAATCCTTTTTTACTGAAAATTTTTAGGCCGATTATGAACAGTAGGTAAAGAAAGGTGGATCAGTATCTATTTTGAAGGATAATAGTTGATGTTATATTGATATATTATGAAAGTTAACTTTAATTTTTATAATTTTGTAGGTTAATCTATTTTTTGCTAAAACATTGAAGTATTCAATATAAAACAAAACCGCGTATCGTAGGATGGTGTGGATAGAGGCTAGTTTTTGAGCAAAATAATAAAAATCGTTTTTGAACGAAATCATTGTCACATAATATTTATTTACATAATATGAATATTCAATTTTGATAACATTTGAAACTCAGACGCACATAATAATAATTATAATATTATAGTGTACAAGGTACAGGAATTTTTTTAAATAATATCAACACATTCAGATACTATTTAGTATTCAGTTTAAATGAACTGTTATAGATTATTTAATAAAAAGTTAAAAAATGTGATCGTACACAATATTATATTCTCTGCAGAAAGGGTTCAGAATATTTTTGCGGAAATTGTCTCTCCTTCGTAGTATTTTAATTCTCGACGGTATAAAACTCATTCGGCATTTCCAGAAACATAAACGCGCATGTCACGTGCACAAAACGTAAAGTATCACCTCGAAAAACGTTTTTTTTTATACATTTTAATTTCTTTTTAGATTAGTATAAAAACCACTCGACGAGTTTTATGCTTCAGCTATCGTATAATATTCAAGAGACGTTTATACACATACATTTTTTTAATCATACAAACAAATATATACCGATCATTATAATAGTAATAATAATAATATCATACCCGACACAGTCGCGTTACGATTCTCCAGACGTCGTAATTAGTTTTAATATGCTTATATAATATGTCTGAATATATAATAATACAATATGTATATTTTTTTATTAAAAGAGATATATCCCATACGACGTATCATACCCACCCTTTTTTTTTTATCAGGCTCGTAACGTCGTAACTTCATTATTATAATATTATATAATATTTTACGATGACCGTAATAATAATAATAATATAAGACTGTCTATTAATTTGATACAAAAATACAGAGCAATTACAAAATAGCCCCTCTACGTGTAGAGGTACTGCATTTGTATAAAACACACGTAAAGCGGTAAACTGACGAGCATACCCATGCCTATACCATAAAACTATATAACTATGTACTATATACGTGAACTGTCTTATAATATTATAACTTCGACGTATTACACACGCTGAACTCGTTTTTCTAAACTTAATTAAATGAAAAATATATTATTATTACACCCACACGCGATAATATTATTTAACACGTGTACGTGGTTGGATATGTCGTGTATAATATTATTATGTTATACGGTTTTGAATCGGAAGGAGTTTTTTTTTTTTTGAAGTAATTCTTATTTTTATTATTATTTTATTACGTACCTATTATAGCTGTTGTGTTGGACACAAATCGTATAATAATTATAATACGACTGTTTGTGTGCATAATAATATGATATCAAGTTTGTACTCACGCACAACAATATTCTTCATTTTTGAAACTTTATATCTGAGATGAAAAGTCTGTTTAAAACAGCTTGTGTCATAATGTCATTAGGAAAGTTTCAGTGCAAGAATGAGGTAGGTACTATAGGTACCTATTTAAAACTTTCGACAACGTTTCCAGGAAATCATTTTGTTCAGATATTACGACGGGCATCGCGGTGCGGGATAGGGAACTATATATAGTTAATATTATTCTCTATTCAAAGAAAACCCTTGGCACTAGGCGGCAGCGACCATTGGGTGTGATTTACAAAGTTTGTTTACATATGAGTTACATTATACAAAGTATGATAATATAATGCGTCATATTATACACTGGAGCGACTTAATAATCGTTTAAGCGATACTGCATTGTATTTTATTGCGGAAGTTAGCTGCAGCAACCGGTGGCACAAACGGTCGAAATTCTCAAGGGGCGTTTCAATGCGCTTTGATAATTTTTTTATAAGTAACTATATCGTTGACTCGGCCGTATAATATCGATGCGAGTGCTTATATATTATGGTGTTCACGTCAAAGTACGATGGATCACCGATGAAGATGATGGAAAGGCGATGTACGCGATGGTAATGAATGTGCAGACTTCACACAACATTTTCACCGTAGGTAGATCTAATAAATAATATATGTCGTGACGACGGTATCGTATTTTATGTAGATGCAATGAGTTGTAAAATATTTATAGTCATAGGGTTGTTTTATGCAATTTCCGAGGGTCGATCATATTAATTAGATATTTTACAACACTTGTGCAACCACACGCGCGTGGTATTAAACGATTGATACCAATTTTTATACCTTTTAAATGTTTATACCTTGGCCTTTTCCGCTGGCCCGTACTTGTTATCGACTCGATTCGAGTCCCACCACTGGGACTTACAATCTGGTAAGCCGGGAAATTCGTCAGATTTGCACTGTATTTATAAGTGGCGGTTGATAGGAACGAGTGTCGATGGTTTTACTGTGTATAATATTATTGAATCTGCTTCGGACGCCGGACAGGGTCATAGTGTGACCATTAACCATGTGTCCATGTACATAGGGGAAAGTCAGGAATAATGCACCCTACCTATTCAGATTCTATAAAATATATATACCATGTCGCTTATGTATTGTCTGAGGGGTGGCAGGGCTTGTAAGCATATATATATTTTTTTTTGGGGGGGGGGGGGGCTAAGATCTGGTTACTCGATAGCCTATATGAGACGGACCTGGATTAATACGTTTAGGCAGACTATATAAATTTTCCTAAAGTGCTGAGATAAAGCGCCACACTGCGGATTTTAAAATTACTATAAATCTTGGTGCAGGCATTCTATATTATATTAAGTTAATGTGTACTAATATGATTTAAAATTGTTTAATTTATATTTCACATTCTTGTGTATAAATATATATATATATATATGTATGAGCGGTAGGAAACGCCTTTGAAATCTTGCCTTAAGTAATATTTTAGCTATTAACCCGGGCCTGCCAATTATTATGATACCGGAACCTTTGAATTTTCTCTTGCCATTGTGTATGCAATGTGCACAATAGTCCGTGAAAATACGTTTGCTGTTGATATAAGTATTATGAACCCCATAAGAAGTGTTGACGTATTATTTCCAATGAGAATACAATTTAGATTGTTATAAATAACGTAAACGCGTACATAACACAAATGAAATAAAGACCGTGCTAATAATTGTATTATGATTATTACCGATTTTAATTGTATTTGTTAATTCATAATTATTATATTTATCACATTTTAAACAAAACGCGTAAACAAAACCGTTTTGTATAGTGTGTCTTTCAGTGATTTAAGTAATTTAGCCGAGAATATTTTAATTTATTATAATACAGCGTAGTAATTAAATTCCTTTCCGTCGGAAAACACGTTAAAAACCACGACACCGTCATGAAAAGCAAAATATATGTATAACCGAGACGACAGACAAATTGGATTTCGCCGTTGTTATTATTACGGGGTAATAATTATGGATATAAACTCGCAGTGATGGGATTAAAAAAAAATTACATTTTCAAGACGTGCGACAATGTACGGAATTATTAAGTCGAAAATTAATTTTATTTAAACGCATTTCATAAATATTCATGACCGTATTATTTTATAATATAATCTACTATTATTACGATTTATATAGGTACCAGCCGTCAAATGGGTCTTAGCGTTCCTGTCTATATATATTTTAATGAAATAACCAACTGATTCTATCCGTACGCTATCATATAACTTTGAACGATTTCACATCAATCATCGATCGCCGTCTTTAAATAATGATATAAAAGTTACGTTGTAATTAATAATATTAGATATTTAGATAGCCTATAACAACCATCTACGGTTTCTACTTGCATAGGGAATTTTCCGCTACATGATGTGTGAAAAACTTGACTGTATTACAATATTATCGGTCGGAAGTTCTAACAATATATGACGAAAAAACTTGTCATTTTTTTTTTATTATTATTATTGTTATTTTAGTTAAATTTTTGTTGGTTGTTGTACTTATTATTATAGATATTAGTATATTACAAATATAATATCCACCATGATTTTTCAAATAATTTAGAATTATCCATTAATATTTTATACAAAAAGAGTGAACAAAAGGTTAAAATATATTGGTAAACATATTATTACAAAATGCGCGATATACTTTAAATGGTATTTATTAATTGTATGTATTTAGGATTGTATGTACATACTGCACGCCTATTTTATAACAACGTTCTGCAGTGATTATAGTGTCTACTGTCTAGTGATATCCAAGGACAACTTTGAAGTATGTTTGTAAACTTATAACACAAGTAACTCTAGTCTCAGATAAAAAAACTCATCGTAAGCATAAATAAAATGGATTAACTATATTTATGTACACAGAATTTGCAACAGGCCGAACAGCACGAGTCTGCTTACCAATATTCGATTATCTAATAATTTAACATTCATATCTAATGTTTTTCTTTCTTTGTTAAAGGACTTTAGTCCGTTGATTTTATATAAATAAATAAATAAATAAATAATAATTAGAATCTTGTGCGAATCTTGTATCTGATAGGTGAGTACCTGATCTCACTTCGCACACACACACACACACACACACACACACACACATACAAGCACAGAATAGGATGAATAATAATTTATCCTGTTATCTAATTTTTTTAGGTTAATCTATTTTTTACACGTTTTTAATTTATTACTTAATTTAAAAAAAAAAACTAACGTTGGCAACAACCAACCGTGAATGAATCGTAAATCTTTATAATAACTATACACCTTGGACGTGCTGAAGAGACGGGATGAACAAACCATACGTTTATAATATTATGGTGATTTTGATTAGAGTAATAGGTAAATAAAATGCGCCAATTATTGTTAAGATTATTTATCTAAACTCTGTTACACAAAAAAATGAAGTTAAAAAATTGTAGACACTCGAAGACCGGAGTCATGTCTGTTTCGTTGTAAAACTGCTAATAGGTAAATACGAAGATTTTTATAATATATAATAAATAATAATAATAATCCAATAATACTCATATCATAATAATTATAACACACAGCATACGCGTTTAATACAAAAAACACAATTAACAATATAGTAATATGTATATTAATTATATCTAGGTATACGGTTTGTAATATTTTGAATAATTTATTATAAACAACTTTCAATGGGATTATCTCGTAAGCCGCAGAGTAGATACTCTTTATTATAATATATAGGTTAGATATAGTATACATAGGTACCCTATAAATAAGATAAATATATTGTATTTATATATATATATATGTGTGTGTGTGTGCCTTGTAGGTACCGCGTGTTCGGTTCAATTAGGATAATGAAACTCGGAAAAGGAGCTTTGTTTCCTTTAAAAATTAATATCCATTAAAAGTTTTCAAATTATTTTACTCGAAATGCGTAGTACCTAATAGCAGTGGTTTACCTACCTGCGATTTTAAACGAACACAGTTCTAAATATGTAGAAAATTACGCTTTTCGAACATGCAACACTATAATATATGTGTATATATATTGTAAACTGACGTTTTTTAGTAGATTTATTACTTTGTGTATAATATATTATTTGGAGGTTATTCGAATTGTATATAGGTCCGAATGTAGGTACCGTATAATATTATTATGTGCGTGCAGTACTGTCTTCTGCGATGGAAACGACTGCTCGTTATTTATATATTAGATGTAGTACATAATAATATTACCGTGAACGTTTTAAAATTAAGATATTGTGCATCGGATGTTTCGGCATCAGCGTATAACTATATAAGACGTATCATTAAAACTAAACAGACAATACTATTCGTAATAGATCAATTTTTATTTTTTAAAAATCACTGTTAAGTAAAAAATGTCCATGATACATATATTATATTGTATTATATAAGCTTATAAACCGAATACGTTTCGTCAAACGGTCGCCAGAGGCATCCATGTCTTTTGAAACACCTTTGGTATAATTATTTTTAAAACTTAAGCATCCGCTATAGTAGGTACTAACAAAAAAATGCTCTAACTATCTTTTAATTTACCTATATGCTATAATATGATACTTTATCATAGGCAAAACCAATTTTTAGAGCCTCTGACTGTCTCGAACAATATATTTTTTTTTCGGCGCTTTTGTGTTGCCTTTATACTAACTGTCATAGTTCGGCAATAATGTTTTCGAACTTAATCGATATAATAATTCATATATTATACATCCTCCTATGATACGATGCACATAGTGTACCTACTTTGCATATTTTCTGCGTTGCATCAACAACACCATAACAAGTTGCGTGATTTATTAACATTTTTATTGTCAGCCAGTTATGCAAAGACGTCAAATAATAATGCACGCCGGATGCTCTATTTATTATTTTATTTTACATAGTTTCCATAACCTGACAGTCATTTTTGTGTGAATATTTATTTGAAGATTTAAGAAGCATTCCAAGTAAATTCAAGTTCACCTACAACTCCACTCCACTCCGCTGAAATCGTGAAATTCTTCACTGGCAAAAACCACAGTCTATAACACGAACATCTCAATTTCAACTTCTGCAGTGCTCAGTGTCTGCACTTGGACAAACAATTGGTAACAAACCTAGTTTAGTGCTCGTCTGAATTTTTGTTTGAAAACCAGGTATATTTTCACGTTTTAAAAATGACTATAAAAAATACGTTTGGTGGAAATCGTTAGTTTTTGAGTTATAACAATTTTTAATTAGTGACTTGCGTATATCAAAGGTCTGACTCTACATGTAGGTATGTTTTTAACCCTTCGCAATATCTGAATAGTATTACAGAAATGGTAAACTAAGAAGCAACGCAAAACACAACCGAGTTCTCGATAACTAGGTACCAATCAAAACAAAAAACATTTTTTGCATGTTTTTCACTTTCTTTAATTTTCAAAAATTACCCAACAATTTTAATTTATCTATAACATGATTTTTTCAATTATTTTCACAATCTAGGTAAATTTACATTTTCCAAATAATCGTTAGACAGATGAGACGGATTACCTAATTAGTTTAAAAATTGCAAAATGTAAATAATATTATATATTTTTTAGAAATGTTAAAATATTTAAAAAATATATTATTTTATATTATTAATGGATATGGAAAAAAAATATTGGCTATAAAGCCTATAATAAAGGTTTGAAATTAGTGTTTTCTATTAGCTTAACTTAAACGATATTATATAATTTGGTTGCTGCAAGTTGCGGCACAATACTTAACCTATTATATTTAAAAATTATTATATTTATATGTTCTTTCAAATTAAGGAACAATTATAACTCACAATAAAACCAAACGTGAAACGAAAAAAAACTATACTTTATCTAAATATTTTAGTTATATCATTAAAATAAATAATATACTTTAATCAGATTTTTTTTTCAATTCTCAAAAAAAAAAATTAAGATTAAAAAAAAATAATAATTGTTTATTGTTGGAATTCAGAAATTAATGTATAGGCTTTATGAATGTACAATACAAAAACTGAGTTTAAAAATAAACTAAGCATCCACAAAATAAGTAATTTTGTCCCGCTAAAAATCTCTTTTTAAACACTATGTTGCGGCCGGCCATCGGTATAATTTTCAACTCTCGAGTTTTGGATCCACATTTGTGACATATTTCCCAAGGTTTCAATACAATTTCTAAAACATATTTTGCCAAGTACCGTGGGTAAAATACTAAAATAGTGGCTCATGGATGTTTTAGCATGACACTATTTCCCTATCTACATTTCTAGCTAAACTGCATTTACCTATACCAAACCCGTACTTAAAATGTATAATATACAACATATTATGCTCTATTGCTCCCCCCCCTCCAAATTAAACTCATCATGCAATCTTATGTGATTTCCTATACCGGTGCACTATTACACTGCACAATGATACACAGTGATACACTACACAATAGTTACACCACATAACACCAAAATAGGGAGCAAACCAGACCGAATATCCCATTAAACGATTAAACTAAGTAAAAATTATTACTTTTTGATTAATTGATGGGAGTCAGTTCTTAAATATGTGCTGAAAAACCAAGTTTAATTGTAAAAAACTATGTGGGGATAAAATTTAGAATTATATAATAATAATATAAAACGACACATAGTTATAATGTTAAAACGATATTAACTTTTTTTTTCGTGTCAACTTGGACTCACTTTATTTTGAATAATAATAACTAGAAGAGGAAAAAGGAAATCCATTTTAACGGTGTAGTTATGGTATTATTTTTGATATTCTCTGACATACTTTTTTTTATTATTTTTAAAATGCACAGTTAGAATATTTGAATAAAAAAGTATAATAATCAATTTTGATTACAAGTTGAAATGCTGAGACCAAGTAAGGCACTCGAATATCAAACCTAATTATTTTACCGTCAGGGTACTCTGATACACTTAAAGAAGAAAAGAGGTAAATCCATTTTATAGACAAATATTTCACCTACATAATTATGTTAACTTCAATTATGTGTTTTTCATATGTAAATATGATCTAATTAGGTATAGCTTTAAAAAAATATGCGTGACATTGGAATTTCTTGAACTTTCTTGAAAATATTATAAACGAAATTCTAAAAATGTTTAATTTTAGTTATACCTAGCAGAACACTAAGAAGGAAACGACTAAAGAGATATTTATCTAGACGTACAAAATACCTTGATCCGGCCAAGTTGGGGTGTAAAATTGTTCCATTAAAAGAAATTAAGGAACATGTAAACATTAAAGGCGCGTTTATCCTCGTCTATATCTGAGCGCCGCCAGGTACTTAATCCTTGGGAAACAAACGACGCGTTACGTTTCGAAAGACCCGAGTTGGGCATGTGCGCTTTAAGTGTGTAATAATGTTATAAAAGCGCACGTAATAAAAAATTATCCAACAAATTAAATTGTTACATAATATTTCATCTAACTTTTACTACGCACACACTAAACAGTAAATACGAAATATAATAATATTAAACTGTCGCATTACTTAGCGCAATCCGTGCGATGGATGAAAAAATAAAAACCTTACGCGTACAGATTGCCGTGCGAGTGTTATTATAGTAAATGTTTTAGGTGCCTTTACGACTGCACTTCAATTTTTTTCTCTCTAGCGAGTCTTAAAATGTTTACCACCAAAATAAAAACTAATAATAATAATCCAGCGCACTGTTTGGTTTGTGAAAAAAAAAACAAAATTGAAATCATTTTTTTTCCTTTATACTTACACAAGAAACTTGCATAAACGAAAACTCGTATTTCTAGTAGCTATATAATCGTATATACGTCGTACTTAAGTTTTTTTTTTATTTATTTACTTTTTTCCGCCGGTATTTTTTATCTGGATTATACTATTATAAGAATATTATCCTCTTTCCTTATCGCAACCAATTCCTTGACGCCGCGTGTCTAGGGTATAGTAAGGTCGGCAACTGAATAATATTATATTAGTATTAACAATAATGTGAAAACCGACGATTATTTTTATTTTATCGTACGGGCACCTGGGCGCATAATATATGTATATTGTTTGCTTTTTAAGACAAATGGAAAAAAAATTATCCAATATAAATAGCCACTCAACAGAGTGTATATTCATATTATGAACAATCTACAAGCATTTGCTTTTTTAGTTTAAAAGAAATTCGTTTCATCATCAGAAGTTATTGTGTTGTTCTTATTACTGTCGTTGTCGTCGTTGCTGTAAAACGCCAGGTCATCCAGACTTCCATTCATTATCGGCTTTTTTCACCTTATCGTTTATCTTTCGATTTATTATCCCTCTAAAGTGTAGACGCTGACAATAAAAAAATTCAGACCACAGCGGCAGCCGCCGCCTATATCCAATTACGGTAATTATTATGAAAACCTAAAGTAAACACTGTTTATTATTTGTTTGCTCAACTAATTAATATTATACCTACATAAAGGTAGTATGTTTTATAGTATAATATTAGTATATTATAGCCTATAGGTACTTATATAATACACTTAGGACACGAGTCCAAGTAGTTGAAATAATGTGCTGGCTAATGGCCCGTTTTTCGATTATCATATTATACGGTTTTCCGCCCGTCGTCGCCGTCGCCTCCTCCTCCTATATATTTTTTCAATATTGTTATTTACTCAGGAGTATTTACCTATAGACATCATATAATTATTATTATTATTATTAAAAGGATGTACCACCTTGTGCGTCGCGACGATTAATAAAAACGAAAGGGCTCGTCGATTTAACGACGGAGGTGGCGTCGTCGGTGACTTGCGAAAATAAAACTAAACTAAACCAGTTGAACCCGTTTTAATTAGGGTCCATTTCTCATTAGTAGCCATACCGAAGTGATCAATTCACTGCAGCGATCCATAAAGCGAACCCCTTTAAACATTATATTTTTTATGCACCTACGCGTTTTTCGATGGCGACGACGTTGATGACGATACGGATAGCCCACACACATGATTATAGAGCCATTATCTTAATGATAATCAAACTCATAACTTTATTTCAGATACAATAATATGCATAATATATTATATACCTTAAAAAATCGATTGTGTATTGTGACAATGCATTATACTTACCTATCTGCATATATATATATACAATATATGCAGATACATGCAGGTACAATATTATCATAAATAGGTTGGATTATAAAATACGAGCTATAAATAAATAAGTCTGTCGAACGTTTTCAATAACAATAATGCTAATATATTACAAAATAATGAAGTATGTAACAAAAATACACCTTTCTTAAAATCGAGTGACATAATAATGATAATAATAAAAATAATAAACATAAAAAAAGAAAATACATTGTAAAAAAGAAAATTAATAATTAGGACACGGATAACGCGTTACAAGAGTGCGAAATTCTAACCGATTACATTTACAGACATTATAATATAATATTTTATATTATACGGGTATACGTAATATATTGTATATAATATATAAGGTGAAGCACATGAACGAAAATATATATATAAAAAAAGAATAACGACATTTTCTTCGTTGCTCGCGTGTTACGAATCAAATTTTAGGTCTTACCACGGATAAAAAATTATAAAAGATAGAAAAAAAACTGTTTGGAACGAGTTTATTGCGCGCGCGCGACTCCCTGCGGCGCAATTAATCGAAATTAATTACATGTGCGCCGTAAATATCTTATAAATCGTTTTATGACGTTCAGGTGGGCCCCCCACAATATAATATTTCATATTAATAATAACACGTAGTCGCCGTATGCATAATATAAGTATAGGTGTGGTCTGATCGTGGAAGTGGACGGCCGTTGTTATTGGGTTGTCGTAGGACTATTTGTTTAAAAACTCAATTTTTTTTCGCGACCAAACAAAAAAAAAAATATGATATGAAAATCGATCGGGAATACGTCCGTCGTCCATGTTTATTATAATAATTACCGAAACGATTATAAAATAGCCACCGGACGACGACGAGAGGATACATGATATTATAACAAACGATAAATCAATCAGTAGAAAAAAAATATGGTATTATGCCTGACGGGGTCACCCTGCACTATGTTTTGTCTCCGGGTTGAAGAGCGACTATATACTTGCGACGGTAATTAATTCTTGGAAAAAAATGTAAAATAAAAAACTAGATTTCTCTCTCCCTATATTATATTATTATTATATTGTTCCCGTACAACAAAAACGGACACACACGCGCGCGCCCTCGAGACGTAAACCATCGCGATTATATTATTATTATTATATATAGATATTTTAGGTACGTCGTCGTGAGTATACAGTATAGTAATGTACCTATATAATATATAAATAATAATAAAATATTTAAACAATACGTCATAATAATACAAACAACAAGTGCAGGTTCGAAGGTAGTTACATGTATATATACAAACGGAACTTATTTAAACAGGATTTAAGTATGATTGGTTTTTTTTTTTTTTTTAATAGCCATTTCGTTCAGCGAGAGCAGCAACAGTGCCTCACAGCTCTGTATAACACAGCCACGTGAAAACGAAAGAGAAAAAAAAATAATACTATAAATATAGTTAATAATAATAATACATACGGTTGTGGTAACGACACAAACTCGGTTGTCCCCTTCGCGGGAAATACAACCGTACACGTATAACCTTATATGTATATAGGTAGTCCGTAATGATATTAAACGTTTGTATAATATGTAAATCATAATAGTACGATTATCAAGCCTCAAGTTTAGGTCTTACCACGGATAAAAAATTATAAAAGATAGAAAAAAAACTGTTTGGAACGAGTTTATTGCGCGCGCGCGACTCCCCGCGGCGCAATTAATCGAAATTAATTACATGTGCGCCGTAAATATCTTATAAATCGTTTTATGACGTTCAGGTGGGCCCCCCACAATATAATATTTCATATTAATAATAACACGTAGTCGCCGTATGCATAATATAAGTATAGGTGTGGTCTGATCGTGGAAGTGGACGGCCGTTGTTATTGGGTTGTCGTAGGACTATTTGTTTAAAAAACTCAATTTTTTTTCGCGACCAAACAAAAAAAAAATATGAAAAATCGATCGGGAATACGTCCGTCGTCCATGTTTATTATAATAATTACCGAAACGATTATAAAATAGCCACCGGACGACGACGAGAGGATACATGATATTATAACAAACGATAAATCAATCAGTAGAAAAAAAATATGGTATTATGCCTGACGGGGTCACCCTGCACTATGTTTTGTCTCCGGGTTGAAGAGCGACTATATACTTGCGACGGTAATTAATTCTTGGAAAAAAATGTAAAATAAAAAACTAGATTTCTCTCTCCCTATATTATATATTATTATATGTTCCCGTACAACAAAAACGGACACACACGCGCGCGCCCTCGAGACGTAAACCATCGCGATTATATTATTATTATATATAGATATTTTAGGTACGTCGTCGTGAGTATACAGTATAGTAATGTACCTATATAATATATAAATAATAATAAAATATTTAAACAATACGCAGGTTCGAAGGTAGTTACATGTATAATACAAACGGAACTTATTTAAACAGGATTTAAGTATGATTGGTTTTTTTTTTTTTTTAATAGCCATTTCGTTCAGCGAGAGCAGCAACAGTGCCTCACAGCTCTGTATAACACAGCCACGTGAAAACGAAAGAGAAAAAAAAATAATACTATAAATATAGTTAATAATAATAATACATACGGTTGTGGTAACGACACAAACTCGGTTGTCCCCTTCGCGGGAAATACAACCGTACACGTATAACCTTATAGTATATAGGTAGTCCGTAATGATATTAAACGTTTGTTATAATATGTAAATCATAATAGTACGATTATCAAGCCTCAAGCCTGCAACATGAGCGCTTGGTCCATGAGCTTTTGCCTGGATCGGTCCAGGTGGCTGCGGAGCCCTTGGACCGCGGGGTGTTCTTCAGGGTACTCTTCGACCTCTTGCAGGTATCTGAGCGCTTCTTCCATGCAATCCATGTAACCGGCTACGAGTTCGGCCACTTCTGTGAAAACGAATAAATCCCGTTATAAAAATCATAAAAATGTTATTGCCTATGCCAC
Source organism: Sitobion miscanthi (assembly GCA_008086715.1). NCBI lineage: Eukaryota > Metazoa > Arthropoda > Insecta > Hemiptera > Aphididae > Sitobion > Sitobion miscanthi. The sequence goes on from CM017802.1 coordinate 13,531,476, forward strand.
ACATATAGTTGTATTTCATATAATAATGAATTGACGTGTGGTAGGTATAATAATACAATGTCTGATCGAATTTATAATGTATTACCATTGATAAACAGTAAACACCATAACCTAACCTATCCTTTTTTTTTCTAGTATTTATAATCAATGGAATTACATATTATAGCGTAAGTAGTCGTTGTTCGATATTCCCTATTCCTAATATATTATAAGATAACATATCACAAAGACAGGTATAATACTCACGGAAAATGTCGACGGGCAAGGCGGATCCTGATTCTTCTTGAACGGCCATCAGCTGTAAACAAAAAAACACATTTGTATCAGTATAATATCATGACCAAATATTTGTACATCTACGAGACATGTAAGTAGGTATTATATAGGTACGAATGAAAGACTGAATAATATAAGTACGAGAAGATTATGGGATTAACGTGAACTACATATCGGCGAAGACCGGTAAATAGTGTTATCTGCTATAATACTGCGCAGGTAGCTGTAATAATAAGAATAATAATGCTATAACCGAAAAATATAACATGTCTTGTACCCACCGACAGTAAAATATATATAAATTAAAATAATATTGAGTTTACAGTGTATAATATTATAATAATATTATGCGCAGCTGACAACGATGCGAGCGGCCAATCGAGTGTGTGGTTTTTCTCCACAACGCTAGTACGCATACTAGAAGAATTTCATTTGCATCCCCTATAGGCCTATAAAAACTACGGAGAAAGATTGTCAGGATCATCATTACACCGAAGTATAATATAGTACCTATATTGAAGTCCATTATTACACGTGAAGCGTACACGGATTAAAAAACAACGTCGCATCGGCTATATATGTATAGGTCCCTGCGGGCTAGAATATATAGTAAAGCATATTATTATGACCTATTTTTGTTGTGACGCATTTCCGATTTGTGGACGTCCAGACGAAAACCGTGAATTATACAGCCGAAAATAGGTATTTCTAATATTGATGAGCACGTGTATAATGCCTAGTCAACAAGGCTTTACCCCCCCCCCCCCCAATACCGGGGGACTCGACGAGACAACCAAACACCGCGAATGACACCGCGTATTAATACAACATATTATATTACATTATTATTATTTAATTATTAATTCGGTTGTGCCCAGCTAAGAAATAAATGGAATAAATCGTATCGACTACCTATACGAATTTTAACTATATAATATTCAGTCGTATCACTCGGAGTGGCGCATCACGCATGAATTCAAAAAAATCAAAACCAATCTTAATAATAATAACGACATCACATCATAAACATACCAATAAGCATTTAATATTCTTATGAATTATAAACGATGATATTTTCCACCCACCTCCGACCCACACCCGGGCATAATTACCCGGCGCCGTCATATATTATAATAATATTATAATACGTATATTATTATTAAGGCCAAAACCGAAATTCATAGCCGGACGCCTCCTTCTCCCTGCCGCACGGTGCAGGTAATATTGTTTTTATTTTCGTAGGTAGCGAATAACTATTATTTTTGTCTGCCGGCGGTGGATATATAATGTGTATAAGTGGAGGTCCCTAATTATTATAATAATGATTTGGTTTTACGGCGGCGACAATAATAATATTATGACCCACCGGGCCCCGCAGCACGTGTATGTTGGATAATAGGTAATCGTTACAAAAAATATTTCGGTGATTTTTTTTCTTCATCAAACTCCAGTTTTTTTCCACACACGTCGAATGGTTCGTTTAAAGGTATTCTGTTAATTTTTGCACACGTATGATAATAATTAATAATAATATATAATATGAACGACGAGAGTGGGTCTAGATGGACGTGGTAATTTTGCGTGTGTGCATTTATTATTATTATTAAAGCTCTACCGGTTTACGACGATTTCATGTATAGACGACACAAATCCCGAATCGTGTTATAATTTCGATGATTAACAATATTTACATATCGTATTGTCATTTGTCGTACAATACACGGCCCTACAGTTTATACTATACATACTCTAAATACTATTATGTACATGACACATCCTAAATTAAACGGACACTTGATAATATCATATCAAACAAACGTATTGGAGCGTATATCAAGATGACTAGGCGCAAATGAGTAGTTAAATGTGTTCATTGAATACAATAATTTAATATATTAATAATAATTAATATATTATAGTGTTTTCAGTGTAAAAATATTAATATATTATTGAAATAACTTCTATAATACGTATATTGCAATTATTCTGCAGGAGCATCGACACGCCGATACGAACACGATAGTTATATAAGACCACATACTTTACAGATATACCTACGTAATTATTGATCGCCGATACTAAATTATCGCATGACGTACGATTATTTTAATTTCTGTAAGTATAACTCAGAATGTAGGTATCATATTTAAGTAAAGTTAGTTAAAAAATACAAACGTAAAACGCGCATAAATACAAAACAGTTCGATTCGTCGCATATCGTGTTGCCATGCGTCTGAGTAAACACTTGTTTTATTTTTTTTATTCTTCGACCATGTCGAATATTTCTAATGGAGAGAAGAAGCACAGCTGGCGGGTGAGAGTGTATGCGTAATTTTAAAACATAGAATAAAAAAAACGTACCTATATAAGTATATATTATATTATAATAATAAGCCTATATCACCCCACATGGCCGTTTCGCCATCTGCCATTTTATCCGTGAACGAACGCGCCGAGAGAAATAAAAAAATTTAATCGCAGCAAGTTTCAACGAACGTAGGTATCACGAATAGACTAATAGTTGTGTTGTCTGTTGTATTGTTTTTGCACCGTGCAATCCTTGTGCGATGATTCAGTGGATTTTTAAGAAGCACAATTCGCGTAGGTACTTCGCTATACGTACCTATATATTATCTTATAGTAATAATATAATCGTATACAAGTATAATAAATATCGTTCCTATAGATGCAAGCGCGAACAAGTCACCAGCGACGTGACATCTGGTCGCATATGTGTTCGATCGGGTTCAATATTTTATATTATACATATGCTGGTGAACAACAAACATAGAAGTGTTCACGCGGATTCGTCTCAAGAAAAGGTATGCAGCGCGGGTGCGTTATTACATTGTGTGGTTTGCGAATAATGCAGGGCTATACGCAGACATAAAAAGGGTTATTTCTCTATACAGTTGTGTGGGAAAGGGTTTGCAGTTGTATTAAATATAGCAATGGTAGGTGCCTATTATAGATAAATCTGCAAAAATCATACGCACCATTATATAATATAATATATACACCCTCTCACGTGAATATACCTTTTCAAATTTTCAATATATTGTTATCGACGTACTATTATAGCAGTGCGTAAGTATAGGACAATTCACACGTCACGCGCTGTTTTATTCGGACGACGCGACAATGATGAGCACAATACTGTGTACCCAAAATGATAATAATAATATTATAAAGTATAGTAAGTTTAAAGTTACAGTGAGCATGGATATAATTACGGCATCTCAAAAACAGCGGCCCGGTGTCACCCCGGTGATTCTGTAAAATTATTTATTATACGTGTACCTACGTTAGTTTATTATATTATACATTTATTATACTATACGTATATAGGTATAAAGCTCGATCTTGTTATATATATTACATATAGCTACGAGGTACTTGCAGCATAGCGAAAGTTCCGAGTTAATTTTGGAATATCAAACAGAAAGTTTCCAAGTGGTTGTAAAACATTAACTTCCCTGAAATACCGCTGTGGTAAAGTGTATAATTATTACACGGTCAAAAATCTAGTCAAGACGACCTACTTTGAGAGAAGCCTTTGTACATAGGCATGCGTAAATGCAGATCGTTTTATAAGGCATACTTATAGGCTATGATAAGTCCTGTAATTTTTGTTTTTCAGGTCTGAAGGGTCTGATCCTATTTCATATATAATGCCACATATTATATCAAAGAATTTTATTTTTTAATACAAAAATAAAAGGCCAAGTTTAAATGCAATATTGTTGAACGAATTTGACATAGAGATGTCTACCGTATCGTATTTGTTAAGATTATACTGTTTACCTACATGAACAATTATATATTCAGTGGCCTAATAACGAGGGATTTCGAATTCACATATTAGGTTTTTTTTCTAAACATAGAATAATAATCGATAATTTTTGATAAAAATTGTACTTTAATCTGACCGAATTGGTTTAAATTTGTTATTGATCGTTATATCTTAAGTTGGTTGGCAAGAGTCCGGTTCAATTATAATCTTTTAAAGTTTGCGCACGCCTACCATTAATATTATGTCAGTTTGTACTTAGTAATAGGTACGCGCCGTGGAACAACATGAAATTATCGCTGTTTGACCCCCGGTCCGCACCATCATTATAAATCTGTTGCCTGCGTTTAATTCATTTAATTCAAGTGTAATTAGGTTCATTTACATTTTGCAAGTGTAATTAAACATTAAAACAAAATGGTGAAATTTGTAAAATTATAATAATATAGTTTTCTTTATGCTCTATATTTTAATCAAGCACGTAAAAAGCATTTAACTTCCTCCGCATAAAAAAAAAAAATGATCGTTAATCTTATTAACATATTTACAATAATTAATGAACTATACAATAATAATATCATCAAAGTTTACAGTTTAGGTATTAATAATAAAATAATAATACCCTCATAATTAGTTATGATAGATATAGTTAGTATAATTAATAAATAATAATATTATTAACAGTAGTAAACCTACTAGGTATTAACTTGTGAAAAAAAAGAATTAAGCTTTTGTCGATAACTTACAATATTTGAACCTTTTACGTATTTATTGTACTGATATTTTTTTATTAATCGAATTTGTCGAATTAAATGATAAAAAAAATGTTTTCGTAAAGACAATAATAAAATTATAAAATTAGGCGCTGTTGTACTGACAAACAAAGGAATAAAAAATTATAAAACAACATGGCAATACTTTCTGTATATAAACCGGGCCTATTACCGGCTATTACCTATTTTAACAGAATTTTTTTTATGCTATAAGATCAAAAAAGTGTTTTTTTATATAAGTTTTTAAACGATTGAACCATAATAGTCTAATTTAGACCGAAAGTAAAATTAATATTTAATGTTTCAATAATAATTTTAAATAAACATTTAACTTTATTAGGTAGGTACGCCTATTTATAAATGTCTGAGAGTATATTATACTTCGTAGGTACCTACACACAATATTTTTTTAGTGGGATACAAACAAGTGGATGTGACGTTCTGTGCGAATTATTACGCGTTTGATAGATATATTTTTTTAATTTGAACCGTATCATTATATACCTTCTGTGGTAGTGATTAAACATAATTTTATTGTACTACGCTTACCTCGTTGACTGGCGCCTCCTTCAGCAGACACGTCGTGGTCAAACGTTCCTGCATGTCGATCTCGAGTTTCTCGCACAAACACAGTAAGTAGGTGTACAATCCGTTTGGATGACAATAATATATGTAATACTGTTACGTCGCGCAAAATATTATTACGATTGTGAACTGACGACGGTCGTGGAAAAATAATAATGTATCGAGCGAACGGCGATACTTGCGGTGCGGAACCACTCGGAGAAGGGCAGATAGATTAAGAGTGTGAAAATATCGGCGCAGAGACAACAGCAGAGTACCGCCGACGACGAGACGAAACTGTCGACTGACTGAGGACTGGTATCACGCACGAGAGTTGTACGAGACGGCGGCGGCGGCGACGACGACGTTATACGTTGCGGCGCGCACAGTCACCACAACCACTGTAGTAGTTGTTGTAGTTGTAGTAGTACCGTAGTTGTTGTAGTTGTACGTCAGTATACCAGTAGCGGCAGCGGAGATTCGATGCGCCGCCGCGGACGAACAGCAGGTGAGGTTGCACCCCCCCCCCCCCCACCGGGGATCCCAAACATCGCCGACCAATTCTACTCGGAATACACCTTGGATAACCATCCCGCTGCGACCGGAGAACCTCGTGAGCTCAGGCACTATCGCTATTTCTAGATCGACTCAGATACACCTAAAATTGGCTTAGACAACGTCTACTTTATAGTCTTCTGCCAAACTCCCAGTATAGGTACCATATAGCAGCTATGCCTAACCCCACTCGATTGGCCTCAAATTTATGTACAGCTGTCACGTACTCTTTTTTTTCTATTTCTCTATTCTACAAAAAAGTTTAATTTAACTTCCGCGTAAGTATGCAGTATTTTTAAATATTTTAAATCATAGGTATTAAATTTCAAGATGAAAAGGAGGGGGGATGATCTTTGCTGATCTGCGGGGCGGAGCCATATATAATCATTAATATTTTATAATATACACGAACCCATACTGAACCAATTGGCCCCAAATTTGGCACATAAATTCCTTTAAACTCTGGAAGTTTTCTTTGCTTCGATATTTTCAACCTCAATTTATTAAGTTGCTATAGAGTACCTAATACCTATACCTCACACAGTCACACATGAATTTTGTTTTAGCTCACAAAAATTGTTTTTTTTTGTTCATAATATACATCATAAGTTAGTCAAAACTAGCCGAATTACCGCATGCGCTATGGGATTTTTTTGAAATGAAATAAAATTATATTTAATGAATTATTGCTCAATTGTACTACAAAAGGTAATATCCGTAGGTTTGTAGCACATAATTTAGACTTAAAAACTATATACTAGACCAATTTGGATAAAAGTTTCAGAAGTTGTTCGTAAAAATATCGGACAAATGTATAGAGTAGCTTGATCTATGTTTGAACATATTACATCAAATGCTATATTATGTTTGAATATATTATACCGAATGATATATCCAATCCGTAACAGTCAGATTTCCAATTTCGGATGAATTAGTTCACCAAGTAACTAGTAAGGTACACTGATGCCGATTTGCTCGTGTATACCTATCTAAAACTTTCTGTGGGTGCACTAAATCTTAGATACACATGTATAACATCGTATTTTACATTTATTCGTTTTATCTACGGTGAGGTCGGGTTTACCACTTATACAGCTAATATAACATAAAACAAGAAAATTAATTTCGATTATGAGATTTAAAACAATATTGTTGTGTACTTATTCAAAAATAAATAGTTTTCAACAATATATTGCCATTACATATTATAATTGAATATTACCAGCAACCTAAGGTACGTTACCCTGGCACCCCTATGTCAGAATTTTCCACGGTAAATTATATCATTACTTAGTAACCACAAATTCGGAATTTGTAACTTGATTTTCACCGTGGAAACAGTAGGTACCATAAATAATACTAGGTACTATAAATAATTTTAGCAGTAAACGTGGAAACGATTTTTTTTATAAGCATTTAAAGTTCAAATTTTGACAACATCTATCAAATTGAAATTTACAAACTATTTAGTAGTTGAATATATAAAAAAATGTTCAACTTTTATAGCTAAAGATTAGAAATTTGAAACAAGTTTACACGCAAATAGGAAAAAAATTATTTTATTCACAATAATATCATCAAATATACTTAGTAATATCATAGGCTGTCAGTTTTGCTCAGAATCGTTTTTCGTATGCAATGATATTATATTATTGAATCAAAATATATTAAAAAATATTTAAACTTCGAAGTATATTATTATATCTAAGAAATTCTATTTTAAATATTTTGTAAAAATGTCTTCTATACAGACTACGGTTATATTCAATTTTGAATTACCGAAAAAAAAAACCTAATCGATTTTGCATAATATTACTTATAAAGGTACTAACTCGTTTTTCGTAATTTTTTGTAATTTTTCCTAATATTCTTAAAAGTATACTTTACATTTCTTACCCAAAAGTACCAACTATAGAATTCTAATAATATGCAGACAGAAATCATCTTAACATTTTAAAATAAAACCATATTCCAGCTTCAAAAAGTGATGACAGATCCAAATAAAAACCATTGCAAAACCAATGCACTTATCGCTTCGCTCAGAATCTAAAACAATACATTGCTGACCTATACTCTCTCCACTTGTATCACTATAATAATACTAATAATAAATTACACCGTTTTCCACACTTCTTATATTGTATGATTTTCGGGCAATTTACTCCACGAAGTCTATTTTGTAGTATATAATATTATATATGTTACATTTCATTATATAATTGGATTTTATTAGACAAGTAATAATTATTATAAAAACTTTTCTGTTGGATATAGTATATTACTCTTGTTTAATTGGTTACACAATCTTTTTGTAAACTGTATAGACAATAATATTATATATACTTGTAATAATAACGTATACCAGGCCTATATATTATAATAGAGCACTCTATATTATTGTATATTTGTAAATCATTTACAAAAAGTTCATTATAAATTATCAAAAAAAGTTTAAAACCTTATACAATTTCAGTATTTTATTACAACGGATATTTGAAAATAATTTGTAGTGTATACATTTTGTAATAACTCATAAACTTCAATAACCATCGATAGTTAAAACATTGATTTTCATTGCTATTTGCATATGGGTGATTAAAAAAAATCCGGGAATTGGCGTCGAATTTCAAAGTAAGTACCTCTGTATAATTATAGTCTATATTCTATATTCTTGCTAAATTTAGTTGTTTATATTAAATAATAATACGTAATGGATTACTAAAAATAGATACTAGATAGTAATGTAGGTAATTTTATAAATTTTATAAAGTACAAAATAAAATTTATAATTTTATTGATTTTGATGAATATTGTTAAAATAGGAATTTTAAATGCTTATAGTAAAAATGTAGGCAATAAATTTTAAATATTTTTTAACAACCGTTGGAAAAACATTTTATAAGAAACCTTGTGTAATCATTTTTAATATTTTTACTTAGAAAAAAAAGGTTATTATCATAAAAAACCTAAAATAACGTTTTACATTTGATCCCCCCCCCCCCCATAGTACGCGCACCCCAGCTTCAAACAAATTATAACAATTTATAAGTATTGTTAAATAGTAATAATTTGTGAATGCAAAATATACAAACATTATAACATTATAACAATATAACAAACATTTGTAATATTGACACCCAAAAAAATAAAATATAAATTTCAGAGGTAAGACTTAGCTAGGATACAAATTTTGAATTTTTTGTTACCATTTGGTACTAATTGAGTACTACTTTTTTAATGAAGTTTTATTATAGCCTATAAGTTAGGTACCTGGTACATGCAAACGTTATTAATTAGGTAACAACTATACTTAATACTATATTGATAAGAAATATTATGAACTATACTAAATATAATTAATGCATAATAATAATAATAATAATAATTACTAATTATTATAAAAGATAATAAAATACATTTTCAAGAACAATAGTTTAAAGGTGATAGTTGAAATCTGTATAATATTTTCAATCTGCTAGTATAGGATTTAGTTACATTGAACAAGTTTGAAAGTAGTAGTTGTTCTTTCATCTGCATCAATGCGGACAATTCAGATGTGAACAATACGAGTTTCAGAAAAAAAAAATGAATTTGAAATAAAATGGAAAAAAAAAGTAAGAAATAATAAACAAATATATTTTAGTTGTCGACTACACTGATGTTGTGTGATAAATTTAATAGTATGTCAACCGAAATAAAAAATTTAAAACGCCTGTGATGATTTGGGTAGGCAATCTAACTTACATACACCTCGGCCGGTTTCAGGCACCGGCTGTATGCGAACACGCCTTACTTTAAAGACAACAAGCAACTTAACAGGCAAAACTCCGCGAGTTTTATAAATAATAATTATTGACGAGACAGATTGAAGACAATACAATGATATGAAACGCTCTATAAACGAAAATCAAGGGAACTTGGTTAAGAAATAACGGAAAAGTAGAATATGCAGTATAATATTATAGTATAAAGTTATATGGGGAGAGTCTCTATGCAATGACTTAAGAAACCCATAAAAGTCGTACAAAATCTATTATGACTAATGCCCGCGGGTAAACAGCTACATCGGGTGTGTCGTTGTGGCGTTGTGCGTTTCAAGTCGTGTCGATCAAATCACATTCTAGCTGATTGGATGTTACTCTTTTGGTGTAAACAAGTTGCAACAAATTATACTAAGAAGACGTAAGAATTGACTACATTTTAGAAATGTCAATTTTTAATAGGAAAAGGTCGAAAAGCCGTGTTTCGTGCGCTAATTTTGTAATTTTTAATTTCGAGAGGAAAGGAGTGTCTCTTGTGAATTTCGAAACTTTACGCTTTTATTTCTAACTTTATACATAGATTTGATGGTTGGAGCTCTTAAAAACCTGTACTCTAGTTTAACCTATTATAAAGTATAGCAGTGTTCTGTGAAACCTATTTAACTAATATGACGGCGTACACCCAATTTTATTTGATATAAAATATATTAATATCTATTCAGAATAGAGATTAAAGTTTATCTTCATATTAGTATACCTACGTTCTAAGTTTCTCGGTTTCCATAATTTAAATTAGTGTAATCCTAATTCCTGACTAGTGTGTTTTTCGATTGTCGTTTAAGTCATTGGGTACTTACTGAATAGTTTAGTTACAACTTACAAGGAAATATAGTTAAGCACTTCAGCAGATAAAAGAGCTACGGAGCTGAACTATGACGAGTCAAGTGTATTTATTTACTTTATTGATTCCGGCATTCTGGTGGTTATTATTTAGTATTAAATAATAGACAATATTTTTTTTATTATTTATGTGAGGTTTCATTTGAATGTTTTAACTGTTTTGAACATCAAAAATTAGGATTACTATAGTCTGTAATGTTAATAAATTATCACTGACGTATAAATATTGTTTTCTATTAATTGGTTAAGTATTAATAATTAATTATTTTTAAGCTTGATACGATGAAACTTCAGGTTCCGTTATAACGAGGTCACATGGGGAACAAAATATGTTCGCATTATATAAAAATTCGTTAAATATACTTACACGATTGTTTTAATTTAATTGATTGCATAAACAATAAACATACATAGGTAAATATTAGGGACATTTTAATTGAACTTGTTTCATATATTTTTAATCTTAGTTATGATCTTAATTTTAGTCAAAATAATCTGTTAGTTTCATTCGCTTATTATTTTCGTAAATTATAGTTTTTTCATAAAAATGTTTATTTTTTTTTTTCATCAAAAAGTAGATATTTTAAATATCTTAAATACATCGTGTTTTAATAATTTAGATTTTTCTGATATATACTTTAAGTTTAGAAAGATACAATTTTAATATTAATGACAATGATTTACTGTAATTATTTATTGTATTATATAACATAATACATTTATACATGTATTTACATATTAAAATAAGAAACATTGTGCTTTTTTTGTTTGTTTTTAATTTTTTATAGTTAAAGAGTTACATATCTTTAATCTACATTACTCATTAACTATATAATAGTTAATAAATATAATAAACTACTTATATTAAATATAAAAATAAACTGTATAATTTAGACATTCTCCACATATTTGGTTACATGTGATTTAGTGTCATTGATCAATTTAAAAATTGCGGGATGTTCTTTCATCTGTATTAATGTGGATAGTCCAGTTATCAACAATACTAGTATCTGTAACAAAAATAAAAAATGATTTAAACAATTGATAAAATTGAAAAAGAGATATGAAAGAAAAACCAAATTATTATTTTAAAAAAATATTATGATATTTTATTTATCAACTAAAACTGTCTTATACTTATACTATAATGGTTTAGTTGAATAAGTAGTTATATAAAGGGTTTGAATTTACATGTATATATAATCAAAAACATGTTCATATTATACCTACATGTTTTTATTTCTTTACAAATATATAGTTAAACATACAAATCATGAAAAAACAACAATCCACCCCTCTAGACCATTTTTCTTTCAAGTAAATTATACTGTAATCAGTGGCATGACAGTAACATTATTTCCCTTAATACAATATAATATTCAAACGAAATCGTACCCACTTACCACAAATCAACTACAATTATTTAGGACTTATATTTTATAATTAGCAAGTTTATATTTTTATGATTTTGTTATGCCTATGTTAGCTATGAAAAGAAAAACTTTTATGAATTTCTAACTAAAAAATAGTTTACAGAATTTGAAAAAATTATCATGGCTATAAATAGCTCAAAAAGAGTTGAAATAGTTTGAAAATATTACCATACAAGGAAAATTGTAATTTTAACATTTGGTGAAAATTTCAAGTATCCAGGAATATTCGTTTTTGAATTACAACAAAAAATCAAAAAATGATTGATGAAAATTCGTTAATTACCGATAAAAATCCAATATTGTAAACATTTTAAATTCAAAGTTTGGATGCTTTTAAATTTCAATAATAGTACGCTCATAAAAAATTAATGTAACTTTCCAGTAAATTTTTTTAGTAGCTTTTGAACGGACTGAAATAATGTATTGATTTTACAATGCTATGTGTTTTTTTTATTTATATTTTTATATCTGAGAGCAACTGTGTTTTTTGGTTGGTAAAAATGTTCTGATTTTCGAAATCAGCATCTTTTCTGATATGAAAGTGTATTTAGTTGGTACTTTTAGCATGTCAAAATTTAATATTCCAAGCAGTTTTAGAAAGCGGCAAAAAATTAATTTTAGAAAGCATCAAGAAAAACAAAAAAAAAGTGGTAAGTATAGGTACCTAATTTTTATACAAAACCAATTTTTGAAAATATCGATTTTTTGGTGTAACTCAAAAATTAATAACCGTAGACCTTTGAAAGTTGTCAACAAATATTTATATTACCATGTGCAAAGAAACATTATAATTCTTTTTAAGCCAAGTAATACATTTTTTTTAAATTATTATTCTCGATAAAATATTTTTACTGAGTAAAAATGCTTGAAAATTGAATGTAAGGCTCTTTATAAGTTTCTATAATGGAAGTTAAAAAATATTAAAGATACATAATATACACGATTATTATTTATATGCATTTAAAGTTACATTTTTGACAAATTTCATCAACATTTTCAAACAATTTTTCAGAAACTGTAATAGAAGATTCTCCAGATATTTTTCTACTTTAAATAAAAAAAAAGTTTACTGGAATATAACATTAATATTTTATGAACGTTTGAATTTAAAATTTTTACGATATTGGTTTTTCATCGGTAGATTAACGAAATTTGTTGTAATTCAAAAAATTATAACCGTAAACATTTAAAATTTTCACCAAATATTAAAATTACCATTTTCCATACTTTGTAGTATTTTCAAATAATTTTGAATTTTTTCGAGCTATTTATTTATTAAGAATTTTTTTAATTTTGTAAATAATTTTTCAATTAGAAATTCATAAAAGTTTTTTTTTATTACAATCATTTGAAATTTTAATAGAAGATCCCCCACAAGTTTTACTACCTCTATCAATAAGAAAATGTTCACCGGAAAGTTACACTATTTATAGCCATGAGATATTTTCGATTTTCAGTTTTTATTAATTTTTTTTTTTAACTACTACATTTGATTATTTATACAAGTTAAGAGGTTTACACAACGTCCCTGCTCAGAATCGTTTTTCGTATACAATAATTTATCATTGAATTCAAATATGACGCATCCATTACAATGACATGCTTGACAACTACTAAACAGGAGAGTGGTACCCATATTTTTATTTATAACTATATTGGAACCATCAATATATTATTAATTATAATTTATAAAACTGGACGGTCAAAAGAAAATTGTTAGGGACTATTAATACAGTTATATGGTTTTAAAAACGTATATCCAGCTACCAGTAAGAACACATTCATAATTTTACTACCTACTAACACCAGGCACGCCCGGATGGGGGAGCAGTTGGTGCAAATGCACCACCTGAGAATTTTAATAAATATTAGGATTTTTAAATTATAAAAATTCCTTCTCTGTTAATTTATAATTTTTGTCCATGGTCATGCCCAATATAGTAAATACCTATTCTAACAGACTGTCGTCTTTAGTATAGGGTCCACTGACACCACGCGTCTATTAATACATTTATTTTGGTCACTTATAATATTATTATTAATTTCGTTAAGGGGCCTCGCTACGGCTATTATTTGAGGGGCAACATTTAGGCAATTTTTAATCAATTACAGTTTACAATAATATAAGTTTTAATTTTTACAAAGTGTTCCGTACTATCTATAGACAATTTTCTGACGAGTTCGGGTTTTTCAGTATAAAAATCGGACAACGTAAACAAACTTTAAATTTGTTAAAACTTAAGGTCGTTTGAGCTAAAATTGACGGCAGTAGCGAGGCCTCTTAACTGTGCCTCTTAACTGTACATTATTATGGGTGAATACCTATGTTTGATCCACTCATTATAATAATATATTGGTGCTTACTGTATAAAATTAAAATATTATGATAGTATAATTACTATTGTACACTTATAAACTTAACACTATGAATTGTTTATTGTATTCTTATACAATTATATTCATATTTTAATTGCATTGTAAAACAATTTAATGATGATAATTGCAATTAAAATTTTAAAATAAACTAGTGATGAACTAGTTAAAAAAGCTATGTGCTACATAAAATAAAAATACATTCCCTGTAACTCCAAAGCTCTACTTGGATATAAAAATGTAATATAAAAAATTAAACTTATGTAGGTATTTATAAAATTAGGGCTAATTCATTAAATGGTATATTTTTCTAACAGTTAATAATTTTATATTACAATTAATAACCAATTTATATTAACCATTATGAACCCTTGTATTTTAAAAAATTCATCATACAGATGTCATTAAATTAGGGTTAGGGAATGTTTGATGGGGGGGGGGGCAAAGCCCCCCACAGATTATAGTTATTGTTACTAAAAGTATTTTGCATCTAGTGAGCTACTTATCTGCGGGCGTGCCTAAATTGTTATTCCCTAGGTTAGATATAAAAGAAGTCACTTATATTATTACATAATATTATTGTATACTTACTGATATGACAAGATTTAAATTGATATTGAAAAATCCATAAGTTGAAATTTCATCCGAATCCAAAATAAATATTTGATTCATAAACATTTTAATCTAATTGAAAAAATATGAATAATTACAACAAATAACACCAAAGTATTACTAATTAATTTGTATACTGTAAAATCACATATTATTAATCAAATAGATCCCTACCTAATACATAGGTAATTATAAATTTAAATGCATAATAAATTAACAGAAATATTATTTATAATACAAATTATATTTTACTTGTCGTTTTATTTCTTCTGGTAAGTTTGAAATACTATATAGACGTAAATATGATATTATCTTTCTTTTCTGTAAAAGTAATTTTAAGAATTATTGATTCATAATGTTAAATATTATTTTATAAATTTAAATAAATTGATGTTTAGAAAAATCATGTAACTATGATTTCAGAATATAAGTTATAGAATAAAAGTTTTTTTTTAATTTCATATCTACGTATAATTATTGATTATCATATGAATACATCTATTTTTGTTACCTTTTCATTTATCAGCGACACGGCCACGATAACACACATCATAAAAATAACTATTTGTACATTCAATAAGTGTGGGATTAAATTTCTTAAGAAATGTTCAATGAAATTTGAATCTGATGGATAGAAAGTCATGCAAACCATAAAAAAAAAATGAATAAGCATACTCATAAAGCTGAATACAAAAAAAAAAAGAAGTACTGGACCGTAACCCAAACTGAATAATTTCAATAGTTCACATAGTTCAGCATGTAACAGCCGTATACTTTCCATCAAAACTGCAATATCGGAATTAGTCCATTTGCCGGAAACAGCGACCAACCCCTCCGGAAGACATTTCCAGAAATCATTTAATACTTCGAATCTGACTTTTAAATTATAGAGGAAGAAACACGAAGAAGTTACAACTGAAATGTCCATAATGAATGGCGCAGAAAATAAATAGAATGATATTGCGTTAAATAATGCTGTCTTCGGGGGCCACAAGTATATCTGATAGAATTCAAATACAACAAAGTATACGAATAATACAATTAAGGTCACCCTCCAAAACTTTTTACTTGAAGCATCTCGCTGTTCAATCGACAAACACGTTAAAAGCAGAGTAATTTTTTGATCAAATTTGATGATTCCATTAATGAACCTTGAAAAAATAAAACATAAATGTAAATTAATTTTTCTTTTTTTATAAATGGAACACTGCCCCATGGTTTAACCTTTTTTCATCAATTGCAAGTTTAGGTATAATAAATAATATTCTAAGTCAAAAAGTAATTTTTTATTTAACTTTTTATTATTATTATTATTATTTATTATGTTTGAAACTTAATTAATAATATATTATTATTTTTAAAAGTTTTTTCTTTCATTTTTATTTTGTTGATTTTTTTTATATGTTCTTGTTTCTAATATTAGGTATGTGGAACTTACCCATATTTTATTATTCATTGTTTATTATCTATTAAGTCATATTTTATTTTATTTCAATATATTGTTTAGTAAAATGTATAAAAATAAGTATTTTTTTATTTTAGTATTTTACTTTTTATTATTATTATTATTTATTATGTTTAAAACTGAATTTTTATTTAAAAATATAGTATTATTATTTTTAAAAGTTTTTAGTTTCATTTATATCTTGTTGATTTTTTTTATATAAACTTGTTTCTAATAAGTGGAACTTACCCATATTTTATTGTTCATTGTTTGTTTTATAAAAAATTTTCATATGCATATTATGCATATTATTTTCTAAAAAAAATTGTTCCTTTCTTAAGCTGCGTATTTTAATAATAATATTAAACGTCAATACGTCATATAACTCAATATTATTTAATATTATATTATAGTTGGAGTCTTGTAGATCAGTTTTTTCAGTAATATCTACAGATGAACTAAATTAACAAATTATATGTTTATGATTTTATTAACTACATTAGGTACTTAACTTATTACTTATAGCCAGGGCTCGGAAGTTATAGGAGCTAAGAAACAAAATATATGCTTGAAAAAATTGCAAACGGGTAGGTATGAAAAAAGTTTGATTATTTATTCAACTTTTGTATTTATTGTTATCGTCGCAGTAGACAATTAATTTAACGACAACGCTGCGATGCGCATTTTATCTCTATATTCAAATACTTCGATGAACAATCTTTTCAAATATATATTATTGATTTTAACTATTTTTCTCAGTTTAATAAAATGTCAAAATGTCATACAATTAACCGCCATATTGTGGTATTTTAAGTATTATAAATTTATTTTTCCTACTTTTAAATTTATGTTAGTGCAATAAATAATATATGTTCGTGCATATTTTTCGTTCGTTATCGCCTATAACTTCCGAGCCCTAGCTATAAGTAATAGCTAGGTAAGTACCTACCTAATGTATTTCATAAAATCATAAACATATTATTTGTTAATTTAGTTCATCTGTAGATATTACTGAAAAATCTGATCTACAAGACTTCAAATATAATATATTAAAATTTAATATATAATATATTGTTGGTAGATACCTAAGCTACCTAACCTAATCTAAGTTCTAAAGTACCTACCTAACTATGAATATTTTTTCCAAAGTACAATAGTTGAAACAAGTCTTAGCGGTTTGTGCAGTATAATAAATAATAATTAATAGCCATAATATACGTAATAGGTATACCGTAGGTATACATAATTATTAATTATTATATTATCTCGTGTTATTTACTTTTAATGAACGTATTTTTTACATGCGTTTTTAAAATTATTTAAAATAGACAATAGTGAAATTCATACTTGATCATCCACATTTCTGATATTCTCGCTGAAATAATGACAACCCAAAATTTCATGATTAATATTATTTGTATGACTGGGTAGTTTGGATCATGAAATGCATAGGTGCACGCCATTAATACAAACATTCGAATAAATTCTAAAAACGTGTAGTATATTGTGTGTGTATTTTTAACTAAAAATCCAGATTTGTCCATAGTGTAAGTTATATTAATCAATCCAATAAACTTGCTTAAAATCAAAATCGGTCTTAAGAAGGTTATTTTAAATACAGCCATCGTAGTAGGTAATACACAATACTTCAAATACCTACTAGAAATTTAAAAAATAAATATTGTAATTTCCAAGATAGTTAGTAATTGTTTATAAATAATAAAAACAATCAAATTAATAAACTAACAATCAATCATTTGAATACCAAGTCGTGCATATGCAATTATATTGTAATATTGCTTCATAAATTATTTACAAAGCTGTGCAAATAGGAAATACATTAGGTAGTCAACAAAATTGGTTTATATTTTCTTCTATAATGAAGTATGAACTATATGTACGAAAATGTGCTTTGTGCTTGGAATATTTTTGTAAATCAAATTATAAGCCACTGCTTCATTACCTACCTACAAGTGGGTAGTGGCGGATTGGATTCAGCACTTGGTATCTTTTTAACGTGGTTCAAAGTTCAAACTACTCTCTAAATTTTACTGATATTTCTAAAAATAATCTTCTATGTAAACACAACGATTTGATGTAGGTATTGCTTTTACCTCATCTACACAAGCGATCAATGAAAACCATTTATACACAAAAAAATAATTTCTATTTTTACTATTTATCTACTATTATAATATGTAACTAATAGCTCATGCTTATTTTTAAGTTTCAAGCCACTAAAAGATTTGTAGAAGTAGATTATTAATATTGATTTGGTATGATTTAGAATTGTAGACGTTATTTAGACGTTCTGCCGCCTCCTAGCGGTCGCACTCATAAATAATATTAGAATTCTTATATCTAATATGTATGGTTGCACTAGTCAGTAGCACAGAAAAATATGGAAATATCAATTGATCAGTAGCCTATTTCAAATTAATATTGATAATAATGTTCATAATTATAAAAACAAAATAATATACCTAGGTACAATCAATAAAAAATGAAAATTTAGATCCATCTAATTTTGCTTCAATTCAACATTTAAATCACGTTAATTTAGTTAACTCTTGACATTTCAAAGAAACCCACCAAATTAATTGGCATTTTAAACACATTTGATCCTATCGATAGCCTAACTATAGGAAATTTACCTGATGAATGTATTGATTTTGCTACCAAATGGCCTAAAATTAAATAGCTTATAAAATATGATGCCGAAAAAGAACAACAGAGTATAAGTGTACTACGAAGATGATATTATAATTAATATTATGCTATCTAAGTATGATTTTTCTCGACAATTGCTCCACAAATGTGCACTTTTCCTAAAATATGATGAAATATGCAAATTCAAACTTTGATAAATAATAAAACTATATAATACAATATTTTTTTTAATGTAGGTTCATTGTTAGAATTTTTTTTTATTCAAAAATTGACAGTAGTTGTATATATACATATTTTAATTGATTGATTAGCACTTTTTGTTAAAATTTTACGTAGGTACTCACTACTTATTTTATATGATACCGTCACATATCTACCACAGATTAACATATCATAATCTAAATTAATTTTAGAAAATTTCTTAGTTAAGAAAACATAGATAATTTAGTGATGAATTCAAATCTGCTTTTAAAATTCATATCAGAACATTATATTGGGCGTAGTGACTGAAGTCGTGAGCTATGTTTTAGACCGAAAATGAATCAAGCTCCAGCCCCCTTAACTTATTAATTGAAGTTAAGTTAATGGTATTTGTCAACTTAATTGATGTATTAAAAATGAACTTAACTTAACTGAGTTAAAAAATATCATTAAATTGCCCTTGCATTTATGAAATAAAAACTATAAAAAAATTCCCTAAAAATATCAAAAAATGCATTTAGCATGTAAAATTGTATGGGTACTTTTATAAATGTAAAAAAAGTTATTAAAAAATTAAATTTGTAATACCTACACATTTACACTGTACTACTGTATTACACAGGGGGAACCTATATGGTGAGCAGTTTGCTTAACACATTTGTGATATATAATATTATATATAGCACAAAAAATTTGAAAATTCGAATTTCACAGTGATTTCTGGTAACAAATATATTTTAATTATTTAATTTTAAATTATTGCAAAAATCAGCAAATTATGCATAAATTATTAAAATAAAATTAAGCTCATCTTCTTGGTAATATTTGAAACGGATTTTACACTTGACATAGTTGGTTTAATATACCTTATAAGAAACATGTATTTAAATTGAATCCTAAGCCATATACATGAGGAATATTATTAAACCATTAAAATTTCCGCATAAGTACAGCCAACATAAATTAGACGACCAATCAAATTTAATAATATACTATAATTTATTTCCTTTATATTAGGTGGTACAGATAACTTGTTTGGGTTGTTAAACATTACACAAAGAAATAAGGAAAAATACAACTGGGTATGCTTTCTTTTTTTGTTTCTTGTAACTTTGTCAATAGAGAGCAGCTGAAAAGTGACAATAAGTAACAGCAGTTATAATTATCATAGTGATCAGCTAGCAAGTTACAGGTATAAAACAAATTAACATGGGTGTCATAACAGGTGTAGGTGATTTATTTATATTAGCAGAAAAAAAAATGTTACATTGCATATCTAAAAATACACACAATACAGAAAATATGTTTAACAAATTATTGCACATCAATTTTTTAAAAATTTTTTTGATTAGGAATAAATTATAATTTTACTAATAATCATTAGTTACAAAGGATAAAAATAAAAATAATAATACATTTACTATTAAATAAAAATCATTAAGGATAATAAATATTATAATACCACCAATCACTACCTACACCCTAATTAGTTAATAATATATACTTATGATATACCAAAGCAAGATGTTATAATTAATACTTTTAAAATGTATGTGTATAATCTTACAATTTACTCTAAATTTACATAAAAATAATCTTATATACTTTTAATTCATTTATTATAATCTTTAGATTTTAAATATGTATTTAAATGTAATGATAATTTATTTTTCATTATTTATTTAGTAGTTATTAATTTATTGGTTATTATTTTGAATAAAAATTAGAATAAACATAAAATGTATATATTATGTAACAATATAAATCATAATATAATATGTATTAATTTGTTCACTTTTTTAACTAGTATAAGATAAGGTGATATTTGTCCATAGTAAGAAAATGTATAAATATTCACCAAGTTTACATTTGTGTCACATAAATTTGATGATACAAAAAAAATATCACTGACAAAGTAACAAGGTGCACAGTAATTTCATCATTAACGTTGTTTTTATTATTATAATATATTTAAGTACTTTATTGCACAACCAATAATACTAAACTGCAAAACAGTTCTTTAAAAAATAAAAATTCACGAGGAAACCTATTTGGACGGTATCAAATATATAAATGGAAACACGAACATAGGCAAGAAGTTGGCTGCTCAGGTGTTGAGAAGACGACAAGCGAGTGCATTGGAATGAATTACAGAGTAAAAAGGAGAACATTTTTGTTAATGGTTGTGGTTTTTAAAGCTTTCAAAACTATAAAACTAAACATATAATATTGATTGATCGAATGGCACATTAAAAATGCGAATATTAGCCTTTTAATTTTTTTTTCTTTTCTTTTTACATTATTTACAGTCTTCTCCATTTTAAAAAAAAAAAAAATTGTTCTATATATATATAAATATGTATACATTTTATGTAAGAACACTAAATTAAAGAAAGAGTGGGGATAGTGCTAGTTAAAATAATAATACAATTTAGGATATGTCTGAAAAAAATATAAAACAAGTAAAAATTAAAAAAAAAAACACATAATAGTATAAAGAAAGTTGCGCGGTAACAGTGTCAAGATTATAATTATACATTAAATCATGTATATTATAATATATAAATTGATATCATTGCAAACAAATAATAGTGTAAGTTATTTGAACTTAAGTAAAAGTCTGATTGACTCCCAACAATGCCCCACTCTTTAATTTATTTAAAACTTGTATGTCTAAAAAACGAATTTCAAATATTCTAAAGCGCGTTAGTCAAGCGTTTTCGAAAGATATGCAAAAAAAGAGTGATTTTTGTTTAGTATTAAAAAATAGAATCACCATGTAACCTATAAAAGGACAGGTGCTGCAAGTCGTATTGGTGCGCATGAATTGTTGATAATAAAACACGACTTAGATAGACATGGTAGAATGATCCCATTCTAAACGAGGTGCACAGCCTCTGTGTAGACCGTCATCTTCTTCATTGCCACCACCATCATCTGAGCTATCATCATAATCATAACTCATATTGTCATCAGAAGAATCGTCTTCATTTTCAGCATGCCTATGTTTGCCAGCTGATAACGCGCCACCAGCTGCACCACCACTGCCATCACATTCCAATTGCTAAAAGTAACACAAAATATAATATTATAATATGAATGTAATCGACAGATAATAACAGTTGAAGTTTACCTCCATAGGGTTTATGGTAATATTAAGAGCCGAGTCATCCCAAGCCATCTCTGTGTCCTGGACTTCATCCTGTGATGCTTTTTGGTGAGCGGCCTTAATACGCACAATGCCTAATGTAATCATTAAAACTAAAAATCCAACGCATACTACAATGATAATTGTAACAGCATGTCCACCACCAGTGACAATAGCCTGTGCTCGTTCATCAATAGATCCATCCAAGTAATTTCCAAATATAGTTTGTGCCTGTTTTGCTTCTACGGAATGTTGAACAACTTGAGCATGAGCTGGTTTTGGTTCAGCATCATTTTCTTCTACTAATGAAGCAGCAGGCAGAGCAGTCGTCGGAAGTGATGTAGTAGTAGTGTAAACAATGGTTGGAGATTTTGGATGGACTACAGTCAACTGAAAATATCAATTTCAAAATCTAAATAAGATATTACTAGATAAAAAATACGTGAACAAGTAATGTTTTAACAATGTAACTCACAGTTTGTATGTATTCATTACTCAAAAACCTCCCATTCATTTCTGAACAGACCAATTTGAATTGACGATTTAGGTAGTACGCAGGCTTGAAGTTGGTGTAATGGACATCACGTAGAGCTTCTTGGTAATGGAATACAATATCAGCATTGTTAAAAGCTACACCGTCTTTTGAAACTTTAGCTGAAATACCGAATTTAGCCAACATATCAGCAGGAATAGTTAATGTCTCGTGGTCAGGATTCAGTGAAGGATAAACAGATATTATACAGGAATCGACACGACGCTCTAATACATTTGTCAATTCAGCTATAAAATAAAAGTACAACATTAGAAGTTATTTCAAAAATAAAATATAGTCAGTACTTACGATTTTTAGATTCGTAATCATAACTTTCCGGCTCAATGCTAATGGCAAGATCAGGGAAAACTTGTACACCCTGTCTAAATTCATGGTATTCCCTAGGTACTGTATTAGTACCGTTAATGATAATATTAGGTTGTTGAGGTCGGTGGACCATTATATAGCTTTCAGCAGGAGGCATCTTGACTTCACGACCACCATCACAACTTTATAAAAATAATTATGAATTAAAATAAAATAATAAAAAATTCTAAAATAAATTTCAACTTACATAAGAGATGTAGTTAAGTGAAGATTGCGTCTACCGGGAGTTGGATAATCACGGCTGTTAGAATAACCAATTTTCCTCACTAATACTTCCAAATTTGTCTTGTTATCACCCTCAATTGATAATTCAGTTAACTCTAAAATAAATACATAAAAACAATAATATTAAATGTTTTCTTTAATTGACTTACTTATATACTATAGGTGTAATTAATGGCACTTACCACTGTTAGTTAGCAGTTCCATTCCAGGTTCCAACAACTCCATTGCAGGAACTTCTAGACTTTCTTTACATTTATGCAAGCATGCGAGTACTTCAGGTTTCTCAAGTTGATGCAAAAGTACTGATAAGCCAGCCAAATATCCTCGAAGATGATGTTTCATTTTATTTTCTGAACCTAAAATAATATAATAAAATATTATTATTATTATTAATAATTTATAATATTATTAGTAGTAAATACTAATACAAGACTATTTAATTTTACCTTGCCAACAGGCTCCAACAGTCAAAGTAGTATTAATACCCTTAGTTGGATGCAAAGGCCAATCATCAATAACTTCAGGATTTTTGTTTTCAGATTTAAAAAGTACTCCATCAATGTATAATTGTACATTGGGAAATTGTACTGATACAGCATAGTGATGCCATTCATTGTCACATACCTGAAAATTTAATTTATGTAATAATTACACCTTTTTCATACATATTACTAATTATTAGGTTTCTTCAACGATATCGATATCCCAAATTTTTTTTTAGTAAATTTAGATATTATGATAATTGTAATGTATCGTAATTTAAATTAATTTTTAATTTTGGATTACCGGAATCCAACTGATTTGAATACCAATGAACTTGTATAATATAATTTATTAATATTAAATATTATTTTAAAAACAATTTGTTCGGGATATTGATAATTCGGAATATCGATAACTACATTTTTTTTTTCGATATCACGATTCAACATTACACAAAACAAAACGATATTGATACTTAAAAATATATTGCTGAAGAAGCCTACTAATTATTATTTATATTGTTAATATTAACCTGTGGAATTTTCCATCTCCATTCAGCTGGTCTAAATATATTCAAATCTCCTTGTGAAAAATCGCGTCTTAAAAGTAGTATAAGACGGCAATTTCTTACAAACCAAGCATAGTGATGACGATTCATTTCTAATATTAAAAAACATCAATAAAAACAAAAAATGTCAGCAAAGATGGAACTAAAAAATAAATAAATAAATAACATACTGTGGTCATCAGCAGAACATAAAATGTGTTCTTTAACATGCTTATCTTGATGTGGCATAGGCTTATGTTTCATCCATGTAGAAATAGTGAATGCCGATGATAAGCCATGGTCAAGAACGTCATTAGGTATAGCAACAGCAGTGCTACTGCCATCAAACTCATACATCTGATCAGATTCACGACCTTCGTCGTGTTTAATTGCGTTTCCAGCAGATAAAGGTACATGGTTAGCGGGTAAAAGTTCTACACTTTCTTCACTTGCTCCTATATAAGATTATAAAAATTAAAAAAAAAAAATGTTTATTTAATTATTTAATTTCTGATTATTATTTATTAGTTATCAGTCAAAAGCACACACATTATTGGGCCAACAGTTATAGACTTCAGATTATTAAATAAAAAATAAAAATTATCCATATTAAAATCAAAAGTTGATAGACCATAGTAGTTTCTTAATAAGAACAAAATAATGAAGGCAATATAAGATATAAGAATTGGATGTATCTTATTTATTTGTTTACAAGTAAGTAACACTATTCAAGATAATGAGTGTTTACTGTTAAAAGATTAATTTTATAAATAGATATTATATACTATTCAGGTTACCACTTACCACATAGTTTTCTTTGGCTTTGAACAGAGTATGTATCACGGTCACAACCTTTACCAATATGCGATGTTGCTAGAGTCAGCTTAGCATTAACATTTTTCACGTGGCATGGATCATCACATAGTCTTAACTGTGCATTAGGAAACAAATCTTTACGACCGGAAGTAGGATAGTAATCAATTTCTTCTGGGATACCTAAACAATTATATAAATACTTAATAAATGTATATTAAAAATATAGTTTAGTATTGATTAATATGGTATACACACTTTTCCAACCCAATTTGCAAATTCGGTTCACCTTAATAGTGACCATAACAGGAGCAGACTGCTTCATGCCACAGTCATAAGCAACAACTGACAATATGTAATTATGACTTCTGTCATAGTCTAATGGTTCAGTATTTCTGATACTTCCTAAGAAATTAATCATACAAGCAATTTAAACACATCTATTTTAAAAATTATATATTTTTAAAGAATATTTAGTAAGTAACAAAAGAAAAACAACAAATAACTAAATTTTTTTAAATATAGTTAATTTTACCTTCATTGTTAATAGTGAAAGGTTGATCATCATTAAGTATGTCATATTTGCAAATGTCACCAAAACGTGGAGTGCAATCACGGTCTGTGGCTTCTACTCGTATTATCTCTTCATACAACTGGCCTTCATCAACATCTTTAACATAAGATGCATCTAAGAACAGTGGAGCATATTCATTGATGTCAACCACAGTTATATGCACAGTAACACTATAATATTTAAAAACAAATTAATATTAAATTAATTAAATTAAAAATACTCAGAACTCACTTATCCGATATCAAACCAGAACATGAAACTGCAGCAATTTCAAATTTATATGTTTTACGCTTCTCACAATTTAAATTTTTGCGAGCTCGAAGTTCAGCATAACCATTTGGACGAAGAATGATCTGAAAATGAATTTTGATAATTTAAACTGAAACATTATTTTAAATTTAAATTTGAATGCATAAATTGTAAATATAAATTTCAAAATTGATTAGGTAGACTTCCTCTGACTATATAGTACTATCATATATTTACACTTGTCTCATATTATAAAAGTAACCTCAGGAGGCAGGTTTCTGCACACGACGGCAATAATGAGTATAGCTAACGCACGCACCAAGTCTAGCATTTCTATAAAACAGGGTGTGTTGCTTTATTATTCCAACAACCACCAATTTGTATTTTTATAAGATTGGTTATCTATCGCTAGTGGCACAGAGCCACAGTCGATACTCAGTCATTGGAAATGAAAAGAAACAAAAAATGCTTTGCCAAGGAACGTGGTTTTGACCACCGGCCATCCTATGAAAACTGATCGCCACCCAAGGTTACTTTTATATAATACAGAGTATATGTCTACATGTTTTAGATTGTAATTTTTAATAATTTAACTGAATTAAATATAATTTATAGATCAAACATTATAGTCATAAAATTTTATAATTTCTCAGAAAATTTATTTTTACATTAAAAAAAATATTAATTAATTTCCAATATTTTAATTATTTTAAAGTTTTGATTCTGATTTTACTTACATGTTTGTAAAACCAAAGTACCTATTATTTTAATTTAAAAATATAAATATTCTGTTCAAAATAAGACGATGACTCGGCGGATGAGTTGAGCACATGGGCTTGGTTTTGTTTCGTGGCAGCGCCTGACATGTCGCCATAGTGGAGACGGCGTCTGACCGTTGCGGAACAAAAACTGGTCGTCACCATGTCATTGTCTTATTTTGAATAGAGTATAGATAGTTTTAATAAAACCTATAATATTATTAGATTAATTACCTAACTTAAACTCTAGTATAATGTTTGAAAGCTAGAGTTTAAGCCAACTAAATATGACAGTATACTTATACACAATTACAAAATATACCTAATTGAAAAATAAAACAATTATAAGAAATTCTTAAAAAATTTCAAATATTATCTGCTTAATAATTAAAAAAGAATATTTTAATTTTATATATCTAATAGGTGCTATAATAATTAAGCAATTTCTAGAACAGTTGCGCTTACTTCAAAAGGTGCTTCTCCATGATGTTTGTTGACTATGTTAAAATTACAAACATCACCAATAGCATAAATTTCTGGAACAACTTCAACAAGCGTTTCATTTTCTTTTACTAAGCCATGATATCCACTAAGTTTATCATCAATCACCAATTTGGGTAAGATTTCTGAAAATCAAAAAAGTTATTTTAAACTATAAAAAACAAATCTGATTATAATCAACTAATGGTAAATTATTACTATATACCTAGCTAGAAATCATGGAGTTAAATGTATTATTATCAACTATTATAAAATAACATCTGGGGGACGGAGTGGTCGAGCGGTCTAAGGCGTCTGTTGTGATGTACACCAGCGCTGATTCAAACCTCAGTTCACGGGCGGCATCTTTCTTTGGGCAAGTCACGGTGTCCGGAGAGAAGTGCCGCCATCCCCCACCCAGGCATGGCAGATAACCACAGGTGCCCACTAAAAATTCTGTCAAAACTACACACACGTGTTATACCTACAGTTCCCTCCCCAACAAACAAAAACAAACAGCTAATGGCCATACTTGCCGGATTTCATGATCAATAAAAAAAAAATAAATAACATCTGCAACAGTCTTTCACATTAAAAATTAAAATGTCTGACATCAAATATCAATAGACTATTTTTTTAATATAAATAATAGGTATACGATTAATGATAAACCTGCCTAATTGAAATGTAATACCTCGCTTATACTTGATTATATCTAATGATAATATATGGTTTGTGGAAAAATCATAGATAATAAATGGATAGGACATAACGTATTCATTATGTGTTAGTTTTGCGGGCCAACTTAGATAAGAAATTGAGTCTGTTTGCTTACATTTTTTCACATATGATTATCTAGAAATTCGCTAAACTAGACCAGTTTAAAATTATACCACATTATCCCGCACCAGGATAATGAACCATGTAAATGATGGGGTCCAAACATCCTAGTGCATTATTTTTCACACCAGTTTAGTTTAATCTAGTGAATTTGTAGTATATCTATAAAGATAGTCAGATAATTGATATAGGTATACTTT
Organism: Sitobion miscanthi; assembly: GCA_008086715.1. NCBI lineage: Eukaryota > Metazoa > Arthropoda > Insecta > Hemiptera > Aphididae > Sitobion > Sitobion miscanthi. The sequence continues at coordinate 13,560,064 of CM017802.1, forward strand.
TTTTGGCCTCAAGTCGTATAATTTCAATCTTCACCGATAAGACGTTATGTCCTATCCTCGGTCCTTTCCATGTTTTTATTATCGATGGGAAAAATAGATAATTAACTATCATTTAACATTATCTAATTAGCAATGCATAAAATATATTTTAAATGTTATTTTTAAAAGAATTACCTAATGAAATGAGAAAAGATGTATGAACATGTAGTCACAATACAATTATTTTATCTTTATTCATTAATTTAATTATTTTTAAAAACAATTTTCATTTTAAAGCTATTAACATTTTAAGAAAGGCTATCTTTAAACAATACAATTAGTATTAAGTTTTAAGTGCTTATAATTAATATTACAAGACATTAGGATATTAGGTAGGTGCATACTGCCTACCTACTATTAATATCTGAATAATAAATAATACTTAATATTACCTAAGTAGGAAATGTCTAAAAAGAATCACTTCAAAATCTTTTATTCTTTAAGAAAATGGGCATTATTATGATATGTTTAAACATAAATAGTTTATTATAAGAACTTACCTATTTAAAAAGTTTTATTTACTAAAGAAAATTTAACAAAAAGTTACCGACATTGAGTGATACATTATTTGTTAAACAAACATTATTTAAACTGACAACTAATTTATTCATTTATTAGTGCATTTGTTTTCTCCAATACTCAATTAGTACTTAGTTAACCTATGTATATTGAATATTGAGTACCTACATACCTAACTACTTTAAGGTTTTTTTTTGTTTTTTATTAAGTATTTGGTACCTAATTTAAATATTCTCTAAACCATCTGAATAAAAAAAAATGAATACATACTTTCTAAAATTTAACTAGATTTTATTAACAAAATGTTTTAACTGAATAATATTAAAATAAATGGAGTACCTAGCACAGAAATACATTTATTGAGTCCAACATTGAACTATTAATTTTACTATTTGACCAATTGTGGATACCTGGTAGACACCATTTGAGTTACAAATAATCAAATTAATCTTTAAATAATTCAGGGAAATAATTCCAAATATTTGATAAACAGTTTGTTTTTGATAATGATAAAACAGATAAAATACCTAAGTTATTTTACGTGACATATCTATCAATATATTATGCGTACCTACCTAAATACTCTGGTTAAGATTTCATTATCCTTAAAAATTTTTTCTTCTTAATTTTAATCATAATGGTAGGTATTTAATTTGTTCTGTGACAACCTTGATAAAAACCATATTTTTAATTTGATAAAATTGAAATTGTGCATTCTGGAGGCACAATATTTTTATAAAAATGTTTACATAACAACATATCTAAAATTTAACTAGGTACTTATAGTAGGTATACTGCCTATATTGTATAGATTTGTTTTGTACTAAGATGAAATACCCTCAGAAATACCTAGTTAGAAATAAGAAATTCTCAATAATAACATAGGCACAAATCATATAGTTCCTGTAGGTACCCTACTTTTTAAAACCTTTTAATTGAAAAATAAATTAGTTAGGTATCTACCGCAGTTATTTACTTAACCATGGTATATACCTGGTTTTTTTTTTGTTTATAATATTTGTCGAAGGCAACAGCTATTGTAATTGGTGTATATATTTTGGATAGGTAATAAAATGTATGAGCTAAACAACTATAATTCTAATATAGCACACCACTGATTAATTATAAAAGTATCACAAAAAAGCAATTAGTATGATATGAGCAGTATATTGGGGGTGGGTCTAGTGGGCTGCAGCCCTCCCTCCCCCCGGAATTACAGTCTTTTTAAATAGAAAAACAATATATTTTATTAGGTACTATTATAAGTTATAATATTTCATAGCCTGTTGAAAAATAACAAATATGAATATATTTATAGAAACTGTTAAATATATAGCAGACAGTAGCCTCTAAGTAATAGATCACTTGCTAGTTTCTATCGACTATAGCCCACCCCAAAAATGATTTCTATATAGGCCATTGGATATGAGGTATTCTACTTATGATTAAATAATAAATAAAATGTAGGAAAGTACTCAAAATAAAATTTAAAAAAGGATAAGAAATACTTACCTAATTAGATAAGTACATACCTACCTATATATTATATTTTATTAATTTTTGTATTAATATACCTATTAAGGGGATTCAATACCGTGATTTTCTGTTTTTGTCTAACACATGCGCAACATAGTATTTTAGACATGTTTTTGTCAAACATTCCAATTGAACTAGTGAAGCGATAAGAATTCTGAAAACAGATTTAAATTTGCCGTCAAGTCTACTTGAAATCAACTTTCCCACATCTTTGTTATTATCCCCCAAATTCTTGGAGAAATTAAAATCAAAAATGTGGGAAAGTCGATTTCATTACTTGACGACAAAATTCAAATCAGTTTTTAGAATTGTTATCGCTTCATTAAATCAATTGGTATGTTTAGCAAAGAACCAGTCTAAAATCGCATGTCGCGTGTGTGTTAGACAAAAACAGAAAATCACGTTGTTGAATCCCCTTAAGTTTGATAATTTAATTAATAATCAGTTATCAAAATATGCCGACATATTTTGTTTATCAAATTTACTAGGTAGGTAACTAACCTAGATAACAAACAAAACAAATTTCATAAACTCGTATTACCTAGGTTATCACTAAACGACACGATTTAAGATAATATAACTTAAATTGTGTACAAGTGGTAAGTTAAGTGCCTAGCAGAGTACACAGTTGAAGTTGAATAATTACATAGAATATAGTAATATTGCGTCGAAGAATTAAAAAACTCTTATCACCGAGACAAAATACCTGTCTCAGGATAGTAAGACTATAAGAAGAACACAATGAGGAAAACAACTATTGGCAATGCCGATTTTTTTTATGACAGTATTAACTTTATCAGTATTCAGTAGGTACTTAAACAAAAATATTATGCAGGAATGTCGGTATCTTTTTGTACAGTCACCAATAATGTTGACGGTTTAAACAACTGACACATACAAGAGGCCCGAGGGTCTTAGTTGATCGGAAAAGTAATAAAATATAATAGTTGTGTGATAAAATAAAGTGTGTTATCCCCACAGCGAACAATCTGTCGTATAAAATGATTGGGTGGGTAAACGTGTCAGAAAAACTCGAAAAGATACCTACAGATACGACACCGAGACGCCGCCATTGAAGATGAAATAAACCAAAACAGAGGCCTAGTCGCTGCGATCAACAACACTATCACAGATTCGCGGCCTACACTCTCACCACAGACTCCAACCGGCCTCCGCGCATCTCTTTCCCAATCTGCGGCACACCACCTGCCCGCCACCCACCTACGTGACCAAGCTTCGACACGTAAATCACGTTTTTTTTAATTTTATTATCGTTATTTTATTGAAATCTCTTTGTCTCTCTCTCTCTCTCTCTGCAACTTGCAAGCACTTCCGACGCCCGTTACGCAGACGGGTATGCCACCGATCTTGACCGTCTCCCTTCCGGGCGGTCGGACGAGTCAATAATATAGCCGTGCAAACGACACGAACCCATCGTAACACTACGATAGGTAAAAGTTATACGTACTGGTAGTATACGGTATATCATAATAACGAACGACGCAGCGGCCGTAAACGGCGACCAAGTCAAGTAATAAACGCGATGAACTTACCGTCAGACGTTGAGAAACAGGAAACGAATGGTACGATCAGAGCGATAAAGGCGGCGGCGACCACGACCGACGACGACGTCTTGTAAGACATTTTCTCGGCACTGCGGGCGTTGTTACGGACGGGAGGAAAAAACTACGACGGATGACGCGAGACGGAAATTCACCGTGATTGTATGTATTTGTTAAAAACTCATGGATAATAACGGTGTTTACAAAAGAATGTACATGAAAAAAAAAAAAAACAACAAACTACCTAATATTAAAAAAAAATATATTCCCAAGGGTCGCGGTATATGACAACCCTTAGATTACACGTGAAAAACGAAATTCTGACGTTCGGCAGTAAAATCGTACAGCGTACACGCACGCGGAGAAGCGAAACTATACACTGACATAGAAAAAATGAAAAAAAAATCAAGTAGCACACGCACGCACTCACGACTCACCATACACGATACACTCGTACAACGTTACATTACAAGAACGACGTCGGCGGCGGCGGCGGACTCTCTTCCTCCTCCTCCTCCTCCTCCACCTCCTCACACTACTCCACCGCAACCGACGATAGCTGTTCCTCCTCCAACAGCACACCACTTCGTCCCGCTCCGCGCCGACGACCGTTCGCGCCCTCCACCGCCGCCGCAGCCGCCACCACGACGAATCAATAATTTACATGAGTCAGAGCGCATAGTGCCGTTTTCCTCTTTTGTCCGGTGTCATGGAAGAAAAAACCTGAGCGCACCGGTGTCAAGGTCGGTGGTATGTCAACACAACGTATATTATTATACTGCTTTAACTTAATAATATAATGGGTACTGCCTAGTGCCTGCAAAATGTACATTGTTAAATTAGGTTTAGCATTATGTGCACAACAATGTGTGTGTAGAGAATAATCTGAATTTACGCTTTCGTGCGTAAAAATATACAATTTTTAACACAATAATATCGAAGAGTAAAATGTAAATAATATGGGCCAACGAATTTCACATTTGATTGCATAATGCACATGCACGGCAATAAACTCGCTGTGGCAGGCGGCAGCACCAGCCACCCTGGGTGGATCGTGGTACTGACTGGCCAAAACCGTGACCCGTCCATGATCCATGCCTCCCATACGTCCTAGCTAGCACGTTTTGGTTGCGCCAAAACTTTAAACAGTTTAAACCATGTGGATGGTGTGTCCGATGTCGTATGAGACATATAGTCATAAGTCATAGACCATATAGTGCATACTGCATGCCTACATATTTTAAGACAGATTTGAATACATTTGTACAATCATTGTACCCATCTAAAGGTATTTATGTACATGTATATTGTATTATGCAAATATAAAATATAACATACTTTATACTTACCTTGTGGCTTGTATACACTTAAATTTATCAATCATTTTGAGTTTCGACAAAATGTTGTTTGACATTGCACATTTTCAAGTACATTTATTCAAATATTTATATCTATGAAATCATTCAGATGTATTTTAAAATATAATGTTTATTTAAGAGGACCCCACCCGCGTGTGTTGTCTCCGTCTAACGACAAGTGCGTAACATATAGCAAATTTACGCTCAGCAGATCACGTTTGGCTTTGTGATTTTAAAAATTAGAGTGGATCGGCCTATTATGAAACTTGATGGTAAAAACATTATATGTATTCGTATATTGCATTTTACGATTATTCAGCTTTTATAAGTGAGTTAAGAGCATTTTTAATTTACGCTATATTATTTACGCATAACTTGCTAAAAAATTTTACCATTGTAAAAAACCAACATTCAAACACAGATAATGTTTTTACCATCAAGTAATAGGTGGATTCACTATAATTATTAAAATCACAAAGCTAAACTTGATATGCAGAGCATAAATTCGCCATGTCACGCACTTGTAAGACGGAGACAACACATGCGGGTGTGGCGTCCTCTTAAAATTACTTTAATTATTTGAATAAAATACCTAAATCCCTATGGAATTATTAGAAAAACTAAATTGTTATTGAAAATATTGAGTCTTCTATAGGTTACCTAATGCCTTATATGCCTAAATGCCTTCAGACCTTCTTACAGGAAATCAGTAAAACAAATATTACCGAAAGTAAATATTTTAAATTTGGAATAATGGATATTAATAGGTAATGTAATGCATACATCGATATTAATTTATTCGAAGGTACCTGTTTTCATTGTTGACTGTAGATATAATATATTGATTATTAACTATAGACTATAGACTATAGGTTTCCCTACAGTATTTAGAAGTATGAATTTGTTATAGGTAGGTTAGCTAGCTAGAATTATTTCATATTTGTCTAGTAAATAATGGGTGTTTAATACTTTATATATATTCGATTATTATATTTATAGACTATAGCCTGTAAATGTATATTATACAAGTTACTAATAGTGCCGTAACCAGGATCTACTGTTGGCATATGATATTATAACTATTTATAAGTAATACTTTTATACTAAATTATTAAGTTAAATATACATTTTAGTTTTCTAAACTATTAACTTTACAGAGTAATTCACCTATGATCACCAATCACCCCCTTATTTTCTTCAATAATAAAGTTATTAACAAACTTTTTAGAATTTATAAATAGATATAGCCATGTAGGTAGGTACTTACAGTTGTAGGAGTGGAGTATTAGGTCTATGGTTTGAGAGGAAAAACAGTGATTTTATCACTATAGTGAAAAACAAAGAAAATAACCTGAAAGTACCTTGTATCTCATATAGGTATGCTATATTGCAATAGTCAAGCATACACAACACACATATACATATTATTTTTATTATATTTCATATACTCAATAAATCATAAAAAAAATTGTACTGAGAACATATTTGAAGATTCTGAACGGCGAGCTCAGAGAATTTGCCCTTTTTTGCACTCCTAAAATGTCTCATGTTATATAGTAGTTAAAATATGATGTATAAAATGTCCTGTATATTGATCAAACTTAAAATTAATAATCTATATTCTCGTCTCAACTCACCAGCTTTTTTCTTTTCGAATTTGCTTAACACTTTTAAAAGTTCTCAACTAGAGACTTCTGGTTACTTTAAACCCCAACTTTTTATGCGAGTATCCCTATACTATCTATAGTATTTTATTTTTATCGCCTGCGAGCAATAAATTTCTTCAAGCTTCAACTTCAACTATTAAATTTCTTAGTCATTATATGAAATTGAGCCATACTTAACACTGGGGTAGGCAGGAAAATAAATTTAAAACGTAGTATACCTCATACTTGTATACATTAGACACGGTGTCATTTGTGGGACACTATTTATTTTTTGTCATATCCTCTCAAACTTTTATTTTCAAATCTCAATACTTGTGTTGTTCATTAGCATGATTCTAAAGATTAAAATTGTTTTCTACAGCAGTAATTATAAGTTCTGTGTCCATTAAGTTCATAGTGAATATAATATAATAATATACAGTTGGTACGACTTTTAAGTTTTAAGTTTAAACTTTTACTACCTATATATAGCCATATAATAGGACATAAATATTTAGTTTTGTTCTAATGTTTTAAGTACTCGATGTGTATGTAATCAGCCGGAGAACTAATTGTATGAAAAATGAAAAGCATTTTTCAGAATTTGATCAGCGCGCGTACTTTGATGGTAAAACATCACAACGCATGCGATGTAGCATATACTACTAGGATGCATCCTCTTAGAAACATGACGCACGTACACTGCAAGTTGCAACAATAGCTAAATAAAATAACTATATATGAATTTATAACACGCTGCAAGTATAGCCTATAGGTATAAGTATATTATTTTATTAAAATCTCAAGTCTCAACACATTTACACACGTCGGTATGCTGATATTATGTTATGTAGATGTTGTAGAGGATTTCGTTATTTTCACGATGAGTACTTTGCGTACTTGTAGAAATATAGAGGTAACATGCTTAACAGCTATCTCCGTTGACTGTATAATACGATTAATAAATAACAAAACATATTAATGTACCTATATTATAAAGTCTATAATAATATTAATAGGCAGTAGGCAGCACGTATTAGGTACCGCGATAAGCAATAGATTGGCAATCCATTTTTTCAAATAAATCGATTTTAATTTTTCATCAAATAGGTACTCGAGAATTCGAGATATATTGTTATGCTTGCGGCGTACACTCAAACTTATAATAATATATTACTAGGTATATTAGTAATTATTGTCACGTAGAGTTTTAATGAATTATATTCTGATGAAGGAATTATATTATTTATATCATATGAGTAATTTGTACTCACCTGCAGTCACCAAACATTTCAACAATATACCCAAACCTAATTTAAATACTATGTTGAATCTTGACTTTTTCATAATACAGCTATATGCTTATCACTGATGCCATAATATATACCATCATCATCATAAATTATAATAAAATATAAGAACACGAATAGCACCCGTTAAACTTTTCGTCTTTATAAGGGGGGTACATCAGTACACGTGTATTATTACATCTCGTTCAGATAGATACAATTAAAAAGTAGTAAAAAATAAAGACATGTTTTATAACATCAAAAGTTTGTCAGTTCTTGAGAATTCGCATATGATGTATAGTAAGTTTAGAGTGAAGCTCGTCATTGAATAGTTCACATTATGAATAGAAAAACAATTTTTATAAATTTTGTTAATTATTTCTACACTGCTTATACAATCCGTTGATACAAACTTGAAACATATATAAGTTTTTAAGTTTAGCAAAGCGGTATTCAAGACTAAAATCCCCCCCCCCCGATTTAATTGACGTGAAAACGCTTCTGAGTCCACTCCAGTGCCTGCGGATATTTAATAATCTATTGATACTATTATAATCTATATATAAAAATTAAGTGTTAAAAATGTATGTGCCTAATAAATCGAGAATTGCTGGGCCGAGTTGGCCGATTTTTTTTTTGTTGTGTTCGTAAAAAAAGGACAAGGTTCTTATGAAAGAAAATTGTAGGAAAAGTAGAAAATTTGGATGTTAAAAAATACAATTGCTCCAGAAAAAAATAAACTAAATAATAATAGTGTAATGCAAGGCTGGGCAAGTTAATGATTTTTTTTAACTCAGTTAAGTTAAGTTAATATGCACTAATAACAAAAAGGTATAAGTTAAAAGTTAATACACACTTTTTGTTAACTTTTTATTAAGTTAAAAAAAAATTAATTTGTTTATACAATGCTAGGGTACTTAATTTTTAGGGGGGTTTGGAGCGAATATTGCTGACTTTGAAGGATAAATCTGCCGACTGTATACTTAATATTATAAAATAATTATAGGGATCAAATAGTTATGAAATTGCGTATTTTTTTTCTATTTATTCATTTTAATGCTCACCTAGAGAAAAAATTGATTCATATTCTACTGAATCAAAAAATACTATTTTTATTTATCATATATTAGGGTTTTTATTTTTAATGTATATATAATGATATTTTAAGAACATCAATGCATATACTTTCTTAATAAATATACAGTAAATTTAAGAACATGACTAAAATAGGTTAAGTTAGAAACATAGGTTACTAACCTAAGCTATAAGAACATTCATTTTTAATTAATAACTAATAAGGTTAGGTTAGTAATTAGGCAACTAACCTAACCTAACTTCTAAATTTGACTTTTATGTACATATCGAAATATTCTGCTTTCAAAAATGAAATTAAAACTGAATGTTATAATTTAAAAAAAGGTGGGTATTTGGATGTCGCTCTGCTGTACATTAGGTTACAAGTGGGTTACTGTATAACGGTTGGTATTAAATTTGAATTCAATGATATAATAATATCATTGTATACGGCAAACAATTCTGAGCGGTGATGGTTTGTCAGCGTGGATTTATATTGTTATTACTTCTTCTTAATACGGTATAGGTAGCCGGTAAGTTGAATTAATATTATAAAATTACAACAAAATAACTAAAATCATTATTCTTGGATATTTAATATGTAATTCTGCGTTTTATATTTTTCGGTTACAGAATTAACTATAGTTAACTATAGTATACATACTATTACGTGCAACCTTGTTTTAAATTTTCAATCCTTAGCTATAAAAATTTAACATTTTATACATTTTTGACAACAAAATAATTATTTTATTTTAAATTTGATAAATGTTGTCGAAATTCTAACTTTACAACGCAAATAATAAAATATAAGAAAATCGTTACATAAGAAATCGAGTGAATATCCAATGTTGTAATAGTATGAACTTCAAACGCTTATAAAAATTTAATTTGATTTGTTTGTAGACATTTTTTTTTTTTTGATTAAGGTATAGAAACCTATGAGAAATCTTAAAATGAAAAAATGTTATGAATTTCTAACTCAAAATAATTTGCACATTTTCGTGAATTTTACGTATTTTGTCAATATTTGAACTTTAATTCATATAAAAAAAATTGCGACAGTGGATTTTCAAAATTTTTGTCTTTGAAACAATATATTAGGATCCTTGAATTAAATCGTCAAGCTTTTTTACCCAACAAATATAATTTTATTGACATTCATAGAATAAAAAAACTAAAAAAACTAAAACTGAAAATGTCTGTAAATAGTTCAAAACAAACCAAAGTTTTTGAAAATGTTATCGTATAAAAAATGCTAATATAAACATTAAACAACTAGAGAAAATGTCATGTATCTACGTTTATTTTGTTTATTTTGTCAAAAACCGATTTTGCGTAAAAATTCCTGTTTTTCACAGCGCTTTTGAATATTATTTGGAATTTTTTACTTTTGACCACCCCAAAGTACCTACCAACTAGATTCACTTTCTTACCAGAAAATATTGGACTGTTGAAGAAAATCTTAGCATTTTTACTGTCCTAAAAGGTGATGACAGACACACAAAAAAAAACACACATTGTAAAATTAATACATTCATCGCTCCGCTCAGAATCTATAAAAGTTGGATTTTCCGATTTCTAAAAATTGCCGACTTGTACTTACAGTTGACGACATTCAGGGGGTGTCAAATTAAAAACAATTATTCATTAAATAATTTATTACAGTAAAAATTGGGTTTTTCATTTCATTTGAAAACCAGAAGTGTAAAGACTGCAGAATATTCTTTAAGTACCTACCTTTTTTTTTTTTTTATTAGACAAAACATAGTATTTTCAATCTGTATTTACAAGTTATACATTAAGTAAATGTGATGATGATTGATTGGCATGAAGGGGAAGTCGCCCATTGGCGGCACCCCATAGAGTACCTACCTACTACAAAAATTTGAAAAAATGATCTTTCCAAAAAATATATTCTGATTCTAAAAATCAGAATTCAAATAAATTTATTAGAGAAAAAATAGGGAATAATGATGATGCTTGGTGAATCACTCTGTTTATAACATTTCAACATTTTTCATTGGTGTGCGGTTTACTGACTGAAACACTTAATTGCGAAAAACAACACTCATAATTGACTGTCTTTATATATTTTACGTGTTTAGCTTAAGTGTATAGGACATAGGTTCTTTGTGTGTGGTGTGTGTCCATTTGTGTACACTACGCACTGTACACGCTATTATCTAAACGTTAAGTAATATTATGCTAATTATTATTAACAATTGACAATTATCGAAGTACCCAGTATTATCAATTACCCACAGTAGAGTGCATTAAAAAAATAAACTATTTAAGAATTATAGCATACGCATAATTGATCATGTTCGTTTTGCTTCTATAATTATTACACTTATTAGTTATTTTTAATAACATTGTGTATATGCAATATGCGCGTGCGTTTTTGCCGCCACTCGCATTGGAGTGTACGCAAATCTGTTGGTTCAATATTTTATTACGCAGTTAAACTAGATATGCGTATTCGTACATCGTATATGGCTTCTGCATAACTCCTTTTATTGTTATTATGAATAAATATAATTAGTTATAATAATGTATACGTTTTTATAGCATTTATTACTTAAAGCATTTAAAACCAGTTCTGATTTGTCCTCGCAATGTAGGTACCTACTATATATTACGTATATTACGTATATTGCGATTCGCGAATATATAACATTTTTTTAAACTGTTTAAATGACGGTCGAACGGTCCACTATTATCGTTAATAGTATTAGCGGAGTATAAACACGTACAATATGGACTATAGAGTATATTATAATATCGTGTACAATGACTACAATGTATATACTGTATACATAATATATATATAAAAATATAATATGTAGATAAACAGACATGTAGTACATAGTAGGTACACACAAACATAGCACACATACGTACCAAATACCAATAATACCATTCGGAATTCATACCCCAGGCACATAAAAATACAATATTATACACTATTTAGTGTGATAATTTCAAGTTTTCGTGTATATTTTGTTTGAACTAGTAAATTCGTATGAAAAATTAACATATACTTTGGCTGAAAATACTTATTATACCACTCCCCCGCCATATATGATAGGGGTTTGGATGCGTGTTGGTTTAACCAGCTGGCAGCTATATATTATATTATATAATATGCATGTATATACCTATTTATAGTATAATATACTATATACCTACGTTTGTCGTTTAATACTTTAATTTAATGCTACCTAGTATAATATAGATTAAAGGTATAAACTTATGTATTGGTAAGAATTTTTTTAATATATAAAATATAATTATCGAGCACGACGATAGTGGCGTGAAGCTAAGTAAAAAAAAGCGAGTAGCCACTAATGTATATTAACAGGAGCCAGGGTTAAAGCATTGAAAACCCATGCTAATTTGTCCTAATACATGGCCAGCTCTACAGGGTGAACGGCTGAACATATAAGGCCATAATATAAGGTATCAATCGATCATAAATATTGTGCTGATGCGGAAGGAGGAACTTGCAAGCAGATTGGTTGTATGGTTTAAAAGTTACAACCAAAAATGTTCAAGTACTTTTAAGTCTGATTTTTCGTACCTATGTGACGAAAATATCATACAATATTTTAATATTGTCCCCGCGATCCGCCGCTTATCCATCCCACTACTCTCGTTGCTGCGGCAATTAATAATAAATAAGATTCGGGACTTGTTGCATTAAAAATAATCGAAATATGCTTAAATATTTACAGCTAAATTTTGTACTATTTTTGAAAAATCCATTTAACATTACAATCTTGAAAATTAAAAACTCAAAATGTAGTAGGTAGTAGGTAGGTACATAAACATAATAAAAATAATTTATACATGGGTTTACTAATTTGAATATATTATATTAATTAATATGATGGACAGTGGACACTATTACATGTTTTGGGCATTTTTTAACTGTTGTGAAATAAAATAACTAAATTTAAAAAAAATATATAATGGGATAATAAATAACGAATAACGTGATATGCGAACACCGTGATAAACGAACACGTATCTACTGATTTTCATTTCTTCGTACAATCTAGATGTCAATTATTTTTAACACAATTTTGTGTTTCGAGGATATTTCATTTTTTTGTTGTCATAATACTCAATGAGGCAGTGGCGTGGTGAACATTTATAAACCATGATACCCAGCATATATTTCAGTACCTACCCACTCTTTATCCCCTTAATATAATATGTAGTACATATAATTATTATGTGACTGTAAATATTTTAATTTTTGTTTTATGTTATTGGTTACCATACATTTAGGAAAAAAAATGCAAAATATGCACAAACATGCTAAAAATTGCACAAATATGAACTTTTCATAAAATATAACGAAATATGCAAAAATATGCAAAATTCAAACTTGGTATTTAATTTTAACATTTCATAAAACAAATTTACAACTTACCTAGAATAAACTACGACCACTGCAAAAAAACATGCAAATGCAAGACGTCCCGAACCTTATAGTAATAACATATAAACAATATGAATATTAAAAAGAATAATAATAATATATATTATATTATTTATACAAACATGTATAATACATAAATAAATAAAGCGTAGCCTTGAGTATTATTAGATAAGTATTTAACGACCAATTTCAAATTCAAAATTCATCTTCTGTAGCTACCATCATAAATTTACATAAGTGTTTTAAAAAAACTTATTACTTAATATTTTATCATATAGCACGCGTTATTACTAAATATGTAGTGTATAAATAATCAGTTAATCAAGTGTTTTAAAGTCTTTAAGGTAAGTTAAATTATTAAGCAGACTCTTTAAAGATAAATGATATCTATCATATATGCTTCAAATACTTAACTAATAATTATATCACAAGAGCCATTTTTTGTGTTTGTATACACGATAAGTAGGTAGTCGAAATAATGCATTAATTTACAACTTCAGTATCTTGTTCGATGGAAAAGTGAATCTAGTTGGTGCATTCGGGAGGCCAAATAAGACAATAGTTTTCAAAAGCACCAGGAAAAACAACATAAAAATTAAGGAAAAACGGTAATATTTAAGCAAAATCAGTTTTTGACAAAATCGATTTTGGTTTTTGGTATAACTTTAAAATAAATGATCGTATATACATGCAATTTTTAGTGGTTCCTTATATTAGCATTTTCTATACACGATATAATTTTCAAAATATTTGGATTTGTTTTTAACTGTTTACGGACATTATCAATTTTCATTTTTTTCAGTTTTTTTTTTCTATGAAATTAAAATGTATAATAAAATTTTATTTGTTGGGTAAAAAAGCTTGGAAATTTAATACAAGGCTCTTTATATATTGTTACAATAATGACATTAGAAAAATATTAAAAATCCATAGTCACATTTTTCTATTATAAGCATATAAATTTTAAATCTTGATAAAATACATAAAAATCACGAAAATGTGCAAACTATTTTGAGTTGGAACTTTAGAAGTTCATAAAAATTTTCCTTTTTAAATCAAAGATTTTAAAACGTGTTACAAGATTCCTTATAAGGTTATCTACCTAAGTAAAAAAAAAAATGTCTAGAAGCAAATTAAATTCAATTTATATGAGGGTTTGAAGTTCATATTTTTACAAGATTAGATATTCACTCGATTTCTCATGTAGCGATTTTGTTATTTTGTTGCAATTCAAAAACGAATAACTGTAAATACATGATAATTTCACTGAATGTTTATATTCTCATTTTATTTTTTCAAAAATTATTTTATGTTTAAATTTGGACGAAATCACTTATTGAATAAACAAGAATAATGATTTTATTTATTTTGTTGTAGTTTTATAACATTAATTAAACTTACCGGTTTCCGTATTAATAATAAATAAAATATAAAATATCCACATTGACAAATCGTCTCCGCTCAGAATATTGTTTTTGTATACAATTAAATTATATCATTGAATTCGAGTTTAATACCATCCATTATGCAGTGACCTTCTTGTAACCTACTGTACAACAGAGTGACATCCACTTATCCACTTTTTTTTTACAAGGAGTGGCGGAGTGTTTTTGTTGTGATAAATTTATAGGTACCAATATGTCCTTTATACGTCCTTTCCCCTTTAGATCCAATACATGTACATATGTAGCTATAACCGTAGAACTTAAAACGGGGAGTTTCAGTAATATTACTACCAAATATAGGTTCCGTGTGGGGTTAGAGAAAATTACTATCCAGAAAATTTGCGTTTAATGGAAAATACGTTATCTTGATTTTTTCGTAGGTGCAATTACACTTCCGGTACAAGCCGATGCATATATATTTTATTGACCAAATGTATTTCTTTAAATTTCATTTGAATTTTAGTTTCAGAAGCAGGCAGCAATTCAAAATAATATAAACTTTTAAAATAATTATTTTACGACTTAAATTTTAATAAGAGGATACACGACACTACGACAGTAGTATATTAACCTAAACTAGCAATGTAGCCAATGTAGGTGATAAATAAGAATTCTATGATAGCTAGGTAGGTACTAGGTTAATAAAATTACAAGATAGGGAACATCACTTACTTTTTAGGTTTATAAGCATGAGTTAGTATTTAGTAATAATACTATACTCATTAGGCTCAACTAGGGTTAAAATACTGGGAACTACAGCCCGCCTTACAAAATGATTAATTTAAAACAACACAACACATAGGCGTCTTATATCTATACCAATAAGGAATTTTTTTTTGGGGGGGGGGCTAAATCGTAGTCAGGTGGGGGGCTAGCCCCTCGTAGTTGCGTCACTGATATACTAATTTAACGGTTCAACAAACAAATAATTTTATAACGGTTCCAATCAATTATGAGTATTTAATATAGACTTAGACTAGCCAATATTAAAAAATATGTACCAAAATAAAAAGGTTGATAAATTTTGTTTAAATGGTATAATATATAATAACACAATATGGAGCTATAGTTTCTTGCTTTGTATTAAAATACATTCCAAAAACGGGATTTTAGCTCGCTCACAGTGAGCTTTCCTTAATTGTTTTAAAACTACGAACCAGGCAACATTTTTTAAATTAAAATACGATAAGAATACCAAACAATTTATTTGAATAATTTTGAAACTTTGCTAATTACAACCTTTTATGTATAGTTTTATAACTGGTGATTGGTGAATATTGAATTGTGTTACTTCATATACAAATGTTTGTTTAGATATAAATAATCACGTTTTTAATAACTGTTGGGGACGTTTATAGCTCACAATGATTAATGAATTAAAGAAAATTATTAAAACTAAAATATTCAACAAAAAAATAAAAAAGTAAAATTATAATAGTAATAATAACATCAAACAAAAATAAATTATAATAAAAATTAAAAATACTCCAATACTTGTTTTCATAGGTACTTACAAAGAAATTAAAAATTATAAACACTTATAATTTATAAATACAATTGTTTTCGGAGGCAGGTAAATTCAATATAATATATATATATAATAAGGTTTTCACACTTTATAGACATATATTTTATCATTATTATTTTTACATCAATAAATGTGTAGTTAGCTTTATACATAATGTCATTGATGAAATTAATATATTACAATTAGGTAGTATTTATAGTTAAAAATACTTAATATCCAATCTCATAACCTTCTACAAAAATGGAAAATAAAAAATCTCTCCCCTATGCGACTGCGGACAAATACAAACCACCAGACAAACTGTGGAAGAATGTCAAACTAGATACAAAGGAGGAATTGAGGGACTTCACAAGGCGATGGCGAAGCAATGGATAGGTTGTCTAAGATTCACGTTCGCTTTTAAATATAATTTGAGCTTTTATTATTATTATTTTGTTATTGTTAAATTTATTAGTATATTGTAAATCTATCTACTCTAGTCCTCGTTATTTTGTTAATTTAATGTTTATTTAGTTTTGTTTTCACCAATAAACCTACGCCATATGAAAGAAAAAAAAAATCTCAAAAAAGAAAAAATACAATTTTACCTAAACATAATGGCATTTTATGTGGCTTATAAAAAATAATTTTCAATTTGGTAAACTACAAGTTTCAATACAAATAAAATGTTTCATTTTAACGATAAATATTATACTATATATTATACTACATATTATATTTTTGTTCTGTGTACACTATAAATATGTTTTAAATGTATCTGAAACACCTTCTTTAGTTAATAGAACCTTGCCCCAAGGAGTTAAATCATAGCCTCTCTCTGTATACAAAAAGGGTCCAAATATTACTCTCCCTAAATTACTTTCATTTCTTTTTAAAAATCCTTTTTCTTTTAAACCAATTACTACATAGCCATTTGCGGTGGAATTTAAATCTAATCGTATAGCAGCTTTATATTCGTATGTTGCCTTAGGGTCATTTTTTGTGTTGGGCACTGATGGTGATTGATATTCCTTGATGCGTTTGCCCTTGCTAAAATATGCTATTTTCACAAAAGTTCTGGATTTTTCTAAACAAATATATTATTTCATTATTCAAAAATATATTAGAGAACGTTTTATTAAGAAAATTACAGGTTTTAAATCATACAATATAATTATATAAATATAATACTTAATAATTAATATAGTTAGGTATATTATTATTTTACTAACCGTGGGGCAGATTTAAATTGTTAGCTTCATGGACCACTATATGCAAAGTTTCTTGTTGTTTTTTATAACTTAAACTGATATTGATATTGCAAAGATTTATATCAGGCTGTAGACAAACAATTATAGGTACATACATACATACATAAATAAAATGTCTACAAATATTTGTACCACACTAATTATTAGACATTATTTTATTATAATACCTATTATTCCATTCAACATTTAAACACTTACCCAAGAATGTTTATAGAGTTTAACACTTTGAGCGCCGTCGTTACTTGGTGATATATTGTCTAAATAAAATAAAGCATGACCAACTGCATCATACTTTCCTTGATATTCATGATCAAAAACAGATATCCTAAATAAATTATGACATAATTAAAATACACACAAAACATTCTCAATAAAATATTATTTACCTCAAAACTTTGTTTGTAATACACTTGGTACTAATAAAGAAATCTTCATTTACAACGGGGCTCATAGCAGCAGCAATAGTTTTACTAGTTTTTGTAGATTTTTCCTGAGGCAAAAGCGTGAGTTTCAAAACTGTCTTATATGGTCGTTTATCTTTTCCTTTTGGCGCTAATCCATCCAAGTTTTCCACACGAACAAACAGTCTATTTTGTTTTAAAAAAAATGTTTTAAATTTTAGTTGTTTTATCATTACATTTTAAATAGTATTATTTAAAAACATATTGACTTAAAATAATTTAATTGTACCCTAATGCTTAATACGTTTTATACAATTATAATAAAATATCATACACTTCGTGTCTTCATATTAAGATACATATATATATACACAAACAGGCCCACAAAATAAGTATAATTATTGGGGATTCTAACTGCGATTGCGAAAATTGGGGACAAACCAAAACGCTAGGCACAATACAGTGATGGAACGAATTAGAAGCTTGGGCAGAGAGAAACAAAATTACTTTAATTCACGATAATAAACTTCCTCCGTCAATAATATAGTGGGTGGTGGCAACTCCTAGACAACATTTTTGTGGACGAATCCCTTCAAGCCTTGACGATTTTAGTTAATTTGTTGTAATTAAAAAAATTGTACTATAGAGACTTGAAACTTTTCACCGTTACTAACATTAATATTTTCTGTATGCAATGAAATATCCGAGATACTTGGACTTATTCTAAGTTATTTATACCGTACCTATTCACATCATTATACGGTACAATAATCTTATTTAGAATTATAAGTTAATAACAATAATACCACATGGCATTATGTCAGCATGGCACATGACATTATGATATTAACTAATAATAAAATAATAAGTTCTTGGAAAAATGTAATAATTCAATCTACGCGTATATTACTAGTTGAAAAATAAATTGCTAATATTTTTATAAATAAACTATAAAATATTCTTAGAAATATAGAAGCTGACACACCGCTCTTCGTTTGGAATCGTAGTTTGCATGCAGAGAATAAATCATTGAATTTAAATTTAACACATCCATTACAGTGACCTATTTAATGACGTATAGGTAGTACCTATACTTGAAACCTAAACTTACCAGGTTATACTATAATTTATACAACAGAGTGACTTCTCCGGTTTTATTTAGTACCTACCTAATAACTTTGCAGCCTGCTGCATGTATAAAGGGTTTATTAATAGTAAGGTTGTTGACATTTTATTGATAACATTACTTTTTTGTGTGTTGATCGTATGTAATTTTAAAATTAACGTTCCCATAAGCTTGTTCTTGGTGTGCATTAGGATCAACCGGAGGCGCATTGTCTACTGGTGTTTTCCAAGTATTCGAAACCATCTCACTAGATTTTGATCTTATTGAAGTCAATCTACTAGTGACATTAATCATAGATGTTGCAACTGATCCAAAACGATGAGGACGCGCAGTTGAACTTGATGTATTGTCGTCGGCACTTTTTGACGATAATGCAAAACTATCGGAGTCTGTAGTTGAGGTCATATCCTAAGATTAAAAATCAATGTATTGTTATTAGTTAATTAGTTTTTAATCGAAAGAGGAAACTCCCTTTTTACCTGCATACTCTGAGATTTAAGCCAACCTGTAGTTTCTTTACATGACGCAGGAGAAAGATAATCCATCTTATCCTCTTTTTTGGAAAATTCTTTTTTACCAGATGTTAAACTCTTAAAAAAATAATAACGATAAAAACGCACTACCAGTAGTTTGGACGTCAATATCTAAACAATTTTCTATATTCTTGTACAGGTTATTCTTGAGTTTTTACACTTTAAACATATTACCGTCGTTTATATTCGATATATTTTAATGTTTAACTTTGTACAGCGACAATAAAGTATTTAAAAAAGAAATTCTATATTTCATTTGAAAACCATACCATAGTCATTAGTCAACCCTATGCACTTCAAGAAAATCCTTGTTGAAGATTCATAATTAAATATTATGATAATATTATAATTTTGCAGCTCATAGCAATAATCATGATAAATATCATTGTGGTTCAATTAACATATTTTTAAATGTTCAGTCATGCTTTATATAATAATATACTTTTAATCTTCTATATTATTTATAAATTATACATGCACATTTAAATAAATATATTTAATAAAAATATAAAAAAATTAACTGTGTATTTTTTAAGTTTTCAAGAATCTATACATCCTACCGGGTATAATATTTTAAGTATTTTAATACCTAACTCACCAAGTCTGGCGTGGAAGTAGAACCAGCTCCCGCTGTTATAGGCTGTAACATCATCATACTGACACCAGCTAGGGTTTGGAATGAATTTGGGGTTTTTGGATCTTTGAGTTTATTCATTGGTTTTCCCCATTTCCCTCTTTTCTTCATGGTTTGTGTTTTCGGCGGAGGGTCATCGTCTTCGCCATCGCTCGTAAAACCTGACACAGAAAGTCCATCCTCGTCGTGAGAAATATGTCGACCAAAACTGTAATATGGTGGTATTGTAGTAATAATTAATTTAGTACGAGGTTAAGTTGTGTGCTCGTAGTTAATGTATTATTTATGTACACGAATCTATATATGCAATGTAATCGTTAAATTGTTTTCGTCATTATTTTATAAGTATACCAACCTCGATATCTTTTGGACAGTGTAGTGTTCGGTACTGCCGGCAACCGAGTTTCCATTTTCCAACAGCCCTAGATTGAGGCCCACGTCTTCGGAACGACGACCGAAACCAAAATAAAATAAACAGCATCGGTAACAATTTTTGAACATTTCAGTATAATTTCACTCTGAAAAAACGAATAAACCATTGACACTCTGGTGAAAAAGTTTCAAAATCAAACCATCTGTTTGATATCATTTTGGCAAACCGCAAACGTACTATAACTTGTACCTGCAGCTAATCGAGATTAGTCTATAAACCATTTTTAAAAATATCTGTCATTACTTAATAGTTAATAAATAAAATCAACTATAGTAATTTACTTTAAAAAAGTTACACGAGAACATAAAACATTAAAAAAATAAAGAAAGAAAGAATTTGATTTTGTGTACCTCTACTCGCGAATACATTCAAAATTGACTATTACTACCTAAAAACACTCTTGAATATACTGAAACCTCAATGTAGACAGATGTTTCGGTCAACTGTGTAAACAGTTCAGTATATTATGCAGGCGAACATCGGTGTATTGGCCCCTATCGGCATAAAAAAACTACACAAAAGTATACCATGTTTATCGGCATAGGAAGTACCTATCTTTTTATGGCGATTGTTTTATATTTATAACCAATCTGAACCATGCAGTATACCAGCTATTATGTATATTTATTATTTATTTATTTTTATACACAAATAATATCTCATAGGACCGACGTGTCGCATTGTGATAAAAATAATATTGTATGTTGTTAAAAAAATCCATGTATTCACCTATAAAATTCGTTATTTTATAACTAAAATTTCTAAATATTATATTATGTGCATATAATATATGATGTAAGATTAGAGCTCTTGGCACTACGCCACTACGCACAAGTTGCACTCGAGTGGCCTATCATAATTTATCATCATTGTTTTCGCATAATAATATCACATATGACATTGAAAAGAGGCTTTTGAGATGCCGCTTAAAAAAGTCAAACATGTTCCTTTGTTTGCACAGACTCTCCAGATTTTCCAGTTCTAGATCTCTATATTTCAATATATACCTACCTCGACTTTAAGGTAGAATATTATAATTACACTTTTATTAATTTTATTTTATTATTTATGTACACACTGCTAAATATTTTATAGTTATAAATAGAAATGTATAGCCAATTAATGTGGTCTGTTAAATGTTAATTTAAAGTTTAAACCTATCAAATATAAATATTGATGATTTATTATATAATGTCGTAGAGTCTATAATATAAGTGGTGATTTTTAAAATAGCCTGGCAAAATCTGACGAATTTCGTTTCTTTTAATGTAGGTATGCAATTTAGACTAAAAAAGTAGACTAAACATTTGTTTTTAACCATTTTATGACCAGTCTATTTTTTAAAATAATATAAATTATAATCGTAAATATTATATTATAATAATGGCCCATCTCACCACTGAGGATAACAGCTTTTATAGATAATGATGGAGTAATATTATAATATAAGTATACATTTATACATTTTATAATATTTTTGATAGGTATTTCCATAAAAACTGCGTCATATTTCACTATAGTTCAAAAACATAAATAGACATATACCTAATGTTGGTAATTATTAATTAATAAAATAATAATAAAAATATAAATAGCAATAAATTAATATATATAAAGAAGAACAACTAAATGGAATAGATAAATAAATAGACTACATTATTATTACACTGGTACATTACATAGACTGTAAGTCACTAGTATTATTTACCAACCATAAATTAATAGTGTTTGTATATTTTATAAGACATACTGTTAATAATTTGCACCGGAATATCATTCAGTAATCTCAAACCCTAGCGTAAAACATTATCTTTATTTCCTGTAAAAGCAATTTTAATATAAAAAAGTGGGTAAGTGGGTATCACTCTGCTTTACAGTAGTTTACCAACAAGTGGGTTACTGTAATGAATGGTGTTAAATTTGAATTCAATGTTATAAAATCATTGTATACGAAAAACTATTTTGAGCAAAGATGAACTGCCAGCATATAATTTTACTAAGTAGGTATATTTTATGATATTATTGCGATTAGAGTAATTAATTTTAGTATTATATGTATTAGTATAGG
This sequence comes from Sitobion miscanthi, assembly GCA_008086715.1. Lineage (NCBI taxonomy): Eukaryota > Metazoa > Arthropoda > Insecta > Hemiptera > Aphididae > Sitobion > Sitobion miscanthi. The sequence continues at coordinate 13,582,955 of CM017802.1, forward strand.
TACCTATCTACTATCTATTACAGTAGGTTAAATTAATTTTTGCCAAAAAAATTACATTTGAAAATACCATTGTGCGTATAAAATATATTAATATACTGTAAAAGTTTCATATACCCAAGAATAATATTTTTAAATTACAACAAAATAACTTAAGTCGTTATTTTTGGTTTTAATATCTAATCTCATCCAAATTTGAATTTAAAACGTCCGTAAAAATAACTGTGTTTATATATTCATTAAAATTTTTGGTTACAGTATGAACTATATATTTATAAGAATTTTCGATTTAAATTTTCAATCCTTAGCTAAACAAATTAAACATTTTATAATTTTTTAATTGTATTAATTGATCATTTTTAAGATATTGATAAATTTTGTAAACATTTGAACTTTAAATAGTGATAAAAAAAATGTATCTTTAATATTTATCAACTGCTATTAAAACAACTTATAAGGATCCTTGTATTACATTTTCAAGCCTTTTGACCAAATGAATAAAATTATATTGACATTTAAAGAATAAAAAACTAAACAACTTGCAAATTTAAATTGTCTAGAAATAAATAATAATACTAATAACTAGTCGGAACTATCCTAACTATATAGGATGTATTGAGTTACTAATTACATAATGTAAAGTTATAGGTATATTTTGTACATGTATAGCCATATAGGTAGGTAGGTACCTACCAAATAAAGTAATGTTATATAAATTATGTGATTGTACTATTGTAAAACCTGACATTTTAGTTCATAATATTCTAAACGAAACGAGACAATAATGAGTAATTGAATAATATATTATTTTTGTATACCTATTACCAGACAATTCCAGATTAATATTATAATAACGATGTTATAGCTGTTCAAGTCATTTTAATAAATAAAACGATTTATTATACGATTTATTCATCGGTAAAATACTAAAATTTAAACAGCTCAGAATGTGACGATGATAAATCACTGTCGAATTTTTAAACGACCGTCGTTTCTTTTTTACACTCGTTTGATACACCCACTCAAAACTTCAGCACACACAATAATATGTGTACAAAATGACGTAATATATAATATTATCATATATTTTTTATTTATCATACCATTATATTGTATACCTATAACAGTATCACTCAGTATGTCAGTAAACGTATACCAGACTGCACGTGCGATAGGTTTTTCATGGATCCTTGAAAGTTAGGTAGGTACCTATTTATTGAAATCAAATACTGACGTTTCATATTTGTTATATTGTTATACATTTAAAACGGTTTTCTAATGATTCGCTATTATTGTTTTACATTATAAATGTCAATAGTTTATTATTCTTGCGGAGTGCATTTATAGATACCTATATAATATTAATATAGCCCTGCATTAGGTGGTAAATGTGTGATATAGGTACTAGCTGACACAGTGACACGGCAACGCTTTGCTATTGTTAGGTTTTTGTGATTGTTTTTGGGTGTAACACGCTGTGGAAGCAATGTTTTTAAGTGTAAATGATTTTATATTTTAATTTTTAGCCATCCTGACCGGCATTGTCCGTGAGATTCGCTTGTGATTATGCGAGCAGTATATTAGCGGTTGATCGCGGACACAGCGTGATGCTTACCGCGCCACTACCATCGTGCTGGATAAATCATATTATTAATAAAGTTATATAGTATTATTGTGTAATTACAATTTTTTTCTTTTAAGACTCGTTCAAGGCAGATTCAGTGTACTTACAATAATATAACATAATGCGACTATACGGGTTTTATTAGTATTTAGTTCTGTGAATTATTCATATGTTCATATTTCAACTAACTAGATAAACACAAATCCGTGATGAATTCGAAATAATCCGGAATAACAAAAACTATTTAAACTTTAAAGCGATCATTGCAAATCATTTTAAGTTTTAAATATTTTAAACTGCTATATTATTTATAATTTATTTATAGTATAAAGATATAGGGGCAGTAGGGTGTAGGTATATAGCCGTATATCAGAGGCGTATTAAAGATTTGGCGCCCCTTTTTTTCTCAATTTCCTAGTACTCATTGACAAAAAAAACTTTTAAGCCCCCTCTAGTTTACATTTTACTTTTTCTCTCTGTTAAAAATGCAAGGCTTGAATCGGTATAAACCGTTTTAAAACCGAAACTGAAAAAAATAGCGACGGCGCCCCTTTGAGGACTCAAAATTTGGCGCCCCGGGACAATTGCCCCCCGTCGCCCTATAATTAGGTATCTTAGTACCTACCTAATTTTAAAAGTATGTATGTCGCCTAAACTTGCCTCCTTAACATAACAAATTTTACGTTTAAAATAATTCATTATACTTTGTTATTTTCAATATTATGGTAGTATTTTTAAACAAGTTGTGAGTATTTTAAAATTTATAATCTTAAAATTAAAATATTTAAAAATCCTACGTGGGTCTGTAAATTTGATAAAGTAGATATAGGTATGTATATATATTTTTATGTTATCACTTTTAGAGGTCCCTAGGCGATTGTCTGATTTACTAGGTGTATACTATTAAAAATAAGTAATAATAACAGAGTAAAATTAATTATTCTAAACGTAACTTTTGCCATGGTTTGCACTTATGCGTTAGACTTCGATAACTACACATCATGAGGGTTCTCTTAAGTGGTTATGACTTATGGATATACAATTTTTAGCACATAATATTAAGACAGGAAAATATAATATACATGTAGTATCTAATATATAACCATTTAACTTATTATATTAGTACTTATGCATATAGGTACGCATTAATATTTAATACAGTATATATATATTATATACAATTGTAAGTATTTATATAAATGTAGCTGGTTGTATAGGTACACGGAAACAGTTTAGTTACAGAATAATTATCAATAAAATTAACAATATTTTTAAAAAGCTACTAGGTATGGAGGTGGTTGTTCTCTTCACCCTCCAAAACCTTTTATAAAGACGCGGGCGATGATGAGTGATGATAATGATGACACATACCACATGGTCACATTGACATCTAAAATATAATATTTTATTTATAGAGATAAGTAATATTTATCAAACTATAGGTATAGTATTTATTTTAAAGACATGTATCTACTTATACTCTATAGGCTATATATTATGGTATAGGTGTACAACTGTATGTCTGTATACTATAATATGGATATTGCAGGATATAGGACATGCTACGTGTAATATATGTACCTAATATATGTATAGTATAGTATTATAATGTAATTATGGATGTGGAGAAAAAAACCTATGATTTTGTTGAGCGATAAAAATGGATATAGATTGGTAGGTGGGTATAGGTATTACAATCTACGTGCGTTCCTTTCACACTCGCGGTATAAAATAAAAGTAATTTACGGTTTTCTTTTACATACATAATATTAAAATAAACGAATGAATAAACTGACGTGCCCTATAAATCTTTTTACGTGTACGCCACTTACGTATAAAACATATTATGTATAGGTACGTGAGATACATACCACATACCCGCTTCGAGGGTGCAGATCGCTGCTATTGCAATTTGCAGTAGGTACGACCTTTTATAGTATAGACGGCTGAATCGTCGGTGTGACGTCCGCCGTCCCCGCTGACAAACAGCAATAAGATTTATCGTATACATAGCTTGTGCGAAATTTCGTTGAAGAAAAAAAACGAAAAGATCAAGCCATCACACATTCCAAAAACTGACGATGCACGACGGATTTGATGAATTTTTTGTCGTATTCAAATCGACAGAAAATGTACATACGTATCTGCATTATAGTTGGTACCTATGATTTCTGTCCAGTAAATTATATTTATTATTCATTTGAATCACTGCTAGTTCAGACTCAAGGGACCAGGATGACGTAGTGCTCCATTTTTCCTCTCTCAATTACCCAAATCTTCAATGCCATTACAATAATGTTTTATTCAGTTAAGGACTTTTTAAGGCTGTTGACAGCGGGTTGTAGTTTCGTAGGTACATTAAGATCAATAAGCGGAAAAATATTTGAATTTTTTCACTATTATTGTCTGTTTTATAGGATTTTTTTTTTTAAATGGTAAACCTAAAGTAGATGGGAATTTAGAAAAAAAAATTGAGAGAGTGTGTGAGCCCACCATTACACTCTGGGGAAGTAAAACTTCTTTCATAAGTATTAAGGCCCGTGAAATTATAAGTGAATTAGGGAGAGAATGAAAAATATCAATACAATAATAAAAAACGTGCACGCCGCCGCCTCCACCGTGCATGACTTGCAAAATAAATAAATAAACAACGTCTCGTTTAATTTTTCGTTACGATTCTATTATTTTATTATTCGTTAGCGTAGTGCTTACAATATAATTATTTTTATTTGTTACTATGGTGATACACAAACGTGTATATATATATAGGTGTACAATTTACACGATATTTTAATTAATAGATAACTCCAATGTTAATTAACTTGGACAAATGCTTTTGCGATAGGAACCTTCTCCGTGATACAATCTTTCTTTTAAAAAAAAATTAAGACAATCGGTCCGTCGAGTGTTACAACTACTCCCCTCACGCCGTCAAAGCCAATTGTATTCCATCCCATATATGGTCATTGTAAATTATTACAGATTGTATATATTCAAATAAATGTTAAGAAAAAAAAGACAATCGGTCGAGTAGTTTCCGAGAATATTAGCATCCAAGAGGTTGTTTCATTTTTCGTTACAATTTTTTTTTCCACCCACACCTCAAGAAAGAAGTTTTTCCCCAATGGCCAATGCATATGAAGTATACTTAGTACAAATTTGTATAAAATTAGATATTAACAAAGAATAACGATTTTAGTTATTTTGTTGTACCTAATTCAAAAATATTATTCGTGGAGAATTGAAACTTGCGTATACCTACGCGTCCTACCTATATACTTATATTATTATATTTTAAAATTTAAATCGGACATTCCGAAGTATGTGTAATTTACCTCCGCTTATTGGTCTAAAACGTATGAAAAATACGTGTGCTGCAATCCTCTTAATTTTAACATAGTATAAAACAAAATAGAAAGTCCCGCTGTCTGTCTGTATGCTTAGATCTTTAAGACTACACACCAGATTTTGATGCGGTTTTTTTAATTGATAGGATTCAAGAGGAAGGTTTAGATTCACAATTGGACCAGGTATAGGTCCAACTCAAGGAGGTGCTCAAACAGGAATTTTGAGATTTACGATGGAAATGTTTGATTATAAATGGTTGCTATTGGTTATAGGAGAAATAATTAGTAGAAATTAATATTTAATATTTTATTGGTTGCCATTGGTTATCGGGCAGATCAGGTACAAGCATGTATCTAATCAAATTTTTGCACATTGCCTACAAAAGTGGCTGAGTTGCACTTATAACCGCTCATCGTCGCACATTGTCGCTAACTATAATATATTTATGTGAGTATGTGCCTAAATATTGTGAAACAAGTTATAACTGATATATATTGTAAAATAAGAAGCATAGATCTTACAAAAAAATCTAAATATTACCGAGCAAACAAACTTAACAATCGACAATGCAATTAGTAAATTGCAAAATGAAAAAATTTCTATGTTATGCAAAAAAATAAAATAATTATTCATTTGTCTAATATTTCTTTTTTTTAAACAGATTCATTCGTTGCAGAAATTTTGTATGATTATAAAAAAACATAGGTTGGTAGGTACCTATAGGTAATTAGTAATTGTTAATAATTCTTTTTTTTTTGTTCTTAATTCCTTGTTGGAGGAGAATATAAAATAGTTAATAAGACTTAAAAATTATCATAGTTGTACTAGCGGCTTTTATAATAATAAAAAAAAAAAAAACTTAAAAATAAATTTTTATATTTATTTTATTTGTGTTAAACATAAACGTTATTTTTATTCATAATTCCTTATTGGAGGAAAATAGTCAAGATTTATCAATATTTTCTTTGGAGGAAAATGTCTACGGCCCAAAATTATTATATGACATGTGCGTTCGAGATCCCTCCGTGGTCAGTACCTACTGCTACCGCAAGTCCGCAAATATAAAATATATTACAAAGTTTGGGTATAAACGAGCTAAAAAGAATTTTTTTAAATGTAATTTTCATTAACTTAACTCGATTAAAAATTATCATTAACTTGTCCAGACTTAAAAATTAGACTATTACTGACGCGTTCATAGAAAAATCAGAATATCCGGGTTACTACTATGATTTACAACTAACGACAAGGCTGATTACCTTGAATGTAAAAGAAATAGACAATAAAATGTCCCGTTTCCAGTAGTATGGAGACCCCTTAATTAGGTAAGGTTATGGATATCTAACTTAATTAAGCCGGTACCTAACTAAAACTTTATATAATGCAGGTATAGGCCATAGACCTATAAACTAATGGACAGCGCATGGAGAAAAAAATCAATAGACAGGATTGTTAAGAGAGAAAAGAGAAGTTTGGGTCGTTACAGTGTGCTAAAACATATAGCCCAAAACATGTTTTTTCTTTTTCATTTATGCTCATATGTTACGTTTTCTACCTCAGTTATGTCGTCTGGTTGTCTGGAGTAACCAAGGGTAGGGCAGCGTGGGAAGAGCAGTCCATTAGTTTATAAGTACACGGATGATATCGGTTTCTGCCAAAAAATATACTGTCGCCACTGAATAAGTAAATTAAGATTTAAATTATTAGGCAATCAGCAGGTGTTTCTGAGGACTGTTACCCAATGGAAAATATTATGATTTATGATATTAATAATGTGACAACTTAATTATTTTTAGATTCTAAGTGCAATGAATCTAGTATGTATGTATTGTTTTTACTTTTATATCTAGTGGTTTTACATTGGTGTTTATTTTATTTTTTTTCCTGTACACAAAATTTCTACCAGGAGTGGAGAGTCCTTCGATTTCAAAAAATAGTATCTTATCTTTTAGCAAATTGGATCAAGATGGTAGGTATTTAAGAGAAGTCATTTTTCGATTTTTTCAATAGTTATTTCATGCCACGGGAAAAATCGCAGACAAATTATAAAAAACCGCTAAAAATGGGATTATATAATTTCTAAAGCTTTGTTTATCACCGTAGAAACGAATAAAAACAAAAATAATGATTTTAGATATTTTGTTGTAATTTATAATATTAATTCAACTTAAATGCTATAACAAAACATAATAACAATATAAAACATCCAGACTGTCAAACCGTCTCCGCTCAGAATCGTTTTTCATATACAATGATATGATATCATTGAATACAAATTTAATACAATCTATTTAACAGTGACCCACTTGCCTACCTTTTTTTTTTGTATCTGCGTCATCAACTTATGGAACAATAAAAATTGATTTTTTGATATACTGCTAATATATGAATAGGTACGCACTACCCAATAGTGTAAGTAGATACCGTGTATGACACCACCAATTTTGGAAAATACAACATTGCAAAACAGTGCTTATAGTATATACTATTGTTTATTCCTGAGTCAGTCAGTCAAGCTCAAACAACATTGTATTAATTAGTACTGAAATTTAAAATTTCTTTTAGTATTAATCGTTTGTAAAGTGGGGATTTGTATGTATGCTTTTAGTAACAACTTGGCATAGATCACAAGCACTCCATGATGGTGGTAAATGTTCTTGGTATTACTTAATCATATGTTTTGAATTTAACAATGAAGTAAATTTATATGAAAAATTCAAATTCCACATAGAAAAATATTGATTTTAATTTTATCAATAAATTATATAGCTTTTCAGTGTCGCTGAAAAATCTAGATAAAAAAATAATAACCTACCACTTCAGTATAGGCTCACTTCTGGATCTACCTAATAACAAGGTAGTAGGTACATTCGAAACATATAATGTTGCAGAAAAACTTTTAGTTTTTATTTATTGATCTAATATAGGCAATTATAGATCATTGTTAGTTATCTATTAATACTTCGTAAACTAAAATAAATAATTAACAGCAATAAGTATACTATTTAAATTTATTTCAAATATCAAAAAATCATGAAATAATTTATTCGGCTCCACATTTTAAACTTATTATAGATATCGTTAAGATTTATGAATGCCAACTAATATTATTGACAAGTCTATAAATGGTCAAAAATCGAACCCACTTTCCAGAGCATAAAATCAACTCGCATTATTCTCAAGAATAAAACATGTTTTAGGGCATTATCACTTGAAACACTGGTACTTCATGCATTAAATACGGAAGCCCTGAAAAACATAAACATAATACATTTTTTCAAAGTAGAAAATAGATAGTCAGAAATATTGGGACACATGGCATTTTTCACTGTATAAGTATATAAGTTTCTAGTTAAAATATTTAACTCTGCAGTTATAGTTTGTATGATATTCAAAACAGTAATTTAGAGTAATTGCATTTACATTTATACTATAACTTCATTACGTTATACAAAAAATAGTAAAAATGAATTATTGATTATTTAATCACTTATGCATGAATAATATTTTTAGATTCCTCTAAATATTATCTCAAAGTTTTATACTAACTAATTATTTATTTATTAATAAATAAATTCAACAATATTATTAAAATAATAAATGTAATGACTATTGTGGCTTTAACTTAAGAGGACACCACCACACCCACAATGTATTGTCTCTTTCTTCAAAATGTATAAATGGCAAATTTTAAACTCACAATAATCCATTTTACTTTATTTTTTGTATTAGACTGAATTAACCTATTATAAAATTTAAAAGTATGACTAATATATTGAAGGGATTTATTGATATTTTCATCAAAATAGTTTTCAAATAATAAAAAATTTGAATAAATTGCTTCATAATTAAAATATCAATAAAAGCCTCAAAGATACCTTGGATAATAATCTAACTTAAATGTTACAATAGGCCAATTCACTTTAATAACAGAATAAAAATGAATTATTGTGAACGTAAAATTGGCTAAGCCTACATTTGTAAGACGGAGACAACACATGCATCTTAATAATAATTATAAGTAACAAACCAATGATAATCATTAATTACGGCAAATATCAAATACGTCAGAAGTTGACATTCACAATAATGATTCATATTTAAAATGCACGGTTTTGTAGTATGGTCACTGGTCAGTGTTATTCACATTCAGCCACATGTTAATAATATTCTGCAACATAATAACCAACATCTTAAAAATGTTTGAAACCAATTTACATAATATAGGTAACAGTTAAATATATAATTTTACACAAAATATTCAAATATTTTTAATACTTTAAATTAATACATGAATTTATACTCTAAGATCAGATATAACTTTCTGTATTTTAATTATGAAATACTAAATGTTTGATGATAGAATCATTATTTAAAATGGTTATTGTATAAGATTGGTATTACAATCATTAATTACTGATTGAAAATGGCCATTTAAAAAAAAAAAATATTTACCGCACGGATTTAACCACGACGACCAAGTATTCTTGGTAAATGAGTGGCCTGTTTCAATCCAATGATATTGAAATACACACAGACGAACAAATTAAATTAATTTAATGTTTGTTTACCTAAGAATGAGTATTTTACACGAATCGCAAACGCACCGGCTTTGTTCAAATAGTCCTCGGAACATCGTACGCACCGAACAGTGTACGAAAATATCACGTTTTCGGCAAACTACGAGATCGGTCGGCTGTAACGGTCAAACTAAAAAACACTTAACTAATATATAAGAGAATATAGGGACTACAAAATTAGATGGTATTTATTATACTTATTTTTATTTTATTTTATTATAATTTTTTACAATGAGAATTACAATGTAATGTTGTCATAAAATTATTTGGGCTTACAATATTAATATATTTTAGTAATTTAATTAATATATTAACCTAACTGTAAAAACCTTTGACTATAAAGGCTTACATTCTAATTTTCTAAAGAAAATTTGTTAAATAACTCGACAAACAGAAATTCCAGAAATAATTGTTAATATGATTGATGTGATTATAGTGATATTGAAAAAAAAACATAGTCAATGAATCTTAAAATAATTCTAGAAAATTATTTTGTTTACATCTAAGGTAGAAAATATGAATCAATATAAATAATCTAAGAGCCCAGATAATTTAACCTTTTATGTCTAATGCCTATAAATAAAATAAAATTGTAATTTGTGACACTAAGAAATTATACTTTTTAATTAAACCTAAAAAAAAAAAACCTATGTAGACAAATAATCTTATTAAGATTTCGTAAATATAATTTTGGCTCCTTAAAAACTTGAGCCGATTTAAATAAAAAATTGTTGACGGTCGGCGATGTGTGAGTGTACGGTTATCCGATCCGGCGGCGCGAATATACGGCGGCGGCACGATAATATATACACGGTTTTTTTTAATACGGCGTGTAACGCGACGAACCACGAGATCCCGAAACTCTGACGGAAAAAGAAAAACATAATCGGGGATTAACCAAATACATTTATATATGCACACATACACATACACATACATACATACATACACACACACATAAAAACAGAATAATATTAAAGTTAATGAACATGCACACTTAAATTATTTAAATAAATATCACGTATTATTTTTATCTCAAGTAAAAAGCAAAAAGTAGTATATTATAGTTTGTTTTATACTATTGTCAATTTTTAATGAAAATAACAATTAAAGAAATATAAATAGCAATCATTCTCAATTGTTCAATATTTAGATATATTAATATAAAAATTAATTTTATGTGCATATTTTTATTGACTGCATAGTTATAGGTTCTCAAGACATTCAGAACGTATTACCCATATGTATTGTTTCTGTCTTGATAACACATAACATAATATATTTTATATTAAGAGAATGTCAGTACACTATTTGTTATATTTATTTGGCCAACGCACAACAGAGACAAAACACATTTATGCAGAATCATTTTTTTTTATGTTTGTAATTAATCTCAAGGTTAGAGAATAATATTTTGGAGAGTATGACATATGGATTTGTTTTAATATTTCCTCAAAACAATTTAAATATAAAAGATTTTTTTAAAAGTCAAATAACAATAAAATATAAAATTGATGTTATACCCTCAAAAATATTATCCTCTATAATTTTTGCAACAGTTGATTTTACTCTTATGTTACACACAAATTGACTATCCACACAGACATTAGATAACTCAAAAATCATAAAACGATTTTAGGTGAAAGTGTTTTATCTATATTGCGCTTGGGTCTGACAGAGAAAATAAATATTGTGTTGACATCACCTTAACATAAAATTTGCTGTTATGTTATCAAGACAGAAACAATACATATGGGTTATAGCGTCCTCTTAATGGCTTGAGAACCTAACACTCTATAAAGTCAACTAAAATATGTACATAAAATTAATTTTTAATTTTAATATATCTAAATATTGTACCAATTAAAATCTCTTAATAACAATATGTTTTACATTATTATTAATACTTTAAATTTACCTATTATCAAATTTAAAATAAAGGCAAGAATATTATCTAGGGCACATCAAAAAGGGTTTGATATTTTAATATTGAAGCATGTTATAAGAGTTTTTAAGTTTTGAATTTTGGGTATTAAGTCTGTTGAAAGCAAATCATTTTTAAAGAGTCAGATTTAGGTATTATATTATATCAATCGTGAGTGATATGTGACTGATCATTAGTGTAAGTGATTTTCTGAACGCTTTATGTAATCATAAATAAACTACGACTAAGATTATAGGAAATCTGGTATGTACAAATGCGCAGTCGCATGTCACTATATATTGTGATCAAAAAAGTTTCAACATGAATGTCTAAAAAACGAAAGTTTAATGTAGGAAATTTATTTTTGAGTTTTGGTATTGTTTAATTAGTTAAGTACTAAATAATTTTTTTTAGTATTCAAAAATCACTTTTACTTCAGGGTTATTAAAAAAAAAATCTATTTCCTACAAAATTTAAGGAATTATAAGGAACTATAAGGAATTCAAAAATTTTTTTCAAAACTAAGATACGACTTCTGGGAGTATAATTATATTCTTCCGCTTATTGATCGAAATACAAAAATTTAAGACAAAAAAGTCCAACTTTTCACAGCCTTAAATCCTAATATTGAAATAATTGCAAAGATCTAATTTTTTTTATGTTAAGATAGAATAAGTAAAGAAAGAGTTTAGGTTTAAATATAATAAAAACCCTAATATCCATATTTTTTTTTATATCTGGTTTCCCTCGTTTAATTATAGATCTTACTAACACAGAGATAAGACAAATATTATAAAAATCTATAACTTCAATTAATGGAATAAAGTTTATTATTTTCTGGGAATAATAATGTAGTTTAGATGATTTTGTCACAAAATAGTAGTCACTGAACTTTTTTTTTAAATATATAATTATTAATTCCTATAATATACTAACTTTTTATTTCAATAAAATAATTAAAAAAAGCTTAAAATTAATAAAAAAAATCTAAAAGAAAGTTGTTGAAGTGCTGTAAGTGAAGCTAATTTGATGTTAATTGTTAATACAAAATTAGTTTAAATGTGCATTAAAATTTAAAAAAAATTACAAATTTATATCACCTAAAATATTATTTTGAGATCAATTTCAAAAATATTTATTAATATTAGTGCAAATTGTATGTTTTGTATGCAAAGACTACCTACCTCACAAACAAATAAATTATAGTATAAATTAAAAAAATATATATAAAATTATGTTTTTTTTTAAAATGATAATGAAAAGAAATCAAAATTCATAAGAATAAATAATTTTAGTAAACTATACTCTATTCTATTTCAGAATAAGCTGACTATTTGAAACCAATAGATTGTTTTGGTTCACACATAACCTATGAATAGAGCTTAGTAATCCATTGATTAATAGTTATTAGTTATATTATGGCGCATAATAGCCAATTAATTTAGCTTCAAAAATAAAAGATTGATCAATTGATAATTATCAATGAAATATTAATGTAATCAAAAATAATTGAAAATAAATTTTGAATTATCATTGGCTTTTATCAACTTACACTAAATGGGTAAAAAATAATTATAAAACCATATAAATAGTAAATATACACATAATATACTTAATTAATGACAATATTTGATTGTCAAAGTCAACAATCAATCACCCAGCCTTATTTATGGTAATTATAGTAAAGCTATCTGAAAAAAAGTGCCAAGTTGTTTGTTGATTATTTTTCTTACATAAGACAGTTTATTCTTATTTGGAATAGAGTATATATTATTATAATGTATTTTAATATTTTAGAATCTTATTAAAATATAATCAATTTATTTGTTCACTAGGAGAAATATATTATAAATGATATAATCTTATAGCAGTATTCATTCCAACATTAAAAAAGATATTTAGAATTAAAGTAGATTTAACTGAAAACTAACTTACCGACGATCATCATACGAATCCCTAGAGAAATCATCATAAGCATGAGATGAACTATAAATAATGAAATTAAATGGTATACAATTATGGATATTATTTTGAGAATATATTATGTATATTGTAATTTTAATACTAACGATGTACGACTGCTTGACAATGGTGATCGCCGTGTGAATACATAATCTTGGTCACGCATGGTTGTTCCAATACGTGTGGATGATGATAAGTAATCGCGGCTAGATGGCATTCTTGGCATTCTTCTATCCATGCCATAACCATCAGCGGCTGTTCGCATAAGACTACGATCATAGTAACGGTCGTACAAGCCTTCAGTCTAAAATCAAAATTATTAATCAGCATAAATGATAAATTACTAAATATTTTTAAACTTACTTCATACATATGACCACCCAGTTCAGAGTGCGATAACATTGAATAATCTTCCATCTATAAAAAGAAAATATATAATAGTATATTACAAATACATTAAATTGTAATTTTTAAGTATAAATAAAATTAACTTTTAGAGTTTTACAATATATAACTTGCATTTTAAGTAGAACCTAACCATTAATTATTGTTTTTATGAACCAAAATAATAACTTAGAATATAAACTATACTACACTTACAAACTCAAACTAAAGATTCAATAAAACTGAATAATATGAACTGTATAATTAAGTTTTTAGCTAGTAAATATTAGTAGGCAAATAACAATAACAAATAATAATATAATATAATAATTAAAATTTAATTATAGCAACATAGGAAATGAGAGAAAACAAAAAGTTCTTTAGTGGTGATCATTTGATGTGGTCACTATACAGAACACAAGGGTACAATTAAGAGCTTATATTTTATTTTGTTGTTTGTGTATCAAAAATATTGGGAGTAATCAGCGTATACAACAACTGGTATTCTTAAATACCAAATATCAGTAAATACCCAACATTAGAATTTTCCGGTACACCAAAAATACTGCCAGTTTTAAGTCATCAAAATGTATGTATTCAAATTCACAATAATTAATTTTTGAATGTATAAATAATGTAGTAAATTATTTAATATAAATTTAATCAAAATATTAAAAAACAATGTTTTTATACTTGATTATTGCACAAGATAGAATATCAAGAGTAGTAGTAACGTTATGTACAATATTTTCTATAAGAATGGCTGTTGCACTGGTAGACAAGAAACCAAACTTTCTCTGAATAATGATGTTAAAAAAGTGGACTTATTTGGTGATTGCACTGGTAACTTTAATTGAAATAAATAAATGTACTCAATTTAAAAGAATCCCTTTAAATGATATTAATTTATATTTAAGCAAAATGTTGCAAAAATGAATGAAATGTACCGAGTTATTACTAATAATAACAATGATCCAAATTACTATTTTTACCAAGGGCAAAAAAAAAACAAACGTAAATGTAATAAGTTGTAAATGATTTAGTTTTCTGAATTTGTTTAAGGTTAAAAAACTATTAAATTCATAAAATACAATTTAGAACTAAAATCTAGAAAATTCAAAACTTTACATCCCACAACTTCTTGGTAATTTTACAAAAAAAAAAATTATTATACAAAAACATTATATCAAACTCCATGTACAAATTGGCTAATCAAAAAACAAAATCAATTTATAAGATCATTAAGAGGATGTTACCCATACATTTTTTGTCTTACACACGTACGTCATAGCAAATTGTCGTTCACTAGTTTCAATAGCGTGCTGTTAGTTTTGATACATAATTTGTGCCTAATCAACAATTAAAAATGGTCATATATCGCTTGAAAATTAAAATATTGAATAAAAGCCAAATGCTTAAGCACAGATAATGTTATTATTTATAAAATTGATAATAAGTCAAATCACTCTAATATCAAAACTAACAGCACACTATTCAAACTAGTGAACGGAAATCGTCTATCGTACGTGTGTAAGACGGAGACAACAAATGCATGGGTAGCATCCTCTTAAGCACTGTAAAATTGAAATATGAATAAATGCTAAGTAAATTGAACGAAGGCTGTTGAAAGGGGGTGGTTTTTTCATGTATTTAGACCAGTGGTTCCCAAGCTATTCTATTCTACGCCCCCTTTATATATTTTCAAAAATCTCGCGCCCCCCCTTTTTTAAATTGAAAAAAAATTGATCATATTTTTTTGTGTTCTTTAAAAATAAACTTTAAATTATTCGGAATGACTACTTTTTTATTGATGTTAATAATAATAATAATAATGGTAAATAAAAAAATACATAATGAAATTTACAGATAACGTAGCATAAAACTATTTATAGTCATTATCGGTTATCCATTATTGATACCCGAGAACGGATAAAGAGAACCAGTCTACTAATTTTATTTCTCTATGTTTTAAAATAAAAAAAATGTAATCAATAAAAATTGTCTTTCGTAAAAACTGCTTGCGCCTCCCCAGCAATGTGTACACACCCCCAAGGGGGGCGCGCCCCCCAGTTTGGGAACCAGTGATTTAGACCAATCAGCAGAAAATAAATAATTATACTTCTAGAAGTCTAATTTTAATTTTGAAAAAATATTTGAATTCGTTCACTTCTTGACTGTGTACTGTAGGAAATTAATTTTTTTTTAAGTTACACTAAAAAACCAATAAGGAATTTAAAAAAAAAAAAAAATTATTTGGTACTATACTTATTAAAAAATACAACAAATCGAAAATCCATTTCCTATAGAACATAAAGAATAAGAAATTCAAATGTTTTAAAAATTAAAATCGGGCTTTTGGTACTGGATGAATTTTCTGCTTCTTGGGACTTTCATGTTGAAACTTTTTTGATTGCAAAATATAGTGACGTGTATTTCCATATTTACATTACAGATTTTTAAGAATTCCACGCATACATCAATCAATCACAATGGATATAGAATATGGCCCAAAACCGACCCCTTAAAAATGGTTTGTTTTCAACAGCCTTAAAGTACACTTTTTTTGTTTCAATAATTTATTTACTTGACGAGAAATTATTTTGACAAGTGTACAAATGTCCATTATAATATTATTATTGCTGTGCTGAGATATTAAAATTGTTTTTTTTTTTTATTTCTAATATTATATATTGTTAATATATTAACATATTATTGAATGTAGATGTGCTTATTTAATTATAATATTATAAATACATAAATTATCAGACAAAAAATGTAATAATGTTAAAACAGAAATTTAATCTTCTATGCAGTGACTCCTTAGGCCACACTAATGATGCCATGTGGAACTGTCAAATAGTTTGAATATCTCTGGACTAATCTTTGAATTTTATGATTCAATTTGATTTAATTTTATACCAGTAAAGATTATTTTTTGAACTCAAAATTAAAACTAATTCCAAGTTAGTTATTTGATACTCAAAAGTTTTAACTTGAAGAAAATGTAAATTTGAGCCAAAATTACAACATTATTATTTAATAGTACCAGTTTATGTAATACTTATTACTTACTCTTGTCATATCAGTTTTTAATCCAGTACCATAAGAACCAAGAATGCGATCACGAACAAATGAAGGCGGAGGCGGTGGTGGATAAAGTAAGGCACGTGGTGGTGGAAGCGGTGGTAAAGCATCTCTTCCATATCCATACCTAAAAAAATACCAGTTTTAAATACAAATTTCTATTTTTTTAAATTATGGCTACGAGTTAAAGAACAATGTGCGAAATAAGTTGTAAGGCTCACCCTTCACGACTGCACTCCCGAGACCAATGGCCACCCTTGCCGCACCTGAACAAAATGTCCCATTTCATTTTTAATGAAATTCATTTCATTTTTATTTTATTTATCAAACAAAACATGTGACTAGCAAGTTACTTCTAAACACATTTTCTTTAAACTAAATAATTAAACAGTATATACCTATAACACTGCTCTGGCATGCCCATTCCAGGTCTCTGACGAACACGGCTATTTGAAATTTGCACCTTGATTGGTTGACCGTCTAACATATGTCCGTTTAAATCTTTTATGAGTCTGCTTACATCAGTTGAATCAATATGCTAAAGTTAAATAAAAGTCAATAAAAAAGTGATTCTGGGATATTGACCCCACAAATTTTATCAATTAGGTGTAACTGTTTTTCTGGATTTCGAATGAAGATGGCAGTAACTGCATTTTATTGTATAGAACGTCTTTGATTGATTTGTGCAACAATCTCAGTTTTGTTAAAACTCCAGAAAAACAGTTATACTGTTATAGTACGGCCGGCAAAAAATGAGCCACGATTGTAGCGTCCCAGGTGGCGTCTTCTCGGCCCTACTGAAAAAAAGCTACTTGGGGCGTTACAATCACGGCTTATTTCTTGCTGGCCGTACTATAGTACTTAAGTTACCCCGTACTTTAGTTTTAAACCCTTAGTAACAACTTTATTAACTTTAGTTGAGGGGTCAAATTATGTAACAAAACAAATTTTTAAACATGTTAGAATTAATTAAACATATTTAATTTATATAAACCAATAGGTAAAACTGCATATATGTATTTAATATATTGAAATATGAAGAATAAATTTACAACAAATATAAGTACACATTTAATAGATTAACACTTACCACAAAACCGTAAGTTCTAACAATGTCACATTCAACAACAGTACCATATCTTCCAAATAATTCTCGTACTTCATTGGCTTTTGTTGTTTCAGAAAGATTTCCTACAAAAATTTTTGTAGTTGGGGTATTGGGACCACGGCGACTAGTGGCAGCTTCTACTTTCATGGCTAAATCATTTACCATTGAACCATTCAAAGCTTTGATAGCTGCACGGCCAGTAGTATCATCATCCATATGCTAAATTGGAAAATTCAAATTTTTGGATGAATAAAATATAAGTGTATACAATGTATTTGTATGTAAATCGATTATTTGTAATTTTACTAAGTTCCAATACCATAATACATTACAACTATATATTAATTTTTAAATACTTACAACAAAGCCAAAATTTTTCATTACATCACACTCAACAACTTTGCCATACTTCTCAAACAGTGGTCTGATATCACTAGATGTGGTCTTTTCAGAAAGATTTCCAATGAAAATCTTAAAAGTCCGTACACTACTGTTGTTAAAACTTGTGTTACTTTCAGTATCGGACGGCATTTTTTCTTTTACTGTAAAACATAATATTTATTAAAAAATGAAGTTAGCAATTAGTATATAGTGTGGTTCACACACTATTGAATATTTTAGCTGGATGACCTAGAATTGAAATGAGGTTCTTCAGGAAATCAAAGGAGTACTAAAATGATAATTTGAGAACATTTTAAATGTTAAGAGGACGTAACACAGGCATACGTTGTTCCCTTCTTAACAAGTGCATATTATAGCAAATATAAACTCAGCTGATTATGTTTAGCTTTGTTAGTAAATGTATTTGAGTGAAGAATCGACCTATTATGAAAATTTATGGTAAGAACATTACCATGTGTTTATATGTGGTTATTTTTATGATAATCCAGGTCTTAAGTGAGTTATGAGCATTTTGAATTTATGTAATATTATTAACACAAAATTTGCTAAAAAATCCACATAGATTTTTTTTTACAGTCAATTTTATAATAGGTTGATTCACTCTAATTTTTAAAATAACAAAGCTAAATGTAATCTGTTGAACATAAATTTGTTGTGTTACGCACTTGTAACATGGAGACAGCAAATGCTTGTGTTACGTTCTCTTAAATCCTTTGATAGGGGAATGCACAACATAATTTGCTACTTTTTTTTAAAAATAGTACCTAATGCTTACAGATTTAGATTATTTTCTGAAAAATGTTTGTATTAAAATGTATTTTTCTAATTGGTACCCAGTTGAATTTATGAATAATCTTATAATTTGTTTTTATTAATATGTTTTCTTAGTTTCTGTAATTTACTCGAGTTTTACGGATTCTTACTAGCAAGATAAGATATAAAAATAATTTTTATAGTTACATTTTTATAGTATTCATTGTCTTTTTTAATCTTATGCTTAACCTTTTACTTATTGTGCCCCCTAGTACAGACTGTAAATATTCATTTAAATAAACGTTTAAAAAAAAAAAAAAAAAAAATAGTTACCTACTTAAAATTATAAATTTGTTTATTTAATAAATATTAGTGTTTGATTACATTGTATCTGTGTATAAATAGTAATTTAACAATATTACCATTTACCACAATAATATAGTTTTCGCTACCTCTTAACTTTGTTAACCTAGCAAATAAAGAAGACTTCACTAAAATGGTTTATAAAAAAATCATTGCCTTTTATAAAAAATTAAATTATATTGCATATGTACATACCTCAAAATAGTTTAACATTTAAAATTTTCTCAATTTGTGTATTATTATACTTACCTATTTCCTATTAGGTACCTCTCAACAATCCCATATCATCCAGCTGAAATATTTAGTTATATTCTTAATATTTAAATAGTTAAAAAAACAAGTAGTTACTCAGATGCTAATAATATTGCTTAAAATACTGAATTGTCTCCTTAGGCAATACAATTTATAAGGAGCTGAAAGTAGAGAGTTAACAGATGGATAATTATGTTAAGCTAGTTTAGTAATCATATAGATTTTATTTTTACCAGAGTATAAAATATGTAAGTAGGTACCAGTGTTAAGTAAAGTATAATATTATATACAAAAAATGTGTTTTCAATAGTATTGTTGTAGGTAATCAGTTTTGTTAAAAGTTTTAAACAAACATGTGAGATGGATGTATAACATGTCTACATAAACATAACTAGGGAAACAGGTTCAGCCCTCTCAAGATTGTTTATAATCCACTTTGATCTTAGAATCAACAATGAACATGTATGGACAGATAATATTCCTTACTTTATTTTGCCATTAATTAAAATTTTAAAAATAACTATAATGTTTAATACAACCTAACACAAAAAATATTTAGCTAGTGATTCAGTAGGTAATAAAACCACAATATAAATATTTGGAAACAATAAATTATATTTCTAATAAAAACATCAGTATTAGGTAATACATAATAATTATTTTTATCTGGTAGTCATTTAATACTGATTGTCGATACAGGTGTAAAAGTAAGTCTCACATATTGTAAGATACATAAATAATATAGAGCCTAATATACATATTACAAATGAGATTATAGTTGTATTTATAAGCTATAAAGTATAAAGGAAAGAAAAATAGATAAATATTTTGACCATTACAAAAATATGTATACCTAGGCACTAAAGTAAAATAATATTACTCAACTATGAAATGTATCATCAATATCATTGATAGGTACCAATATAGGTACATAAAATATTAAGGTACAACTAAGTATTTCTATGTAGTAGATACTAACTCACTTTAGTATTTACTAACACATCTATATTTTACGATAAATTGTTTTTAAACTCATGAAGTAAAAACTAATTTGTGTTTAAATAGATCTGCACACCATATGGGCTAAATATATTAGGTTTATTTAACGATTACCTACTATACGATAGGACGCAATCGAAACATAGAAAAGATCAATAAAGCAATCAACGATCTCCATATCTTAATTTGCATTCAAAATGTCAAGATACTAACCTCCCCCCTCCCCATAACTTAAAGGCCAAGTTAACGCGAAGCATGTCTACCTGTTAAAACAGTTAGTACTCAGTAAATCAAAAAGTTGCTTATTGTAAAATAGGTATGATATACTTACAAATAGATAATACTTAAATTTTTATCTATCAATATAATATAATAGCAATACCCATAGTAGGTACACCTGATCCACATTAATTGCCGATATAAATTTGAGAATTATTTGAAGCATTAGTGTTTGGAAATGAACTAGGTAGCACTTTGAAGTAATACTTCAAGCAAAACAACAAATATTTTACGGAAATCAAGTGAATAAAAACTAGGTATGTGAAAGGTTTGATGACTCACTATTTATAGATGGGAGCGATATCACAATATACACAGACACAAAGATTTAGAATTCATTTAAATTAGGGTTCCAAAGAACGAATTCTACCATCAATTGAAAACGATTCTTACACACGGACATGATCTGTTCACAAATTATGAATGCTAAGTACAAGACAAAACGCAGACTGTTGAGCCTTAGACAGGCTCCAAGAGGAATTTACTGAGAAACGCCAACACTGGCACACTTAAAACGCAGAACGCAAGTACATTACTATCGTAACTCCGTTTACAACAATCGCGCGGATGGGACAATGCGGAGTCGCGGAGACCCGGCGGCTTTTAATACTGACCGGCTGTCTCCTCGGCAACGGTGTCCTCTTCAGTGGTACAGTCAACCAATTGTCTGCCCCGTTTGTGGTCAAAATCTCGCATTTCTCGTCTACACTGTGATGAGGATCGAGTGTTGTCGTTTTCGTTATTTACAGTATTTTCGTGTGCGTTCAAGACAACAAGGGCCACCACGTCATACACTCACCACACACGGACGATACACGAAAGAATGCAGCAGCAACAGCAGCAGCAGCGGCAACAGCAGCGGAATCGGCGGCGTCAGTCAATCGGTGGCTGTACCGTAGTTGTTGCGTTGTGCACACGGCGGCCAAGACGAGTTTACGTTACGTGCTTAAGTGTCTGGACGGCAAGAAATTAATGAAATTTACGAACAAATCGCGAAAAAAAAAAAATGTCGAGTCGCCAACGCCGAACGCACGAATAGTACACAAGAGAAGGCGGCGGTTGTTGGTCTGGTGGGAGTCGGAGAGAACCAATTCTTGGATAAAACGTCAGTGTTGAGTGAACGAAATAGCTAAGCTGAATGTGTATGTGTAGTAAAAGTGCATGTGTACACGGTAAATTGTGTACATTTGTGTAAATTAGTGTGGCTGTGTGAGTGACGGTGTTGTTGGTGCTGCATGGAGCGCAATGAATCGCTGACGCCGCCGGGAGAGGGAGCAATTGCGCGACGTCTTTGCATCCTCATGGAACAACCGAACGCTTACCGCCGTCGTTTTTTTTCTTCCATGATTTAATATGCTCTCAAAATAATATTATGTCATAGACGATAGACCTAATTATAGTAAATGAATATATATTATTCATTCAGATATAAATAAACAATATAATTGTTGTGTATTGTTTGTGTATTATTCATCAATTCTGTTTTATCATGAAATAATTGTTACAACCACGAATTAAGTTAACTCACACTCAGTTCGTGGTTAAAACTCAATAACCGATCGCCCAACTTGAAATTCTATTGCACGTGTACGTAGTAATTGAGTCGAACAACGCACTCACATAGGCCCGCTAGAACTAATCCCATGCTCCGTCTATTAGGTCTATGTATTATGCATACTTTTATTTTATTTTTTAAAATAATTTAATCCTTATTTTTCAAGTAAATTATAGGCCTTGGCATCCCGATTATCAGGCACATTGTATAGACAAATTTACATGCATTCGTCAATCGTTCATTGTTGGTCGTGCTGGTCGTCATTCTGAACAAATAAGTTTTAAATCGGTATATAGGTAAATGGTAATAAATAATAACTAATAGGTAATAGGTACCTATTTAGTTTTACATCTAATTAAATTAATATTCAATTTGGAGCACTTGGGCTCGTACTCGCACAGATTATGATTAGTAAGTAATGTTTTTTTCCCAAAATATTGTTTTTATGTTATTATAATTTTAGATTCTGAGCGAAGCGATGAATGTATTGATTTTACAATGATGTGTGTTTTTTTTTGTGTCTGTCATCACCTTTTAGGACAGTAAAAGTGCTTGGATTTTCTTCAATAGTAACTTTTCTGATTGTAAATTGAAAACATGGTTCCACGAAAATAGATTATAATATTATATAAATTACTTTATTCACAATAATATCATTAAATATACTTGGTAATATCATAGGCTGACTGACCGTTTTCGCTCAGAATCGTTTTTCTTATACAATGATATTATATCATTGAATTCAAATTTAACACCATCCATTACAGTGACCCACTTGTAACCTACTGTACAGCAGAGCGACATCCACTTACCCACCTTTTTTTTATTTATTATTATTCCAACCCAATTTTAAAGACAAGTTAAAAATCTTTAATATATTTTTATATCACTTTAAAATTTACTATAAATGGACACCCATAGTCATAACTATTAAAATTGAAAATGTAATACATTTTTAACTACAAAATAATTTGAAAATTTCATAGATTTTGTCAAAATTTGAATTTCAGGTGCTTATATAAAATAACCGTGTTAATGTATTTTTTATATATTTAAATTATTATAATAAATTAAGGACTACTTATGTGGGATCTTGTATTACATTTTCAAGCTTTTTTTACCAAACCCAAAAAGTCAACACTTTTAAAATATTTTTTAAATGCCCGTAAACAGTTTAAAATTATTCCAAATATTTAGACATTTTTTGACTCCCCCACAGTTTCACAAGCTAATGACCACAGTTGTCGAAGCCTCAACCAAAAAAAAAAATAAATAAATAAAAAAAAAAACCATACAATTGCCCCCGACCTTGATGCTTAAATTCATGAGGGGAGTTCGCTATCTAGTACAATATATAGATATCTGTGATAGATGCGAGTTGATCTTGTCCAAAATGCCTTGTGTATAGTTGTGTATTGATGGATTATCGTTAAATTATATGAGCACGTGTATGCAACTATGTTATATTTTTTGCATTACGCTTTTACACAGACGACACGAAAGCGTATGTACACGTACACAATTGAACTCGACATGTGGTATAGATAAATTTTTAAGCAAGTATGAAGTAGTTAAGACTGTACGCGTGTATGTGCACAAGTCCACAACGCACGTTACATTTTATAAGTGAAAGCTTCTTCCGTGAAGGAGAACTAACAATTTTATTTTTTATGAATGTGAAGTATTTTTTTTTTGTGAAAGCTTTTTGAATTTATAGTTGCTGTCGTCTATCTAGTATAAAAAACAACAATATTGTAAACAATAAAAATAAAACATTTTAGGTACCTAACTAATTAATTTAATATTTAAAAACTTGAGAACAATTTTAATTTATTATAATATTATATGATTTGTACTATTAAAAAAAATATATTAATTATTGAAAAAAAATTCCACAAGCAATTTTCAATAAAGTAATATAATTTAAGGATTTTTATTTAGATACCATTGTACCAACTATAGCCACTATAGGGTCTAGGTTTACCATATCATATTGTTATAATTAATATAATTACAATATCTACCTATCCGATATGATATACATTATACCATATGGATACTTAAGTATTAATACTATTTTAAATTTGTTTATATTTATTAAATTATTGTTAAGTACATATAGTCACATATAGATGTAGGGATAAAATCACTTTTCCTTGGTTTCCCTAGGTTATTGTTTAAATATGTTGAAAGAAAACTATATTAATTTAAATTTAAATTACACCGTATTATTTTAGATTCTGAATAGAACGATGAATGTATTGATTTTATAATGATGTGTGTTTTTTTTCGTCTGTCATCACGGTTTGGGGCAGTAAAACTGCTTCGATTTTCTTCAACAGTATCTTGTTCGATGGGAAAGTGAATCTAGTTAGTGCATTCGGTAGGTCAAATATTAAAATTCCCAATAGTTTTTAAAAGTTCCAGTAAAAACAAAATAAAAATTTAGGAAAAACAGGAATTTTCACGCAAAAACGGTTTTCCACAAAATCAATATTGGTTTTTGGTGTAACTCTAAAAGCAATTTTCACTGGCTGTTTATATTTGCATTTTCTATACAGGATACAATTTTCAAAACATTTTGATTTGTTTTGAACTGTTTAGGTACATTTTCTGTTTCCAACTTTATTAATCTTTATTCTATGAATGTCATTAAAACTTTATTTATTGGGTAAAAAAGCTTTAACATTTAATACAAGGCTCCTACTATATTGTTACAATGAAATTTTTAAAATTCTTTGGTCAAGATTTAAAAATCTTTAGTCACAGTTTTTATTTATAAGCATGTAAAGTTCAAATATTGACAAAATACGGAAAAATCACGAAAATTAGCAAATTATTTTGAGTTGAGAATTCATAAAAGTTATTCTTTTTAAATCTAAGATTTAACACCATTCATTACAGTGACCCACTTGTAACCTACTGTACAGCAGAGCGACAGCCACTTATTTACTTTTTAACTATGATTTAATAAGATATTAGTCTACATAAAGAGTTTAATATTTATATTAAATTCAGTGAAATAATGAAATGAATAATATTATTTTAAATTTTTGTTACGCTTGTACCATAAGTTAAATTTTTTATAAAGGTTGAAAGTTGGAATATGACCTTTTATCCGTCCAGCACTCCAGAGGACAGTAAATGTTTTTCAATTTGTTACTAATACCATTATCATTGTGTTACCCCATAATATTATCCCAAACAGTATAATAAGTGCAATGGACCTGATAAATATATTATTATAATTAAGCTAGCGATAATGAAAACTGTTGAAGCACACAGATATACAGAAGTTAAAGGTAAATAATAATAAGAATAATAAGATTGGATATATATAATATAATAATAAGTATAATGATACGATGTATAATAGTGTTACGAGGCGTAATATAAATCAACGACTATGTATATACCGGGCTACACTACACAAAGCATATATGCTGTAGTATTATAAAAATGTATAGTCAGAGTCTGCTGAACAACAGTGTGAATATATTACTTATACACTACATTGTATAGGGTGTTTTGTTTATAATTCCAACCAACACTTTATTTCGTCTATAGGTATGAATGCATGATATTTGAAGACTGAAGTACCTACCTATATACTCTTTGAATCTACTTGTAAAGTTGTAAGTTGTAAATATTTTAGTTATTAAAACGTTTCATAAAAGTACCCGCTATTATTATAGGATATTGGCTACATAAGACATATTAAAAATTTGTATTTTAAATGCAAGAATAATATATTTTTATTTTCAAAAACAAAAAATATTTAATCTGTCGCTCACATTGGCGTATTTACGGTGGGGGGGGGGGTCCATAGGGTCCGGACCCCTCTACCCCATTAACTCGTGTCTCGTAAATATATGTTGTGTTTTTTCATGATTTCCTAAGAAAACAAATTTTATCATATGATACGAAGGATTTTGTAAAAAATGTTCGAAGCTTCAGTTATCATTCAGTATTCATATCGTGATTTTATTTGTTATCAGTTTGGTACCAAAAATGGTTGAAAAAAACGGAGTTCATTTTTTGATTCAAATATTTTGTAGTAATTTTGTACATTGCCCGTATCTACCGCCACTCTAGAGAGATGAGTTATCTAAGATCAACAACGAATGAAGTAGGTAATGTATTTTAGGATATATTTTTATAAAAGTTATAAGTTATATAACATAACTATATTAGATTCTGAGCGGAGCGATAAAGCTAGTGGTTTTACAATGGTGTTTATTATTTTTTTTATCCTGTATATAAAATTTCTACCAGAAGGATGTGAGTGCTTGGATGTCAATATGTAGTTTCTTATATTTTAGCAAATTGGATCAAGATGGTACTTTAGGGAGGTAATTTTTTGATTTTCTCAATAGTTATTTAATGCCACGGGAAAAACCACGAACAAATTACAAAAAACCGCTAAAAATGGTATTTTAATTTCTAACGCTTTGTTTATCACCATAGAAACGAATAAAATAAATATATTTCAATATTAATTTAGCTTATACAGGCTATACTAAATAATAACAATATAAAATATCCAGACTGACAAACCGTCTCCGCTCAGAATCGTTTTTCTTATACAATGATATTATATCATTGAATTCAAGTTTAATACAATCTATTGTATACATCCACTTGTAACTTACTGTACAGCAGAGCGACATCCACTTACCCACTTTTTTTAATTTTGTTTTATACATATTTAATAATTAAAAACTCAAAAATTTTAAATCATCTTATAAATATAGTATATTTATTTAATAAAGAATAATTGGGTGGTGTGTGGAACTTTGCCCCCTCGGCTCTATTTTCTGAAAATTATCTGGACCCTCCTCATGACAAATTCCTAAATACGCCACTGGTCGCTCAGTGTAATCAATCTAAATCGCAGGGATGGGAAATTGGTCGCCCACGAACCGCATCCGGCCCTCGTACCTTTTTTATCTGGCACTTCCTAAATTTTAAAATTACTTCATAATATACAATTTTAACATTTACCTGTATTTATAAATTCTGTTATTCGTAGATAATAAATTCGTACAATAATCCATGGTAGTTGAAAATGAAAAGAAAGATGCTTCACTTTAATTGGAATTATGGAATTCCAAACAAATCCATGTTTATCCACTTAAAGGATGTTGTATAGATTTTCCATTTTTTCATTAAAAATGTTATTCAATGTTGATGGAAATATATTGGATAAAAAATAAAATAATTTTCCATGTCCGAACGGGCTAAAGGTAAAACTAAAAGATAAGCGCAATAAATTGGTTTACCAGCCATAAGATACGAGGAGCCCAATTGGTACCTATAGTCTATACTGATTCTTAAATACTAATTTCGTTTTAGGCACAAAACCAGTTAGTTGCGAGGAACTCACCAGTCATGAACCATCACACTGCATTAATATATGGTATATATAATGCGTTTGTTTTTATCATAATTTATTGTCAGTGTTGTATTTTTATAATTAATTCCAATAAAAGAGGATTAATCCGACCGCGGTGATGATTAAAATTTACACCTTATAAAGTATTATAATTTATCAAGGTATTAAAATATGTTATTAATATGCCCACGGATCAAGCACTCACTAAATATGAAAATACCACTTAACCATTATGTAGGTACCTTAATTATAAATTATTATAGCTTATTATTAATGTTTACCTAGTTATTAGTATCAGAGAAAAATGGATATCCCATGCCCAAAAAAATGAATATCCTTGTTTTTCGTATATTGATTAAGTGGATAGGTCACTTCCTAAATCGGAACAACAAAAGAAAGTGATTGGAGCTTCATAAAAATATAAAACATAAACGTATCCAATTTATTATCCTATCAATCCAATCATGTTTATAAAGATTTCTTTTTTTAATATTTATATAATTATAACCTAAATTAAACTCTGAGTTTGATTATTAATCAAAATATCAATTATTAAAACAGTAAGTAAATTTAATAAAGGTGGACAAGTGGATGTCACTCTGCTGAACAGTAGGTTACAAGTGGGTCACTGTTTAATGGATGGTATTAAATTTGAATTAAATGATAAAATACCATTATATATAAAAAACGATTCTTAGAGGAGATGGTTTGTATCAGTGTAGATATCTTATATTATGTTTAAACTTATCTATTGTTATTACTTATTATTATAATACGGTAGCTGGTAAGTTGAATTAATATATTATAAAATTATAACAAATTAACTAAAATCGTTAACCTTGGTTATTTATAATATGTAATTTCGTCCAAATTTAAACATAAAATAATTATAAAAAAAAACAGTGTTTTTATATTTTTGAGATTTTTTGGTTACAGAACTTACGTATAAGGTTACTTACGTGGAACCTTGTTTTAAATTTTCAATCCTTAGCCATAAAAGATAGAAATTGTATACATTTTTAACAACGAAATCATTTTTAAATTTTAAATTTTAAATTTGATAAATGTTGTCAAAAATCGAACTTTAAATACTTATAAAAAAAATTGTGCCTATGAATTTTTAATATTTTTCAACTACTATTGTAACAATATATCAGGAGCCTTTTAATACATTTTCACGCTTTTTGGCACAACAAATAAAATTGTATTGCCATTTAAAGAAAAAAAAAACTAAAAAAAATTGAAAATGTCCGTAAGCAGCTCAAAAACAGAAAAATATTTTGAAAATTTTATCTAGTATAGGAATTAATAAAATTAACATATGGTGTAAATTTAAAGTATCTACTGTTTCTTGAATTACAGCAAAATAAGAAAATTACTACATCAGAAATCGTGTGAATATCCAATCTTGTAAAAAATTGTACTTCAAACGTTCATAAAAATTTAATTTAATTTTGAGGTAGGTAGACATTTTTTTTTTGATATTTAATATATTAATATTTAAATATGTTAATGTCAATTACCAGTGAATATTTCGTGTCATTTGTTTTAGAATTACACCAAAAACCAAAATCTATTTGGTTGAAAACTGATTTTGCATAAGTTTTTCCTTAATTTGTATTTTGTTTTTCCTTGCGCTTTTGAAAACTGTTGAAGTTTTTACTTTTGACCTACGTTACCTAATTCGTTACCAAAAGACTTTGGTTAGTACATTTTTGCCAATGGGAATTTATAACATCATGGCTTTATTTTTTTATGATTTTATTAACGGGTACGTTTTTTCCTGCTACGTTTTTACCGGAGACTTTTTTCGTTTGCCGGATTATATTTCTGCTGTAGTCTATAGCTAATGGTTGAATAGTAGTATGAATGCTAATAAATGAGTAGTTGTTGACAGATAGAAAGATGGGACACGTTGGACGTGCATACCTATTACCTATATATGCTGCAGAGGTCAAGATTTATTAGGTCGATAAGTTGATTAAAAGAAACTGCAGTTATTATAATGAGTTTGTTCACACATTTACATTCATATATAATATATTAATATGGTAAAGACATATGAATTGGAAAATGAAATATAATTACTGAAATAAGTATGATTAAAAAAAAAGGCTATTCAATTTTAAATTTAATGTAATAAAAAAAACAAAAAGCGGGTTAAGTGGATGTCGCTCTGTTGTGCAGTAGGTTACAAGTTGGTCAATGTATAATGGATTGTATTAAACTTGAATTCAATGATATAGGTAATACCATTGTATAATAAAAACGATTCTGAGCAGAATATTTTATAATGTTATTGTTTATTATAGCCTGTATGTTGAATCAATATTACAATATTACTATTTTTATTCGTTTCTATGATGATAGACAATGCGTTAGAAATTAAAATCACATTTTTAGTGGTTTTTTTTGTAATTTGTTGGTTGTTTTTCCCGTGGCATAAATTAATTATTGAAAAAATCAAAAAATGACCTCTTTAAAGTACCATCTTGATCCAATTTGCTAAAATATAAGGTACTACATGTTGAAATCGAAGCACTC
Source organism: Sitobion miscanthi (assembly GCA_008086715.1). Lineage (NCBI taxonomy): Eukaryota > Metazoa > Arthropoda > Insecta > Hemiptera > Aphididae > Sitobion > Sitobion miscanthi. The sequence continues at coordinate 13,613,508 of CM017802.1, forward strand.
CTTCTGGTAGAAATTTCGTATACAGGATAAAATAATAAAATTAATACCATTGTAAAACCATTAACTTCCTCGCTCCGCTCAGAATCTAACAATTCCACTTTAGTATTTCACTTGAAATTAAATTTATATCAGAATGGTTGTTTTTATTGAAATCAAAAGTACTTTAATACTTTAACTTTTACATCTATAAAATATAAATATAATATTATTTTATTTTTTTGAATTGTTTAAATATTAGTACTTACATAATTTGTTACAACTTAAATCAGTATATAAATATTTAAAGCACATTCAATGATATATAACTTACATGTATGATGTATCCAATACAATATAATATTAGTAGTATAAAATGGCAATGGGCGAAATCGTAAATACATTGAACATAATTTGACTATTAGCCAAGGCAAGAGGGCACATAAATACATAATGGATATATAAGTAATCTGTATCTAATAATTATTATAATTCATATGATATTGATAATATAAATTATAAAATAAAGAATAGATTAGTTTTGCTTTGATAATTTGAGATTTTTACAGTACTGAGTAGTGAGTACAATCAAAATTATTATAGGTATAATATCAAATTAAATATTTATGTCTTATTTGTACTGTTTATGAATATAATTTATGTAAACGGGAAGGTTATTATGATTACCATACATGTACATAAAGAGCTCATACAAAATATGCACTGTTAAATAATCAACAATGCAAGAGTTTGAATAACCAATAGGTATCTAATCATTAGGTTGGACAAGTATAGGTACAATATAGTCTATAGGTAATCAATTGGCAATTAGTGCACTCAGTAGTAAGCCACAGTCCACCGGGACTGAAATATTAGTTTAAAAGATACTGAAAAATTGTTATACCTATCGTGAACCTTAATACTAATTGTTTGGAAGTAGGTACGATGTGATTGACCTTTTTACGTTGGTAAAATCAGAATAATTTTCTACTTTAGTAACTTGGCTTTCACAAAATGCCAAATACACTTATGCCACGTGTACTTGTTTTCGACTAGTTTTATGAACTTTGCATCGTGTCGATGGAATATCGCGATAAGGAGGTGTAGATATGAATAATACCATCATCTAAAGTCGTCGACACCTTGAGGATATAGTTAAAATAATAATAATATTAAAAAAAATGACGATTCGGTGACGGCAACGGCCACTCGTATAAGGTTACACTGGCATACCAGCGTTAGGAGATCGGAATCCGATTCACTTTCACGGTGAAAAAAAATTTCTCCGAGACAATATGTCAACAAGATTACGGTGAACCTGAAAACACGATCCGTCGTAAAAATTGCGATAGTTATATCTTTGTGTCCTTGGCGGGAAAGCTGCAGATAGCGTACGAAAGCCGTACTCGCCGGCAGATATTATAGATACACAATAATATGAATATCGATGATTTCGTAGTCTCCGGTTTGGTTTGGAAATGAGAAGATATGGGGAGAGAAAGAGAAAGAAGAAAAAAGTAAGATGGATATATTTATATAGAAAGAGAGATACAGAGAGCGAGAGAGAGAAAATTATGTTCACGATATTGGAGGGGTAAAGTGAGTGGTGCCCAGGAACTTATAAATATTGGTTGGCCGGTGACCCAAATATCATTCGTACATATCCGTCGTGACCTTGGTCGTGTGTGCCGGGCATGCCATCTTCTTAATCGTCCAGTAGTATAGTAGTAGTTAGTTTATACCGTACCTATATCTTTTAGCCAGTGCCCGTCTATTGCGCGACGTTTAAGTTCAACACCTGCACGCGTTTTGTCAGTCGTCGGTCATGGCCGGATGCTGAACCTTACCAAACTATAATTTATTGGAATTTACACAACGTGATCAATTTAAATTTAAAGTAAGTACATTAAGTATTATTACAATAACATTATTTATTAGGTGTATACTACATTTCGTTGTATAAATAATACGGAAATCGTTCATGGAACGCGACGACGTGACCGAAAGCAAAATACATACTTATACTTATATATTTTTATTCTAAGATCTCGGATTGAGAAAGATTTTAGTTTTACAATACTTAGGTAAGCCGGGCTGCATGAAAAATCACTCAATATTTAAAGAATTAATAATGAGCTAATGGTCCTTTAAACATGATTTAGTGGCCCATAGTTGATCCATTAAATTTTATTGAAAGTGTAACCCGGTATTATGCTTTTATTTTTCTGAACTTAAAAAGATCAAAATGTTTTATTTAGCAATTCTAAATACCTACAAGCTACAGGTAATGGAACAATACATTAATATATCGTAGACGTTATTTTTTGAGCTTCCTTGCAGTAGTGATCATTAGAACCACGAAAAACTATGAATTAATAATTTAAACAAATACTTGATTATTTGCCAAGATGTTGACCATTTTTAATAATTGAACTCAGTTGGTTAGGTTATTAAATAAACCACACAAAATATAATAATTTTTTTTTAATAATTAGTACCTATAGTATATAGGTATAGGTATACAATATGTTAATTGTTCAATTTTTTGATAAATACCAATAAATTAGCTATTTCAGGTAAATATTGATAAACTGTTAGGTTAAATACGAATTGAATATTAGCTACAGTAAAACAGTATAATATTAGATCAATCATTAAAGATCCGTTTAATTTTGTAATCTAAAATCATTTTATAGCTAGGCGTCTGTCGCACATCCGATTATGATTGTGGACTGTGGTTGAGGTTGTAAAAATGTAAACTCTTATTTCTTTATCGTATGCCTACTTTTTCGCTTAGCGTGCATCGCAATAATAATATATCCTGGTTTGTTCTACTGACCAGGTCAGTATATTGTACCTATTCAAAATTATACAGTTCTTGCACTTTCTAATTTTATTTATTTTTAAAATAAAGCTAATACATAATACGCAGGAAATACTTCGTGAATTGTTCCAACAGAGTAGAATGGCCTCTTAAGAGTTACGAAAACTGAATACCAATGATGATTATTTTTATTCGTTCCGAATACACAAGTTTAAGTCGACCGACGACCGATTTGACGTTTGATAAATTCGTCGTATTGTCTTGTGTAAGATCTATTTAACTGTGGAATATCTTTGAAAGTTTGATTAATAGGCATACCCCCACATAATTATTGTAGTTTTATATTGTCAACAAAATTACTTTAGTATCCTGACTCATGAGGAATGTTGTTGTATTTTATAGGGAGTCATTAGTTCTATAATTGAACTCTGTTAAGGGATTACTAGATAGTTGGTACCTTAGTGCAGTTTATTAAATAATATGACTATGGTATAGCCTGTAGGTATATATTAGCTTATACTATGTACACTGTAAATGACGTATGCGATGTGCCGAGATGTAACACATGTACCTATTATATTACAAACGATTTACGCGTATACTCCTGTATCCTACGTAAATAGGTAGGTATAATACAAATATTGCGAATGGGTATTAGGTATTTATTAAATAGCAACTCATCCGACACCAGTGACCGTCAATCTATTTATTATATTATATTACATAAACATCAAACGACATAGGTAGGTACACGAAAACACATAACCACCTTGTCTGATATTATTATTAAATAGATTTCATAATATGGAGTTTTATGGATTTCGCAGCTTTAATATCAATCCGTTAGACATATTTTGTTTATATTGACATTAATTCACCGATTATCGATTCCACAAATTATTTATTTTTGTGGCACACTCTTTATTGACAAATTTCCATTAAATATTTAAAAGAGTCTCAGTAAAAACCTATACTTTATTATAAAATGTACAATTTTCGTATAAAAATAATAACAATTTCAAAATTAATTTTTATATGGCGTAACATAAAACACGCACAAGACTACAGTAATTGTTACTATTACATTTCGAGTAAATTTAATAGAAGTATTTGAGCACAATAACTGAGTACATATTATTGGAAAATTTTAAATTATAATTGATAGGACTTGCATTTTTATTTCCAACAATACCTATGTAGGTGCGTGTAGGTAATACATTATTTTTTGATAAAACTTAAAGATAAATATATTATATAGAAATGAATCCACCGCGATATGTCATACGTATAATATATATAATATATACGTTACAGTTTAATGTCGTTATTTAAATGTTTTATAATTATTTTCATAATATAATACTCAGATAATAATTTGTGTCAATAAGCACATTGAATAGTTGTTAGATACCTAATAATATAGTAATATATTATAGTAGGTTTAATGAGATATTAACCATCAACTGGTGATTGAAGTTAATCGCCATTTCAATATACCTACTGTATAAAATAAGCTTTAAACTCATATAGTTGAGTATTTTTAAAAGCATTATCGGGTAAAAGTTCTACGGAACAAACTTATATTTTATTGTATCGCATTAAATATTAATACCTAATAAAAATGTTTTCATTTAAATTAATAAATAGATATTTTTAGTCTATCTTCGTCGCTTACCAAAACGATTCAAAAAGATCATCTTATAGTTGCACGTTAACGGAATTCAATAAATACGTCATACACACACACGCACAACACACATGCATGCATACGGGTTTTCTATGTGCTCCAGTGGTTCCGATTAGTTAGTTAGCGAAAGCAGTCTATAGACTTTCTTGTGTAGCGTGTGCTGTACAGATAAACCGGATAATAATAATATAAGTCTCTAACCGAACGACGTCTTGTGCAGTAATTATATTATAAACCACTTTCTTTCCGGTCGCACCCGAAATAAAGACAAACACTGTACTTCGTGTATACCTATAATACCCACATTTCACTGTAAAACATCGTCATCGTAGTCCTGTCAAACCACCAGCAGACCTATACCTTTCCGATCGAGTTCTCTGTTCGTTAATTATATTACCTATAAATAATATGTTGCAATTCGAGATCGGGGCTTTCACTCAGAAATCAGAACTCCATCCTCATAGCCGATCAAATCCGAAACGAAAGAAACTCATCTCTCCATACTTGACCTTATACTTACCCGTCGCGATCAGCCATCATAGATGTCGATGGCGAGAGCGAATGCGTAATCCGGTCAAAACGTCGTCATCGGTGTGTGCTGTAGCAAACGGTAACCACTATATTTAAGTTGTTTTAGATATCACTCTTCAGTGATTTTCGTTTTTAATACGGGGGTAGTACTTAGGTTTTGACTAATAACATTTAATATCAAGATTCACTGGGTAACGGGATATACTCGGAAATATTTAATTTAGAAACAAAAACTTTAATTTTCTTTTTATAAAACTTCAAGCTTGCTAAAAATGATTCCTTGTATAATATATTGTAAAACAAATAATATCTATATTGTGTAATATAGTGTATACGATATTAATGTATAGGTTATCAAAATTTTAATATTGTATAGATATGCTTCTTTCTTAAGATGGAAACTTCAGTTGATAATACAAATAAAAGATTAAATACCTAGTCGTCTGCAGATTTCAAATTAAAACCCCAGTTTGTAATAGAAAAAGAATATGCATATTAAATTTTTTAAATATGTTAATCATATTATATTAATGATTGATTGTCCTCTTCATAATTTTCAAATTCCTTTCAAAGTCCTGTACGTTTTATCCGTCAATATGTTCTTTTTAACCTCCTTTTCTACTTTGTGATTACAATGATTATTATTATTATTTTTTGTAAATGTAGTTTATTTGTACACTGATTTTTGGTTATAATGTTAGTTAAATGTGCTAATTGTAAATTGGGCATTTACCTTATATACCCGTGTTGAATCTGGGCTTTTGTTCCGCCCACCGTCCGTGTTGTATAATTAAAAACAAAATAAATAATGTATAATATCTTTATGGATCTAAACATATATATATAAATATGTACTTGAAACGCATTGTATAAAATAGAAGTCTATTTCACGGTCAATAAAATAAAACACAATTTGTTTACATT